>OZ018398.1:32645487-33093456 GCA_963969525.1 Ontholestes murinus
TATCGAATCATTACAACTTTATTTATATTAATCCATACATATCAATAAAAAAAAAAAACAGAAAATCTAATCATTCTTAACAACTAACGAACACATCGTCCCCGAATAATAAATTGTAACAAAACGTCAACTAGTCTTCGAAAAAAAAACCGATTGATTTTTTTTCCTCGTCCGTTTCGACCATCGCGCCTTAGAGTAGGTTTCTGAGTAGGCTGTTGTAATAATGGGTCTTCCTGTGCCTCGATAAACTCGGCTGATGGCTGTAGCACTTGTTGCACAGGTTGCAGCGGTACACCTTTTTCTTCATTTTCAGAAAGTCTAAAAAGAAAAAGAGGACGAGTTAATACGAATCCCGGCCGAGGAGAGGGGATAGTAACATGCTGTTACTTTTGTTAATAACGAGTGACGGTTATGGTTATTTAATAGTGCGCTTTTTTTAAAAATTTTGTTAGTGCTTCCACAACACAAATAGGTTTTGGATGGGTGGGACTATCACCTACGATGTTATTTAATTTAACTACTGTTACCTTTATGTCCGTGAGTATACGCTACAAACATTATAGTTTTTGTTACTATATACAAGGTTTAATTATAGATTTATTTAGAAGAATAAAAAACAATAATAGTACTCACTGCAACGATTTTTTGTCCATTTATTCACATTATAAAAGAAATAATTAAATATTAAATATGATGACAAGTACATGTATTTATTCTTGTAATTCCTGTAAAGAATATTTGAAGTTATTTAATGAATTATTCTAGTTGACCCAAAGGTCAATCAAAGTGATTTCAGTTACGTATTTTAATGCAATTATTTTTTTGCTAATATTATTGACAATACTTTACAATATTATTCAATATCATATAATTCACATTCAAAGTCAGCCAATTTAAACCATTAACGTCATTCAACGATATTCAAGGGCAACGTACCAAAAGGTCATCCAATGGTCAATCAAGGTTATTTAGGGTTACCCAATCATTTAAAAATATATTTGAGGTCATTCAAGGGCATCTAACTATCATTCAAGGTCATTCAATGGTATTTAAGGTTATCTAATGATTATTCAAGATCATGTTCATTTAAAGTTGCTTAAGATCATCTAATGACTGTTCAAATTAAATATAGGAATTCCAAGATCCTTCAAGGTCAACTAACTGTTATTCAAGCCTATTTAAGATTATCCTAGGACATTTAGCAGGACGAAGCACTAACAGCTGAAGTGCCGCAAGTTATATCTAATGGTAATTCAAGGTTATTTAATGAGTATTCTAGATCAGTCCCTTAAGATTTTTTTTTGACGTTTAAAAGTTATTAGATACATTCTAAATTCATTCTAGGTAATCTAACGGTCATTCAAGGCTATTCTAACTTATCTAAGAACATTTAGAAAGAAGAGGCACTGCTAGGTAAAGTACTACAAGGTCATCCAAAAGTTAATCGCGTTTATGTAAGTTTACCTAATGATTATTTAAAACTATCTTCATTCAAAGATAAATAGATGGATATTCCAAGCTCCTTTAAGGTCTGCTAATTATTATTCATCTATTTGAAATTATCCTAGGACATTTAGCAGGACGAATGTCGATTAAAAGTTTACAGATATTCTAAAATCATTTAAGGTCATCTAACGGAAATTCAAGCCTATTCTAATTTATCTAAGAACATTAAGGAAGAAGAAGGTCATCCAAAGATGAATCAAAGTTATTTAAGGTTACCTAATGACTATTTAAAACTATCTTATTTTAAAGATAGTTGGATGGACTTTCAATGTTATTTAAGATTACGTAACAGTCACTCAAGATTTTTTAAGATTATAAAATGGTAATTAAATGTTATTTAAGGTTATATACTGATTACTGAATATCACAATCATTCAAAGTTGCTTATTAAGATTATCCAATGATTATAGGTGTTTCAAAATCCTTAAAGATCAGTCATTCAAGCCATTCAAGATTATCTTAGGACATCTAGGAGGATCAGCTGAATTCCCGCAAGATCATCTAATAGTAATTCAAGGTTATTTAAGCTTAACTAATTATTATTTAAGATCACCATAATTAAAGTCCCAAACGATTTTCCATTTGACGATTAAAAGTTATTACAGATATTCTGAAATCATTTAAGGTCATCTAATGGTCATTGACGCCTATTCTAATTTATCTAATGTTTAATTTAGAAATAAGATGCAGTGATAGGTAAAGTACTTCAAGGTCATCCAAAGGTCAATCAAGGTTATTTGTGGTTACCTATTTACTAACTACAACTATTTAAAACTGTCTTCATTCATTGATAATATGATGGACGTTCAAGATTATTTAAAGTCATACAACAAAGATCATTTAAAGTTATTTAAGATCATGGAATGGTAATTAAGGTTATTTAAGTTTATCGTTTGATTAATTCATATCATAATCATTCAAAGTTGCTTATTAAGGTCATGCAATGAATATAGATATTTTAAGATCCTTAAAGGTCGGCTGACTGTTATTCAAGCCTGTTGAGATTATCTTAGGCCATCTAGCAGGACGAAGCACTGACAGCTGAAGTGCCGCAAGTTCTATCTAATGGTAATTCAAAGTTATTAAAGGTTATTTAATGATTATTCAAGATCATTCAACGTCCCTTAAGATTATTTTTTATTTGATGATTAATAGTTATCACTGATATTCTAAAATCATTTAAGGTCATCTCTAACGGCCATTCAAGCATATTCTAATTTATCTAAGAACATTTAGGAAGAAAGAGCAATGATAGGTAAAGTACTACAAGGTCATCCAAAGATCAATCGAGGTTATTTAAGGTTACCTAATGACTATTTAAAACTATCTTCGTTTAGACATAATTAGATGGACATTCAAGGTTATTTAAGATCATCTAACAACCACTCAGGAATCATAGAATGATAATTCAAGGTTATTTAAGGTTATCTAATGATTATTAAATATCATGATCATTCAAAGTGGCTTATTAGGATCATCCAATGATTATAGATGTTTCAAACTGTCATTCAAGCTTATTTAAGATTATCCTAGGACATTTAGCAGGACGAAGCATTGACAGCTGAAGTCCAGCAGGGCCATCTAAAAGTAATTCAAGGTTAGTTAAGCTTAGGTAATTATTATTAAAGATTCTCTTAAAAGTCCCAAGAGATTTTCCACTTGACAATAAAAAAATATTACAGTTTTTTTATGAAATTTTTTAAGGTCATCTAACTGTCATTCAAGCCTATACTAGATTATACAAGAACATTTAACAGGAAGAGACACTGACAGGTGAAATTCCAGTAGGTGATCCAATGGTTATTCTCAGTTATTTAAGGTTACCAACTGAATTTTTGAAGCAATCTTCAGATAAAGATAAACGAATGGATATTAAAGGTTATATATAATCATGTTTTTTTTAATAAATTTATTATAAATATTGCAAAATCCTTCAAGGTCAACTAACTGCCATTATAACCTATTTATGATTATCTGATGACATTTGATTACTTAAGGTTATTTAAAGTTACTTACTTAATAAGTGTTTAAAACTATCTTCAATTAAAGATAATCGGATGGTCATTCAATGTTATTTAAGCACATGTAATAGTCACTCAAAATCATCTTGAAGTTATTTAAGGTTATATAAAGATTATTCAAGCGGATGTTTATTTAAAGTTGCTTAAGATCATCTAATGCCTAATTTAAATTTATTATTAAGTGTTCCCAAAACCTTTGAAGGTCAGCTAATTATCATTCATGTCTATTTAAGATTATCCAAGAACATTTAGCAGGAGAAAGCATTGACAGCTGAAGTATTACAAGGTTATCTAAAGGATATTCATGGTTATTTATTAATATCTTCATTCATAGTTTCTTAATATTATCTAAGAATTATTTAAGGTCCTACGATGGTAATTTAAAGTTATTTAAGGTTATCTAATGATTATCTTCATTAACAGTCTCCTAAGATAACTCAATGAACAATAAGTCAAGATCCTTCAAGATCACATAACGGTCATTTAAATAGTCTAAGAATATTTAGAAGAAAGAGAGTGGCAATGAAGTACCTCAAAGTCTATTCAAGATTATTTTAAGGTCGTCTAATGATTATTTGAAATTCTGTTCATTCTTAGTCCCTTAAAATCATTCAATGACCATTCAAAGTTATCAGAGGTATTATGTGATCTTTTATTATCATCTGAAGACCATTCAAGCCCATTGAAGGTTACTAGGGGACTTTTAACCTAGATTAAGAACCATATTAGGTTAGAAGCCATTTGAGTTACAGATTTGAGTAAATTTTGATTTCTTTATGCCTTAAAAACATTCAATGATCATTCAAAGTCATTAGAGATATTCTATGATGCTTCATGATCATGATCATCTAACAGTCATTAATGTTGAAGGTTTTTAAGGGACCTTTAATGTAAATTAGGAACCATCTTAGGTTAGAGTTAAGTTAGGAGTTACAGATTTGAGTTAATTCATATTTCTTTATCCCTTAAATCATTCAATGATTATTCAACGTTATTAGAGGTATTATGTGATCCTTTGTGATTATTTAACGCCCATTCAAGCCTATTGAAGGTTACTATGGGAACCAGAAGCCATTGGAGTTACATATTTGAGTTAATTTATATTTCCTTATGCCTTAATATCATTAAATGAAGATTCAAAGTCATTAGAGATCTTTTATGATTCTTTATGATCATCTAGTGGCCATTTCAAGCCTATTGAAGGCTATTAAAGAACCTTTAACGTTAATTAGGAACAATCTTAGGTTGAGTTTTAATTTATATTTCTTTGTTCCTCAAAATCATTCAATGATCATTTAAAGTCATTAGAGCTATGATCCTTCTAACGGTCATTCAAGCCTTCTGAAAGTTATTAAGGGAACTTAACGTAATTTAGGAACCATCTTAGGTTAGAAGCAATTGGAATTACAGATTTGAGTTATTTTTCTTTACTATTATTGCAATTAGATTTTAATATCATTCAAAATTAATGTTATATTATTAGAGTTATTTAACAGTATTCAAGGTTATCCAATAGTCATATAAAAGTTAGATCATTCATGATTATCTAGCGACCATTCAAAGTCGTCAAATGGTTATTCAAGGTTATTTAAGATTATCCAAGGTTATTTGTTATTTGAGGTCATCTACTAATAGTAGAAATGGAGTGGATGATATAAATAATATATGTCTATTATTACTATCATTCAAGATCTTGTAATTAATGTCATTTAAGATTATTTAGGACATCCAAGAAATATTTAAGATGATTTCGTTCACTTATTTAATAGCAATTCAAAATTATTTAATACCATTTAAGGTCACTCACGGATATTTAATGTCTAACAAACACTAAAGGTAATTTAACGGTCCTTTAAACTTAATCAACAATCATTTGAAGGCATCAAACAGTCATTCAAGGTTATTTGGGTCAGTTTGGTTCTAAATATTTTAATTTCATTAGGTTGGTCTAAACCAGAATAGATCTAGAAGGCTTAAAAGAGTATGTCTATTCGCTGGGGAGAAGATTGAGCGATTGTTGAAAGGAATAATGAAGATGAGTCTGCAAATACCTGAAGGGCTGACCGACCAGCAAATTGGCTTGAAGAAAAGCTGTGGTAGTCCGAATCATAACGGATATATCAAAAGGCGACCAGATAAGGGGGAGCTATTATTGTCAATAACAGGCAATTCCTTTTTCATTTAAGGTAATACTCAACGTACTAGAGGAAAGGGGGATTACGTCATGAGGTATGACGATGAGAAGATATAGAGAAGCTACTTCTAGGACAGATCATTGCTGTGCATTAATGCAGCAAAGGAGGCACTAACAGAAGTACCACAAGGGTCAGTGTTGGCCATTGTAGTTAAATTAATTGTACGATTGGTTTCTGCGACTATCTGTTAATAGTAGTGAGTAAACGAGATATTAGAGACTTGAAGTAGACAGAGCAAATTGATGAGAAGAATGTAGAGAAGCTGCATCTGCTGTACATTCATGCAGCAAAAAGACCACAAGGGTCAGTGTTAGAACCATTTTAGTTAAATATATTGGTTTTGCTCATAGTAGTAACAAGTCTTGGTCTATCTAAGAAAAACAAATTATTTTTAGGAAATTCCCCTTTATTTATCAACATACTCTCCTTCAAGAGTGATACATTCATTTCAGCGCTCTTCTAACTCATCGATGCCCTTTGTGTGAAACTATTTGTCTTTGCCTCAATTTCAGCAATCACTTCTTCATTTGAGCCAAATTTCTTTCCTATCTTTTTTTTCATGTCTGCAAAAAGCCGGTAATCACTGGGGGGTAAATCTAAAGATTACGGTGGGTAGAAAGGCAATTCAAAGCATAATTCATCCATTTTAACCATATTTTTTATTTACTTATGATACGTGGCATTGTTCTGGTGAAACAATATTTTTTTCTTTTGAATGAAGGGCCGTTTTTTTTTTAATTTTTGCACTCATATCTCAAGATATTTTCTCAAGATAGTTGATGAACAAAATTACGTTCGCGTCCCAAAATACGGATACCATAATTTTGCCAGCCTACTTTTGAGTTTTTGGTCACTTTGTACGATTTTCACCGGCTGCTGTCCACTTAGCTGACGATTTCTTTGATTCAGGCGTATAGTGGTGGATCCATGTTTCATCGATTTCACATACCAACGCAAGAAATCCTTTTTATTTCGCTTGGACAGCTTCGAACACGGCTCTGAATCGTCGACGTGTTTTTGTTTCTGTCCCGGTATGAGCAAACGCGGCACCCACATCGAAAGCAACTTGCTCATGCCTAAATTTTCATTTAAAATTGTAAAGACACCACCTTCTAATATCTACAAGTTGTTAGCTATCTCACAGAACTTCATGTTACTGTCTTTTAAAAATCTTTTGTGGTATTTTTTTAATTTTTCCGAAACCACTCCCGGTTTTGGAAGACCAGAGCGTTCAGCATCATCAGTGCTGGTAAGACCTCGTTCAAATTCAGCATACCAGTTAATAATAGTTGATTTCCCTGGCTCATGCTTATCAAGCTACTGTTTGGCTCCAACAGTATTTTTCCTCATCAAAAAACAAGGTTTAATCAACACACGAAATTCTTTTCTATGCATTGTCTTGAAAATTACAAAACAGTGGTAACTAAAATGACTGTAACTTCTAAACTAACGGTCAAAATGCTATGAAATTTTGACACGTACTGTTTGAAGATTAGCACTACCCGAAAAATCGCATGGGTCCGTCAACAATGTTTCCATAAATGTGTCACACCGGGGACTTATTGAGTGACGTATTAAGTAAACGAGATATTAGAGATTTGAAGTGGACAGAGCAATTGGTAGCGGTAAATGTTTTGGCATGGATGGGCTCAGCGGGGGTACAGATAGCTACGTAGCAGACAAGTATTATGCAGAAAGAGTAGATCGTATACGGGATAAAATGATTTAGTTCTAAATCGGCAAGAAAATAACGTATTTTGGGATGAAACCCAATCTTGTAGCTTTCAGTTCACTGAAGTGACTGTAGATAAAATCAGTAGTTAAGCTGATGACCACCGTGGAATATTTGACATAAGAAACAAGAACTCTATGCAAAGGGTGGCAATGTCTAAGCTCCTGTATGAAGTACCAACAGGGTAATTTTACACTGCCGTAAAAATAACAACGCTCTTTCATCGAGGGCAAAGACATCCGAAGATGCAGCTAGGAAGTGAGCAAAGAGAGATAGGCATCTAAGAATTATGAAGTTGTGTCAGGAAAGGTGGTGTGAAGAAAATATGGAGCTAGCAATTTACAACTAATTTCGCTGTAGAATCAAAATGTGAAGGACGACTGATGCCGCAGTTGTCAAATCTGTTAATCTAAAATGGTCTATCTACAAAGGTGGACAGATTAATTGGTAGAATCAGTGCATTCAACTGGAAAAAAGCAGATCACGTTCATACCAATAATAGATTTAGAAGTGAATTGGAGTTGTTTGAAGAGAAGAAGAAGGTGAAGAGAGCATTTTAGGGCAATGAGGCGTAAAATGTGAAATTCATAAATGGTACGAGTATTCACCAGCACCCTGATTTTGTAAATTGTAAATCCACTCATACATGTTTTTAGTTTTTTAGATACTTCAAAAAATATAAGACAATAGCAACTGCAGTGTCATCATGTGTTTCCGTTGTAATAACAGGGAATCAGCACTGGATTATGTACAAGTACGTCAGTTTACTAACTTGAAAAAAAAAACCTTTATTATTGTAAGTATTGTATTTTTATACAGAATTGAAAATAAAGAATTCCAAATCCATTGATGTTTTCTTCCTTCCACTTCGATTCTAGTTCCAGTTGGATACCGCACTCCATAGGTCTCCATAAAAAAGGATACTTAAGGTCGTTCAATGATCATCCAAGATTATTTAACATCATCCATTAAAAAAAGATACCTAAGATCATTCAACGATCATCCAAATTTATTTAAGTTCATCCAGAGGTCATTTAAGGTCACTATACTTTAATCAAGGTCAATTTAAATACAAAATAGAGATTTTTCGTTTAAATTAAATATTAAATAATAATAATACAGTTTTAGGAAATAAAACAAGAATAAAGCCTCAATTTGTACTCATTTATTACATCACATCTACGTTATATGACTCGAAAATACCACGAACATCGAATTTTTCACTTGGGAGAAGTTGTTCAATAGCGGTTTAAACTAAAATTGAGGTATCATGTTCAACAACAAATCACAGATTTTACGAAACGTAATTAATCTCTTTGAGTGTAACAGGTTATAACCTTAAAAGTAGATAGAATAAATATTTAAAAAAACACATACATTTCTAATTTTGCCCAACTTGACCTTTAAGCCGAACTTAACTCTTATAATTAAACAAAATTATAATTCAAAACAAAATCATATTACATTTTATAAGTACAAATAAAAATAATATTTTTGTAATAATTTTCAAATAAATTGTAATACATTACAAAACTAAAATAAAGCCACGGTTTAGTTTCAATTTTTATTACTAGTGTGTGATCTAATATTCAACATTCCATGTTACTACAGAATTAATCGGATTGATTCCGTTGGTTTAATGATTCGCATCATTTAATTGCCCAATTAAGTGATACGACTTTGAGCCAACTGATTCAATTCGATTATTTTAACTTTTCTGAAGTAACATACTTGTTTTCAAGTAAATATAATAAATAGACATTGAATAACATAGATTATCACGTAGTAACGGTTGCAACCATCAAAATGAAAAAAAAAATTATATTTTTGTATTAGCTTTAATTTCAGTTTTATCAGCATTAATTGTAGACGATATTTTCACCAATTTCTAAAATAAAATTTACTTCAAGGCTAAGTAACCTGACAACAGAGCAACTACCACTATTATGTATGTAATCAGTAAAACCACTATTGAACAACTTTCCCTCCACCATCAACAACATCACCATAATCATCTTTGGTATAATTAAAAAAAAAAGTTAAGAACTGTGAAGCTTCAGCATATGCGCCACCAGAGTGGTGTTTCTGGTGAACTTGCCCATGCAGATGCGGCATTTGAACTGTTTCTCTTTGGAGCACTCGAACTTCATGTGGCGCACTAGCGACCCCTTGCACTTATACTTCCTTCCGCACTTCGTGCAGATGAAGTAACCGTTCGACGTGAACACCTCGAAACCTGAAAATATTTTCGATTAGTGAGGAACGGTTGGTTGCTTACTGCTTCACACCAAAAAAGACAAAACTGGGCAGCAACAATTAGGACCTAAGCAAAAAAATAACTAATTAACCTCTAAGAGATGAACGATACAGAGTTGAATTTTTTAATATTTTGTAAGTATCATATATATGAATAGAATAATTTTTTTATTTATCACCTATTTTAATAATTCATTTCTCTATATTGAAAATTTATTAAAATTAAATTATACAAAAATATTTAAGTTAATACTAGTCCATTCTATATTTCACCATCGACTTTTTTAGTATAAACTATTTTGTGAACCATTGAACCGAGTTAAATGATTCAGTTAAAACAGATCGATATAATGGATCGTAAAATTAAATCAGATGATTCAGTTCAAAGAATCAATCAATGGTTCATTATACTGAGTCAGATGATTCAGTCGAATAATAGCCAATTGAATTAAACCAGATGATTCAATTCAGAGAATCAATCAATGGCTCATTATACTGAGTCAGATGATTCTGTTAAAAGAGTCGACTCAATAGCTAATTTAATTAAATCAGATGATTCAGTTTAAAGAATCGATCAATGGTTCATTATACTGAGTCAGATTCATTTAAAAGAGTTGAATAATAGCCAATTGAATTAAACCAGATGATTCATTTCAGAGAATCGATTAATGGCTCATTATACTGAGTCAGATGATTCTGTTCAAAGAGCCGATTCAATATTTTATAGAATCGATACAAAACGGTTACCTGTGTAGTTTTGGTTTTTACAGATAAACAATTATAAAAAAAATATTTCAATAAGTGAGGGAAACACATATTATAGAAATTTTACTCTTAATATATCTAGTGTAAAAAAATAAATTCGAAATTAAAGTTTATTACAAATACATACAAATACAATGTACACACATTTAAAAATATTAAATCTATATCTTTACACAAAAATATATGCTCATCTAATATCAATTTGGGTATTAACAGGTTGAGATTGTTTAAATATTTTTTTTTATAACAAATTTGAGTGCACTCTGAGCAGGTGGGTTTTTAGGGTGGCCTTCTGGTGGAACTTCCTGAAGCAGACGTGGCACGCGAATCGGGGATTCTGGCCGCACTCGTACTGGATATGTCTGCGCATCGTGTTTTTGTGCATGTAACTCTTCGGACAGTTCGGGCATTTGTACATCACTCGGGTGATGTAACCTAAAAATTCATTGAATTAGTAAAAGTGGTTTCTGTTATTGTGTGGCGAACTCTTTTTACAGCTTTGATTGTGAATGGTGAGGGGTTTGCGTTAGTTTTGTACGGTGAAACATGCAACAGTGTTCATTTGTGGATTTTTTTAATAACTGAAAGAGTTTTAGAATGAAACAAGTGAAAATTATCTAGTTAATTTTAAGAAAGACATTTAAGAAATGGTTTTTACTATATTATTGATGAATCAAATCTTTATGTAACCAAAGCAACATTTTTGAGTTAATGTGTACCTTCTTTACCTTCTATAAATGCAAATCAGCACATAAAGATGGATTATGAGAAATACTTTAATTATTTATCTGCCTATAATATAAATTCATATGAAAACAAACTAAATTCACCAAATTATAAGTAACTATTTATTTTTTAGTATTAAAAGAAGTGATACCAATAAAGTTAATTGTTTTTTTTTATTTTGTATTTGTATTTTTGAAATGCTAAAAATTCTCTTAATTTATAAGTATTTTTTGATCATTCCTACAAAGTAAAGAAAAGAAATGATTAAAAAAATTTAAAAAAACGGAAAAAAAGTTGCTGGACAAAACTCTTATAAAAGAAAGCAAGAAATGGGAGAATTTTTTTTAGAATATTTGAACAGCTGCATTGTATTTTGCAGGAGAAATTTTAAAAAATTCGGAGAAAATACATCAAGAATTTTAGAAAATCTTTCTGAACAATTCCAGTAAAATAAAGGAATGAAAAAATTTAAACAAATCGAAAGATGAACAAAAGTTGATCTGGAAACCTTGGATAAAGATTTTAGAATTGCAAAGGAAATCAAAAAAGCAAGAAGAAAAGTTTAGCAGAACAAATTAGATTTAAATATGCGCTGCGGGAAAAGTGTAACAAACTTAAGGAAGCCCTCAAAGAAGAAAGCCATAATGAAAATTGGCAGAAAAGTTGTTTGAGTAAAATTATAATCCTTTTCTCTCAAGTCAGAAGAGAAAATGCGTGAAAATTCAAAAAATTAAAGCAGGTAATGACTTTTCAAATACCGAAGAAACGCATCTGGATAATTCTAGAAAACTGGAACAAACATTTCAAGAAAATTCAAGAACCGTGACAAAAAATTGTATGTAATTTAGAAGAGAAATTTATCGAATCTTCCAGAAGTTTGAAAGAAAAAAATGGAAGCAGAAAGGAAGAACAAAAGTGCAGCTGAATTAAATAGATTTAGAAAATCAATAAACCAGCATGCAAAGAGGAAAGCCATAAAATCCTTGTCTCTAAGTTCAGAAGAAAAAAGCATGAACATTTAAAAAAACTAAGCAGGTAATGCTTTTTAAAATATAGAAGAAAAGCCTCTGGACAATTCTGTAAAACTGGAACAAATATTGCCAGAAAATGCAAGAACAGTGAAAGACAAATTTATGAAAATTTAAGAATATTCCAGATGTTTGAAAGAAAGAAGAAATATATTTATATATGCGCTGCAGAAAAAATGTATGAGACTCAAGAAAAAGAGAAAATCCTTTTTTCTCAATTCAGAAGAGAAATTGCTTGAAAATTCAAAAATCATGTTTTAAGATTTTTAAATAAAGGAAGAAAAGTCTCTGGATAATTCTAGAAATCTGTAACAAACATTACAAGAAAATTATAGGACCGTAGAAGAAAAATTAATGAAATTTTGAAGAAAAATTTATAAAAGCTTTTAGAAAATTTTAGAAAACAAAAATGTTGTAAAATATCGACAAAATAAAATAATAATAAAAACGCGGTTAAATTCCCTTCTTCACTATTTTTATTTAAGCACTACATCTAGTGCTACATTCCATACTCCACTACATCTAGTGCTTAAATAAAAACAGTGAAGAAAGGAATTTAACCGCGTTTTTATTATTAATATAATCTTCACAAAACTCAAGAACACATAGATATTAAAATAAAATAATGATGAGATTGGAAGACGAGTTGCTTGAAATATTTAGAATCCTTGAGAAAGATATTCTCTCAATTCAAAGAGAATTTGCTTGAAAATTCGAAAAAATAAAGCATGTAATGATTTTTGAAAAATAGAAGTAGTCTCTAGATATTTGGAACAAAAATTGAAAAAAACATCTAAAACTCTAGAAGGCAAAGAAATTTGAAAGAGAATCTTCTAAGAGATTGAAAAATAAAATGGAAAACAAAACAAGAAAGTAGGAAAGTGCAGCTAGACCAAATCGATTTATATATGCGCTGAAGGAAGCACTCAAAGAGGAGAGCGATAATAAAAATTGGAATAAAAGTTGCTTAAAATATTTAGAATCCTTTTCTCTCAATTCAGAAGAGAAAATGTTTCAAAATTTAAAAGTTAAATCATACAATGATTTTTTAAAAATAGAAGAAAAGTTGCTGGATAATTCTAGAAATCTTCAACAAAGATAAATAAACAAAGAAAATTATAAAGCCCTATAGACAAACTTATGAAATTTGGATGTCATTTTCATCGAAACTTTTAGAAGTGTTTAAAATATCGACAAAATAAAATAATGACGAAAATTGGAAGACAAGTTGCTTGAAATATTGAGAATTCTTGAAAAAGATATTCTATCAATTCAAAACAAAAATTGCTTGAAAATTCGAAAAAATAAAGCATGAATTTTGAAAAATACAAATAGTCTTTGGACAGTTCTAGAAATTTGTAACAATAATTGCAAGAAATTATATAAAACCCTAGAAGGAAATTCAAGAAATTTGGAAGAGAAATTCATCGAATTTTCTAGAAGTTAAAAACAGAATATACTGTAAAATTTCGGTAATATAAAAAATTTCAAGAAAAGAGCTAATAAGTAAATGAAAATTATCAAAAAATGAAGAAAAGTTGCTGAAAAATTATAGAGTCGCTTAAAAATTATTGTATCAATTTAGGAGAAGAAATTCCTTAAAAATTAAAAAAAAGTCGCTTAAAAATTATTGTATCAATTTAGAAGAAGAAATTCCTTAAAAATTAAAAAAAAAACTATAGCAAGAGATGAAACCGACGAAAAAAATTAAGTAATTTGTAAAATACTAGATTTTTTAAGAGAAGTTTAACCATAAAAAATCACATTATTGTAGTACTGATTAATCTCTACCATTTAAATATTTATAAAAACGTAGTTTTTTTTAGATTCTGGGTTTCTTATGATTAGGACGAACAATGGTAGAGAGTGACCTAAAATGGAAAAGAAACTGCCGGAAAATTCCGACAAAATAAGCCAATAAAAGATAAGTAAATCAAAAAATGAAAGAACAGTTATTACAAAGTCATCAAATTTTAAAACAATGCATAAATAAAGTATCTTCAACAACGGTAGTAAGTAATCTAGAGGGTGGAAGAAAAGTTTAGGAAATTCTTTACAATTTTGATAAAAGTAGAAAAAAATGCTAGAAAATTCCAGAAAACCTTCTGAAAAAAAACATGATTTTTTGAAGTAAAGTTTTTAGAAAACTATTTGAATTTTTAAAGAACAAATTATGCGAAATATAAAAAAAATAATGTAATTGAAAAGAAAAATTACCGGAGAATTCTAAAATGGTTTAAGGAAATTCTTGCAGTTTGACAGAGGAATTGCTAAATACGACAATATAATTTTTAGGAGGATTCTCAAGAGAAATTATTGGAAAATTTTAGTGTTTAGAAATGAAATTGCTATTTGTTTGAATACTGGAAAATTGCAGTAAAAAATAATAGGAAATAAAACAATGATGGAAAAGGCTCGAAAAATGTTGTAAATAATTGTAAAACCCTATAACAATACATTATCGTATTACTGCTTAATTTTTTACATTTTAAACACTGTACAACTGCAGAATTAAATCTGTCAAGTACATTGAACAACGGTATAAAGTTGATTAAACAATGAAAGAGAAGTTGTTGCAATCAATCCACTTATTTATGTTAACAGGTAATTACATAAGTCAAATAAATAAACAAATCCGTAAATAAAACAAGAGATGGCGGTAATTTCTTGAAAACACGAAATTGAAATTGGAGAGAAATTGGTACAAAATACTAGAATTTCGAAAAGAAGTTTTACTAAAAAATGCATACTTGTATGATTGATTAATTTCTTTTATTATAAACACTGAAACAACACAGAATCGAAAGAATTAATTAAGAATGTCAAACAATGGTAGAATGTTACCAAAAGTGTAGTAAGTAGTTGCTGAAAAATTCTAAAACACTTAAAACATATTTGTTGAATAAAAAAAATAATTCTGAAACCAACCAAGTGCCTTTCTATAAACAACCTTTAATACTTGGAACATTCTTTTTCAATTTGAAAGAGTAATCGCTGAAAAATTCTAATAAAATAAAGTAAAAAAATAATAAAAAATCGAATAATGCAAGGAAAGTAGCTTGGAAATTCTAGAACCCTCGGAGAAAATTCTTGTAATTTGAAAGGAAAATTAATCTTAATTAGGAAGAGAAAAATATGTAAAATTCGTATATAAATAACATCAATAAAATAAACAAGAAGTGTTTTTGCTTTTGCTAATTTAATTTAATGAAATCAGTTTAAATTCAATTTTTGTTCATAACTTTTCACATTCACATTCAGTCTAAAGTACATTTTATTATTTATTAGTTTATTCAACAGAAATAATTTCATTCAAATTAGTGTTGCTTTAATAGTTGTACTATTTGTAACAAGCAAATTAATTTTGTATCATTCAATGTGTGTCGAGGTATTAGCCAGAGAAGTAGTTGTTTCAAAATTTATTTGGTTTTGTAGTCTTAGTAAAACTCATTGTTGTAGATTCACGAAATGTTTTCGTATTGTTAAAATTACAAGAAGTGTTTATTAGAAAATTGTAGAACGTTTGAAGGAAATTCATGTTGTTTGAAAGAAACGCTGATGGAAAATTCTATAAAGCTGGAAGACAAAAAGCTGTAAATACTAGAATTTTTCTTCAAAAAAAGTCAGGTACGTCGAATAACAACAAAAAGTGCCTGGAAGAGAAGGTGCAACAAAATTGTAGAACTCTTAATTTAGAAAAGAAATTGCTAGCAACTTCGATAGAATAAAGGGAAAAAATATGAAGATCTGAAAAATATCTAGAAGAAAAGTTGTTGAAAATTCTAGAAATTTAGAAGGATTTTTTTTAGAAATCAGTAGGTCCCCCTAAGAAAATTTTGGGAATTAGGAAGAGAAATTCATTAAAATTCGCAAGAGAAAATGCTGTAAATTTCCAATACAATGAAAAATAGTGTCTAGAAAATAAGAAATAATGAGAAATTCTCAAAAAATACAAAGTTGCTCGAAAATTGCTAAACCCTAGAATTAATATAATTTTAAAGAAAAATGGATGGAATATTCTTAAATCTGGAAAAGAAAATACAGCATTTTATAATGTAAAGTTTCATCAAGATTAAAAATATATTAGAAAGTGCCGAAAAATGGAAAGAAAAGATGCTGGAAATTTAGAATAAATGACAACTTCTTTTCAATTTAGAAAGCTAACCGTTTGAAAATTTTAATAAAATGAAGCAACAAACTTTAGAAGAAAATTCACATAATTTATAAGAAGAAGTTTAAAAGGGAAAATGTTAAAAAAATCTGATAAAATAAAAAGAATTGCTGGAAAATGAAGAAATGATAAAAATGAAATTGCTTTGCTATTGTAGATCCCTCAAATTGATGTAATTTGGTAGAAAAAAACATGAAAAGTTTTAAAAATCTGAAAGAGAAACATACTAGAATTTTTAAGCAAAATTTTTGGAAAACAAAATGAGTAATTTTAAAAATGGAATTAACGTTGCATGACAATTCTAAAAATCTGTGAGAAAAATTGCTGGAAAATTTAAAAGTCTTTGAAGAGACTTGATTAAAACACTAACACTCTCTTCCCAATCAATTTTTATTTCACTAGATGTTCATTTCGGGTACTACGCACCCATTATCAATAGCTTATAACTTATAGTACCCGAAATATATTTGAAGAAAATTTTCATAATTTCGTACTCGTATTTTCATTGAAAATTATAGAAGTTTGAAAATTTTAAGAAAATAAAAGAAAACTAGCTAAAATAATTATAACCTTTGAAAAACTTTCAAATAACTTAGAAGGGAAATTCATCGTAAGTTCTAGAAAAAACATTAGAAGATCACCCAAATTCACGTAATTTGGAAGAAACATTTAAGTAAATTTTAGAAATCTGTAAAATATATTATCGGAAAATACTAGGATTACTAGGGAAGGTGTAGAAAGAAAAATTTGCGAAATATATGGATTCGTTCACAAAAAATAAAATGAATTTAAAAAAAAGTAGGCAGAATTCAATTAAACGAAATTTATGATATTTCTGCTCACGAAATAAAAATGCAAGTAATTTGGAAGAAAAATTCATGAAAAATATGTAAGAGAAATTGCTGGAACATTTATAAAATTTATAAAAAAATTTGGGAGACAAAATAAGAAATTATAAAAATGGAAAATGGCACGTTGCATGACAATTCTAAAGATCTTTGAGAAAAATTACTCGAAAATTGTAACATATTTCAAGAAAATTCACATAATTTAGTACTGAAATTAATCGAAAAAAAAGTTTGAACGCTTGAAAAACCTAGTCAAAGATACATTATACAAAATTTGATAACCTCTGCCAAGAGCTGAGCTCCTAAAGCTCCTAAAGTAAAAGGACAATGGCTATACCGCAGACTCTTTGGCAGATCATGGGAACTGAACCCCAAAATGACACAGCAACACCACAAAAGAAGCTTCGAAAAATGCTCAGCGTTTCAAATCGACGCTTTTCGTGAACACAACATACTGTGCAAAACCCACTTTTTATTTAGAAAAGGTAAGTCGACCAATATTAGACCTTGCACAAACCATAGTAGACAATTACGAACGTGGAGCATAAATACACTTTTTTGCGATTTAAGTAAAACATTCGATTGTGTGTCACTCGAAATACTAATAGATAAGCCTAAATAGCTGCAGTTTAGTCCTAACAGCTGTGATCTCATCTTATCCTATCTAACAAACAGTAAGTAATATATTAGTATAAATGGTGGACAATCAAATATATTGAACATTGAGGTGGATGTTCCGCAAGGATGGGTTCTTGGACCCAAACTCTTTATCATCATCATATTAGACTATACTAGTACAAAAGATCTCACCAGGTCGCAGTGCTGTAAGGCTGTATATATCCAAAATAGTTTTAATTGTAAAAATAATAAGAAATTCATAATATTAAAATAAAATATATTTTCAAAATATTTGATACACAGGTTTATACTCTTAACAAACAATTAGAACATTAAAATCACTGTGTATAAAATTAGACTTATTTAATGCACTAAAATAACTTAATTAAAGAACACGTTAAACTATAAATTATAATTATTAATATAATTTTTAGGGCTAGTCGTGTATAAGCTTCCAAACCAAGTTTAACTCTAGTAACAATTAAAATTGGTTCAAAAGTTAAACAATTGAAAAACGATCCTATTCATATAAAGATGTACATTTAATAAAACGAATGTCATTAACAAACATTTGAACAAATTTGTAAAGCACGATCCCTGATAATACTTAATTTTATTAGAGAAATTAAAATTTACTTAATGAGTGATTCGAATTTGCTTGTATAATTAGAAATGTTATTAAATTATTTAAAAATTCAAAGATTGCATACAATGAAAAGCAAAAAAAAAATACACGAAATATAATTTTCAATCATTAGAGTGCAGTTAAATAATTTTTAAATTGATAGTACGTTTCCTCAGTTCAATATTTTCTTGGATTGACATAAAAAAAACTCTAACTACTGTTTTGCATGTAAAAATTTAAGCAGATTCGAATCGCTACAGTTATTAAATTAAAGTTAATCTAAGTATGAATGAATAACGAATATACTAAAAGCTACATGATAAAAAAATTGATCATTTAATGGTAATGTATAAATAAAATATAAAGTTCTGAGTATTTAACTTAGTTATTCTAACATTTTTATTATTATTTAAATATACCATATATCATAAATTTATTTTACTATTAATATAATTATAATCTTAAATGTTGTAAAAATAAACTTTTTATTAATATAATAACTATTGATTGTCAATTTTTATTTCTTAATACGTATTCTTAGTCTATTTTTAAATACAGAAAAAAAGCGTTAATGTCTTATTATATTATTGCCTTTGGGATAAGACTTTTATAGACTATTTATATAAAAGTCTTAATTAACAATTTAAATCAAAGACTTTATTTGACGATATCACACTCTATATTTATCAGTGGCTTGAATAAAAATAATCATACTATATTTTTATTCAAGCCACTGATAAATATAGAGTGTGATATTAACAAAGAAAGTGTTTTATTCAAATCTTAATTAACAAGATTTAAGATAAGCTCTGATATACATCTATTAAACATTTACCAATGTACAATGTTATAAAAGTATGCACCTATGCATCATCCTTAACTATAAGCTTAGATATTCTATACATTCTGAAATTTAAAATAACAATTTTGTATATGATATTAACCAAATTATTTGTGTTTTTAATATTACTCTTTTCCTAAACTAATATTCGATGGACGATTCTGATGTGGGTTTTGATCGAAGAGTTTTGCTTCGCCTTGTAGTCGCAGTGTGTGCAGTAAAACCTCGGCTCTTTGCCACACTCGAATTTCATGTGCCTCATCAAACTTTGCTTGTATTTGTACAAATTGTTGCACTGGACGCACTGATACTTTCCGTCCTTTGTCTTCCTACCGTCTTCCCGGATCGTCGAATAATTTCCTAAAAAAAATATTAATGCCCTTTTAAAGCAATACAACGTAACATAACAGATTAGGTAAATTTAAAAAAAAGATTAGAGAAAATCATAAATGTATTAACGAATAATAAGTTAATTGTAGTAAATAAAATGGAGTAAAAATAAGAAAGAAATAAAACTAATTTTAAAATGAATGATTTATTATTTAAAATATATAAAACATTAAAAAAAATAACGAAAACAAAAAAAATTAAAATTAAATAAATATAACTATTTATTTATTGTTATTTTATTTTATTGAGTTGATTTACTTTGTAAATGTCCGCCTCTCTTAGTTGGCATTAAGAGATATAATAATTCTAACTTCATTTTCAGCGTTTTATTTATTGTTTGGTCCGATTAATTAGTATTTTAGTGGTAATTTAGTACACTTGAAAATGTTAGGTAGTTAATTTTCTAAGTTTATTTGAAGTTTGCCTTAAGAAGTTGTTTACAATTCTCCTTTTCAAATTTTGTGACTTTTTAATTCTCTCTCATCTCATATCTGTCATTTGTCATATGCCATCTGTTGTATATCATCTGTCATTTTTATCTTTTTAAGTTTATTTGCAATTATTTTTTTTTCATGTTTACTAGTTTTAAAATCATATAAAACCGATGTTTTGTAATTTGTTCTGTCTTTTTTTTTTCTAGTTGCTTCATCTATTATCTGATAACTATCTTCTGTCGTCGGTTATCTGTCACATATCATATGTCATCTTTCATCTGTTACCTAACATATGTTATGTGTCATCTGTCATCTGTCATTTAGTCTCTATTAACTGGCATCTGTAATCTGTCACCTCTTATCTGTAATTTGTCATATGTGATCTGTCATTTTTGTCTATCATCTGTCATTTATGTCATCTGTCATTTTTGTCGTCTCTTAATGTTTGTATTTTTAAGGTTATTAGCAATTATTATTATTTTTTAATGTTTACTGTTTTGAAGTCATATAAAACCGATTTCCTGTAGTTTGTTTTGCCTCTTTTGTCTTCAGTTGTGTCATCTATTATTTGTTTCCTGTCTTCTGTCCTCTATTATCTATCATATATCATAAGTTATCTTTCATCTGTTATCTATTATCTTACATATGTCATCTGTCATCTGTAATCACTCATCAGTCATCTGTCATTTATCATCTGTCATCTGTCATTTGTCATCAGTCAATTGTCAGCATCTCGGCGCCGAGCACATTACTTTCAAAAATAATTGTGCGGGAAATTGTTAATTAAATTATACAAAACCGATTTCTTGTAGTTTGTTTTGCCTTCTTTGTCTCAAGTTGTGTCATTTATCATCTGTTATCTGGCTTCTGTCGTCTGTTACCTATCATAAGTCGTCTTTCATCTATTATCTGTTATTTTACATCTGTCATCTTTAATCTGTAATCACTCATCTGTCATCAGTTACCTGTCATCAGTCATCTGTTATTTATCATCTGCCATCTGTCATTTGCCATCTGTTATCACTTATCTGCCTCTACTGCATTTTCTTAAAGATTGTGGTTTTGTGTGATTTGCGATATTAAAATTTTAAAAAATAATTACTTGTTTTAAAATTATATTTTTAGATGAAAAATATTAAAACTTTTAGACTTTTTTAGTTTAAAGTTTGATACTTTGCAAATCATATTTTGTCGTTTATATATATATTAAAAGACCTGTATTTTAAATGTTAGTGTGAATTATATTTGTACTTATTAATTTAATAACGTTAAAACATTTCTACATTAGTTGTGTTGTTTTTCTTTTTGATTTTCTTTTTTGATTTGCCATCTATCTTCTAGTGATTAGTGATCCGCCACACTCTATCTATTAACTGTCATTTGTCATCTCTATTTTGTCACCCACCATCTCTTACCTGCCATTTGTCATATTTATCGTTTGTAGTGTTTTTTTTCTTCTTAGATTGAAGTTAACCTTTTTCAGTAATTAAGAATTTTGTAGTTTAAAAATATTTTGACAAATTTACTAATTCACATGAATAGAATTTTAGCTTAGAATTTAAAAAGTTTTTTTTGAGATATTATATTTATAATTATAAAATCTTACATTTTTGATATTTAGTTTTTAGGTTTAGTTCTTGTTTGTCTTTTCTTCTCCCATAATGTTACTTACCATTGGCGATTTGCCATTTAACCTTTGACATCTCTTAACTATCATTTGTTATTTGTCATCAATCAGCTGTCATATGTCTTCTGTTATCTATCACTTGTCATTATTTCTCTATCATCTGTCATCTGTTATCTGTCTTTTCTCATTTGTCAGTCATATTTATCACTTGCGATCTGTCATCTATTATTTGTCACTTGTCATTTCTCAGTTGTCATCGGGTATTTATTATCAGCCACCTATTAAATATCACCTGTAATCTATTATTTATTTTTAGGTTCAGTTCTTGTTTCTTAGTTGTAGTGTGTTTCTTATTCTATAGTTGTACCTGTCATTGGTCATCTATCATATATCATCTGCCATCTCTGTACTACTACCTAATATTTTAGATATATTACATTTTGGAATGTCTGTTTTCTAGTTTATAATTTAATTAGTCTTGTCATCATTTATCTATCATATCATCTGTCTCATTTGTCTTTTATATTTATCACTTGTAAACTGTCTTTTGTTATTTGTCATTTGTTGATTGTCATCAGCCGTCTCTTATCAGTTATCTATTAAATATAAAGTGTAATCTTTCATTCTTGTTTCTTAGTTGTAATTTGTTTTTTATTCTATAATGTTACCTATTATTTGCCATCTAGCATCCATCATCTGTCATCTATCGTTTGTCACCATGTCATCTGTCAACTATTATTTGTCATCTATTAGATGTCATTTGTCTTCTGTTATCTCTCTTTTGTCATTATTTCTCTACTTCTGTCATCTGTTACTTGTCATTTGTCTTCGACTTCGCACATCTGTTATCAGCAATCTATATGTTATTTTGACTTCTCTTAAAGTTTGCCTTTCTTTATGTAATTTGAAAATTTTAAACTTTGTTTAAATGTTTACTGCATTTAAATTCATAAGTTTTAGAAAAAAAACCTTTAAATTATATTTTTTCTTTCGAAAGCGTAAATTATATTTTAAATTATCAGATTTACATATTTTTTGCCCTTTTTTAATTATTATTAATAATTATGAACATGTTTATTTATTTTCATGGTGTCATCTGTCATTCGACATATATCATCTACGATACATGTCATCTATTAACAATCAGTTGCCATCTATTATATGTCATCAACCATTGGTCATGTGTTATATTTGATCTTTCATCTGTCATATATTATCTCTCATCTATTATATGCTATCTGCTACCTATTATTTGTCATTTATCATCTATCCTCTGACATGTGATAGTTAGTAATATCACATGTCAATACTCATCTATCTGTCTTCTCTCACTTGTAATTTATTTTTATCATTTGTCACCTATCACCTATCATCTATTATTTGTCAGTTGCCATCGGCTATCTTTTATCAATTATCTATCATCGATTAAATATCATCTGTAATCTATCATTTATTTTTATTTTCAATTCTTATTTGTTAACTGTAATTTGTTTCTTATTATATAGTGTTAGAGCTCATTGGTTATCTATCATCTGCCATCTGTCATTTATCATATTAATCTGTCAAACATCTGCCACCTGTTATTTGACATATGTCAACTATCTTGTGTTATATCTCTTCTGCTGCCATCTGTAATCTGTCATCTATTATATGCCAACTATCATCTGTTAACTATCATTTGCCATTTGTTATTTATAATCAACCATCTGTTATCAGTAATCTATTATTAAACCCTTGACATTTATTATATATATTTAGGTTTACTTTATGTTGTTGATTGTAATTTGTTTCTTCTTCTATAGTTTTACTTATCACTTGTCATGTATCATAAATAATCTTCCATCTTTTATGTGTCACCTGTCATCTATCACATCATCTGTCACTAGTCAACTGTCTTGTAGTATATGTATTCTTACATCTGTGGTATATTATGTCATCTATTATCTGTGATTTGTCATGTGTCAGCTATAATTTGCTATTTGTCATCTTTCAGCTGCCATCTTTTTTCTGTTATTTTTTACATGACATTTTTCATTTATTACGTGTTTTCTGTCATTTGTCATTTATCATTTATCGTCAGTTATCTATTATCAGCCATATGTTACTTGTAGTTTATGATCTATTATAATGTCTGAGTTATTTTTAGTTAAGTTTTAATAATTCATACTTTTTGAATGCAATTGTCATCTTTATAGATCATAATATAATATTAAGCTTTAAATGAATTACGTTTCAAATTATTTTCGTTGTTCTATTTACTATTTGCCATACGCAATCGTCTGGAATGTATCATCTCTCATCTGATAGATGTCTTATGTTTTCTCTAATGTGTGATTTGCCTTTTTCTGTTAGATTTTGTAGTTTAAAGTTAAATTATTCATACATATAGTTTTGTCGTTATATTTACATGCAATTAGATAATATCGAATGTTGGTACTTCGAGTAAATTTGTAATTATTAATTAGACCTATTCTTTTTGGGCCTTTTATTTATTTTTTTAAACAGCTTCTTTTGTTTAATTTTAATAACCGCTGTTTTGCTTTGTCGGTTGTAATTTGCTACTTATTCTATAGTATTATCTATCACTTATTATCTGAAAACTGTCAATTATAATCTGTTATCTTTCATCTATATACAGGGTGAGTTTTTTTCGATGTTCTCTATGGGGATCTCGGAAACTATAAGAGATAGAGAAACGGTTAAATGGGGAAAGAAGTGTAGATTTACGAGACGAATAAAAATCCACTTTCAAAGTTTTCAAAAAAGTCAAGGGTAACTAGATATTTTGAAAAAAGTAAAAAGTGTCAATTTTTTCAAATGAATATGTCTCGGTTATTATAACAGATAGATAAAAACTGTAAAGGACAAAGTTTTAGATAATTTTATGTAGATTAATAAAAAATAATCAGAAAATTTTTATCACCATTATTTTCCGACATATGATGCAAACTTACATTTTTTTAAATGGAAACCATAGTTGGCTATGGCCTCATTCAAAAAGTAATTTTTTTCTCTTTAATCCAATATGACATACGACATAGTTATTTCTAAAAATAAGTGAGTTATAGTCATTTTAAATTTTATTATAAATAAAAAATGGGTAGCCATGAAAAAGATGAAAGTAAAACAATTGCAGTTGTTTATAATAATAGCAATATTGTAATTATTAGTTCTACAAAGTTAAATAAAAATGGAAAACCAGCATAAGTATAATAATTTTGTAATTATCAAATGGCCTTCTGTAGGTGGTATAAACCCATTTGTCAAGAGGATAATACGTTTCTTACAAAAATATTATGAACAGATGAATCGCGATTCACTAATTGTGGTATTTTTAATTGCCACAATTAACATAGATGAAGTCAGCAGAATCCACCAGAAGTTTCACAGAGAAAACTACAAATTAAATTTGGGTTTAATCCATGGTGTGTTTGGATTAATAATTCTCGGTCCATATATTTTTGAAAGCTCACTAAGTGAAAATTATTACTTTCATTTTCTTCAGAAAACATTTAAAGATACGTTCAATTGTTAAAATTTATCATTATAAGCAAGATTGAAATGGTTCCAATATGACGGTGCTCCACCTCATAACATGTTGGCTTTACAAATTATTTAAATGATACTTTTCCTAACTCATAAGTGGGAAGAAATAAACCAATCCCAGGGCCACCTAGATCTCCCTATCTGCGCGTTTTAGAATTTTTTTCTGTGGGATTATGTAAAAAACAAAGTATATGAAAAATCATATCAATCTGTGGAGGATCATAAACTAGTTGTTATTGAAACATTTAATTCAATTTACATGAGAATAGTCAAAAAGCCATAAATTCAATTTTTAAAAAATATAATTTATGTTATAATAGTATTAATAGTGGACTCTTTGACTATATTTTTTAATATTAATATTTCTCTCCCATTGATATATTGATAATTACAGAATTACTTTATGCAGTTGTTTCATTTTGATTTATCTCTGTAAAACTAATGATTACAATCTTGCTAATATTATAAACAACTGCAATTGTTTTACTTTCATATTTTTCATGGCTACCCATTTTTTATTTATAATAAAATTTTAAATGACTATAACTCACTCATTTTTAGAAATAACTATGTCGTATGCCATATTGGATTAAAGAGAACAAAAATACCTTTTGAATGAGGTCACAGCCAACTATGGTTTCCATTTAAAAAAATGTAAGTTTGCGTCATATCTCGGAAAATAATGGCGATAAAAATTTTCTGATCATTTTTTATTAATCTGCATAAAATTATCTAAAACTTTGTCCTTTGCAGTTTTTTTCTACCTGTTATAAAAACCGAGATATATTGATTTGAAAAAATTGACACTTTTTACTTTTTTCAAAATATCTAGTTACCCTTGACTTTTTTGAAAACTTTGAACGTGGAATTTTATTCGTCTCGAAAATCTACACTTCTTTCCCCATTTAACCGTTTCTCTATCTCTTATAGTTTCCGAGATCCCCATAGAGAACATCGAAAAAAACTCACCCTGTATATATATATATAATTCTACATATTTGAAACATATTTTTAGCGTTTTATTTATTGTTTGGGCCGATTCCTTAGCGTTTTAGTAGTAATTTAGTACACATGAAAATGTTATGGTAGCATTTATAATTTGCCATCTATCATTTGAATTATATGATGATAAACATATGATCTTTCATCTATCATATAATCTCTCATCTGCCTGTTATTTGTCATATCGCATCTATCTTCTGACAATTGTCTTTTGTTATTTGGCATTTGTGTCCTGTGTCGTTTGTTACCTGCTATCTGCCCTCTAACAGCTGTCATATGTCACTTAAATTATAATTGATACGTTTTTAGATTATATTTAATTTTATAGTTATTGCCCTACGATTATTTGGATTTCTTTTTTTTTGTAATGTTCATAGATTTTTCCGTTCTCTTTAATTTTCTAAGTTTCTTTGCCTTAAAATTTTGTTACTTTTTAATTCTCTCTCATCCATCATCTGTCATTTTTATCTTTTTAAGGTTATTTGCAATTATTAATTTTTTCATGTTTACTAGATTTAAAATCATATAATTCTGTTGTCTGTTATCTGTCATATATCATATGTCATCTTTCATCTGTTACCTAACATATGTTATCTGTCATCTGTCATTTAGTGCCTGTCAACTATCATTTGTCATCTGTAATCTATCACCTCTTATCTGTAATTTGTCATATGTCATCTGTCATTTTTGTCTATCATCTATCATTTGTAATTTGTCATATGTCATCTGTTATTTTTTGTTTATCATCTGTCATTTTTGTATTCTCTTAATGTTTGTATTTTAAATGTTATTTGCAATTATTATTATTTTTTAATGTTTACTGGTTTTGAAGTCTTCAGTTGTGTCATCTATTATTTGTTTTCTGTCTTCTGTCGCCTATTTGCTATCATATATCATATGCTATCTTTCATCTGTTATCTATTATCTTACATTTGTCATCTGTCATCTGTAATTACTCATCAGTCATCAGTCATTTATCATCTGTCATCTGTCATCAGTCATCTGTAATCACTCATCAGTCATCTGTCATTTGTCACGCCATCTGTAATCTTTTGTCTATTATCTGTCATATATTATCTATCATCTGTTGATTTTTTGTTCTCTCAATGTTTGTCTTTTTAATGTTATTTGCATACGCTCGAGATATCTCTGGCCCGAGCACATTACTTTCAAAAATAATTGTGCGGGAAAGGGTTAAAGTCACATAAAACCGATTTCTTGTAGTTTGTTTTGCCTTCTTTGTCTCAAGTTGTGTCATTTATTATCTGTTACTTGACTTCTGTCTTCTGTTACCTATCATAAGTCATCTTTCATCTGTTATCTTACACCTGTCATCTTTAATCTGTAATCACTCATCAGTTTATCAGCTGTCATCAGTTACCTGTCATCAGTCATCTGTCATTTATCATCTGGCATCTGTCATTTGTCATCTGTCATTTACCATCTGTTATCACTTATCTGACATTACTGCATTCTCTTTAAGATTGTGGTTTTATGTGATTTGCTATGTAGAAACTTAAAAAAATAAATACTTGTTATATTTTAATTATATTTTTAGATGAAAAATATTAAAACTTTTAGATTTTTTAGTTTAAAATCTGCTAGTTCGCAAATTATATTTTGTTGTTTTCATATTAAAAGACCGGTATTTTAAATGTTAGTATTTTAATTAATTTAATTATTTAATTTAATTACTTTAAAACAATTGTGAATCTGTTGGTTTTTTTCTTCTTGATCTTCTTGTTTGGTGTCATCTATTAAATGCCATATATCTACCCGTTATGCCGTCTATTAACTGTCATTTGTCATCTGTCACCCACCATTTCTCATCTGACATCTGTCAGTCCTTATATTGTTAATCTTTTTCAATTATTAAGAATAATAAATTTAAAAATACGAAAACATTTCGTGAATCTACAACAATGAGTCTTACTAAGACTACAAAACAAATTAATTTGAAACAACTACTTCTCTAGCTAATACTTCGACAGACATTGAATAATACAAATTAATTTGCGTGTTACAAATAGTACAACTATCAAAGCAACACTAATTTGTTTTGTAGTCTTAGTAAGACTCATTGTTGTAGATTCACGAAATGTTTTCGTATTTTTAAATTTATTATTTAATTTTCTACAACGAACTAAAGGATTTTAATACATTTTATTATTCAATTATGCTCTTAGTGGGTATTTTCCTTAATCCCGAACGTAATTATTTCCGTAGAATTCAGTAATCCACCTCAGGTATAAATTCAGACCCTCAGTCGGTTATATTTCATTATTGTGTCAGTTGCCGTACATATCTGAGTAAGTTATTTATATTTCATTATATTTTTATTTTAGTAAACGTTTCTATTTATATTTGAAATCAATTTTATAATAAAGCTGTACTGAAGAGATCGAGAGATCGAAACACGTGTCTGCAGATGGTTATAAATTGAGTATTGAATTATTTAATTGCTTTTACTAATTTATTTTAATTACATCAACTTAAATTAATTTTTTGTTCCAAATTTATCATAATATAGTCACTCACAAATTATTTAACGTACATTAAATCATTTTTATTTCATTTTACAGAAAGAAATACGTTCAAACTAGTGTTGCTTTGATAGTTGTACTATTTGTAACACGCAAATTAATTTGTATTATTCAATGTCTGTCGAAGTATTAGCTAGAGAAGTAGTTGTTTCAAATTAATTTGTTTTGTAGTCTTAGTAAGACTCATTGTTGTAGATTCACGAAATGTTTTCGTATTTTTAAATTTATTATTTAATTTTCTACAACGAACTAAAGGATTTTAATACATTTTATTATTCAATTATTAAGAATTTTGTAGCTTAAATATATTTTTACTCTTTACAAATTTATTATTTTAGATGAAAAGTAATGCAGTTTAGAATTTTTTATTTGGGGTTTAGCATTTTAAGTCAGTTTTGAGATAATTATATTTGTAATTACGACATATAACATTTTTGATACTTAGTTTTTAGGCTTTATTTAAATTTTAGGTATAGACCTTGTTTGATTTTTCTTCTATTATAGTGTTACTTATCATTTGTCATCTGTCATTTGTCACTTGCCATCTGTCAACTGTCATTTGCCATTTATCCTCTGTCATCTGTTAACTATCATTTGTCATTTATCAGCTGTCAAATGTCTTCTGTTATCTCTCACTTGTCATTATTTCTGTTATCTGTCTTCTCTCATTTGTCATTTATATTTATCACTTGTCATCTGTCATCTGTTATTGGCCATTATTACCAGTCATCTATTAAATATCACCTGTAATCTATGATTTATTTTTAGGTTCAGTTCTTGTTAGTTAGTTGTGATTTGTTTCTTATTCCATAGTGTTGCCCATCATTTGTCATCTATCATCTATTATAGGTAATGTGTCATCTGTAATCTGTACAACTTCTTACTATTTTAAATAAAAAATATTACATTTTCGAATGTCTTCTTTTCAATTTAGAATTTAGAAAGTCCTTTTTTGAGATAATTATATTTGTAATTATGACATCTTACATTTTTGATATTAAATTTTTAGGCTTTCTTTATTTTTTAGGTCTAGTTATTGTTTGTTTCTTCTTCTCCTATTGTGTTACTTATCATTTGTTATTTTCCATCTGTTATTTGTAGTCTGTCATTTGCAATCTGTCATTTGTCATTTATCCTCTTTTATTTGTTAACTATCATTTGTCATTTTTCATTTATCAGCTGTCATATGCCTTCTGTTACCTCTCACTTGTCATTATTTATCTATCATCTATTATTTGTTTCTTAGTTGTAATTTATTTTTTTATTATTCTATAGTGTTACCTTTCATTTGTCATATCATCCTTTATCTCTCATGTATTTATCTGCCTTCTCTAATCTATTCTACTACTTACTATTTTGGATGAAAAATATTACATTTTGGAATGTCTTTTTTTCCAGTTTAATTATATAATTATATTTATAATTGTGACATCTTACACTTTTTATATTTCGTTTTTAGGCATTATTTAATTTTTAGGTCTAGTTCTTCTTTGTTGTTTCTTCTAATTTAGTGTTACTTGTCATTTCTTATCTGCCAACTGACATTTGTCACCGGCCGTCTGCAGTCATTTGCCATCTGTCAACTGTTATTTGTCATTTACCCATATATCCTCTGTCATCTGTTAACTATATTTTATATTTTAATGTAATTTTCAATGTTTAAACATTCTATTTTTTATCTGACTGTCAATTACAATTTGTTATCTATCATCTGTCATCTGTTATCTGTCACTGTACTTTGTTACTTGTAATATATTGTTTGTCATTTGTCATCTTTTGTCTCTGATTACTTATTTGCAGTTTTTTTTTTAATAGTTTTTTATGTGATTATCAATTTATAATAAACTTTCAGTTTTTATTTTTATCATATCTTATCTGACAACTGGCAATTACAATCTGTTATCTGTCATCTGTTATTTGTCTTCTATCATCTGTCATCTGTCGCCTGTCAGCTGTCATTTGTCATCTGCCATTTGTCGTCTGTCATCTGTTGTCTGTAATCACTTATCTGCAGTTTTTGTGTTCTGTTAAAGTTTAGCCTTTTTAAGTGATTTTCAATTTTTAAACTTTCATTATTTGTTTTAATGATTTCGATTAAAATGTTTTGACTAAGTATATTACATTTGGATTTTTTTTTATAGATTGCAAATTAAGTTTTAACGTTTTTTATATTTCTAAGTATCAAAGGCAATATTTTAAATGTTGATGTAAATTATATTTGTAATTGTCAGACCTACATCGTTATTGACAAATATGTACATTCTTTAAATAATAAATAAATGATGAATGAGGTGTTATTATGTTAATCTGTCAAAAGGCTATCGACCAGAGGTCTTTCTGCCTTGTTCTGTCTAGTCATATGGCGTCAGTCTTTAGTGAGTAGATGCATGAAGTGATAAAATGAAATCGAAAATGGTAGAATGTGGGTTTTTAGGGATTATGTTAGGGTTTCTAGGAAGACAGTAGAGGGATAATATATGAAAGTTGAAAGGATTTTTGGAGAATTTTTCTGATAGGAATCGAAGGCGTTCTTGAATGGGGATAACTAAGGTTGTATCATAGAGGAGTTGGTTGGAAGGATTATGTAAAGGATTTAGAGGATGCCGAAGTTTTGTTAGGGTACGGAGGGTACTCGCTCGCTAACTTGAATATTACGGGAGGTTGGGTTGCTGGGATTGGGATAGAAGGCACAACCATAGTCCAGTAATGGGCGGCAAATCATTTTGTATATTTTAACTGCTGTTTTACTAGTGATGCCATCATTTCTATAAGTTAAACATCTAAAATATTTTGCCCTAGTTGTTATTTTGTTTTTAATTATAGCTGTGTGTTTTTTGAATATTTTGCTCATTTAATTTCATAATTTTTATTATTTACCATCTATCATCTAGGATACGTGATCCGCCACATGCCACATATTACTTGTCATTTGGCAGTTGTTATCTGTCACGCACTATTTGTAATTTGTTATCTGTCATATGACATTTATCATGTGTACAGTTTTTTCTTTTCTTAGATTAATGTTAATCTTTTTCAGTTATTAAAATTTTTGTAGCTCTAAAATATTTTGAAATTGTTGAAATGTCTGTTTTAGTTAAGAATTTAAAAAGTAGCTTATATCTTGAGTTAATTTTTTTTTAAATTATGACATTATACACTTCTGATATATAGTTTTTATGCATTGTTTAACTTTTAGATCCAGTGTGTTAGTTGCTACTTGTTTATTTTTTATAGCAATACTTCATCATGTATCATTTGTCATCTGCTATCTGCCATTTATCGTCTACGATCTGTCTACAAACTATCATATGTTGTATTTATTCTGTTAACTGTCACCTATCATCTGCCACTATTCATAATAAAAAAAAATGTTTTCGAAATGTGTTTAAATGAAAACAACTAAAAAACTTTTAATATTAATTGCACACGTACTTAAACATTCTCACATAATTTTTACCTGTCTATGTCATCTGTCAACTATCATTTGTCACTTGTTATCTATCAGTTTTCGAAAATCTTCTGTTATATCTTATTCCTAATTTTTCATTTATCACCTGTCATCTGTTTGTCACTTGTCAGTCGACATTTGTCGTCAGCCATCTATCACTTGTTATTCTCTCTAAAAAGGTGATAAAAGAATTGAACATAATTGGAAATGAAACATTCCCGATGACTAGGAGGATCCTTGTCATTTTAACATCTTGGTGATGGTTGGAGTTGAGTGGAAAAACGTATATAATTGTGAATTCCGCTCGTGCTTTTTTCGGTCAATATTTTATATATAGCTTTTAAATAATTTGTTTTTATGTGTATTATTTAAGAAAGAAGAACAAAAATATATAAATAAATAAATCACAAATGAAATACCCTACTTTGTATAAATGGGTGACTATAGTTGACAATTTCAACTTGTCATTTTCAAACTATCAACCTTTTCTAGTTTATGTGTGTTGGTTGTAATTTATTTGTCAAGTGTTATATATTTTCTATCATCGGTCATATTTTTATCTGTCAACCTGTCATCTGTCATCTATTGACTATTATAACTATCAATTGCCATTTGTCATCTGTCATCTGCTCTCTGACAATTGTCATTTGTTATCGATCATCTATTATTAATCACCTGTCATCTATCATCTATTTTTAAGTTCGGTTAGATTTTGTTGGTTGTAATTTGTTTCTTTTTATCATTACCTATCATTTGTCATGTATTATAGTTCTTTTGTCATATATTACCTGCACGTTCTTCGTAAAGTAAAATATAATTTTTCTTTCTATTATTAAATTTTAGAAAATAGCCTAGAATAAAACCATTAGTAAATAAATAAATACCAATGCAAAAAGTATTAAAAAATCAATGTTTCGTAATTCTCATCGTTTATTAAAAATAAAAATCTTTATGTTTACAGAAACTAAGTTCTCAACACTGGTCAAGCTGATGAATTATCTGTGCAACTATTTTTATTAAATTAATGCTCTGTGTACGAATCTCATGTGAGTATTTATTGAAGAATTCCGCTTCGCTCTGTAGTCACAATACGCACAGAAGAAGGTCGGCTCTTTCCCACATTCATAACTGATATGTCTTTGCAGGTTCCTCTTGTGTTTGTACGTATGGTTACATTGGTTGCATCGGTACTTTAGCGGGTTGCTTTGATTTTCTAAAAAATAAATCTGCTTCAGAATTTCTGAGAACAAAATAAATATATTTTTTTTAAAAGACGTAGAAAAAGAAAAATTAATCGAAAATATATTTATTTTCAATACTCATCTTCCTATCTAAGCAATAAAAAATAGAAAAAAGATAAAGAAAAGTGAGTGTAAAGTATATCACTTCAGCTTTCTACAGAATACAGGTAATTGATAGTCTGTATATTCTTAATAGTTTATCTAATAAGTTTTTACTTTTACTAGTGTATTACTGTAGACAACAGAGGCCACTCTATTTTTTTAAAGCAATGCTCTAATATAAACTCAAAAATTTCTTCCAAAAAAATTTTAGGTTAAAAAATCAATTAAAATTTTGTTTAAATTAAGAAAGAAATAGGTTAAAAAAGTGATCTGTATTGTTGAAGCTGTCCATCATAGGTTTAGATATTTTAATGATATTTATATAATATAGAAAAATACATACACAATGGAAATTTGTCTAGAAGCATGATGAAATATTGTTTTATTGGATATTAAATCCTGTATAAAATAATATTTAATCTAACATGGTTCCAATAATACTTACCAATAGCTAAGCATGTGTGTTAATGTTTAAGCTAGAAAAAAAGCAATAACAGTAATAATAATCAAAAAACATTTACACCTTGTTTTGTATAACTTTTTTCTGTTGAACTTTAAGTATACTGGGTCAATATTTTATTAAGTTTAATTAGATTATAAGTGACTACAATTTCGGTAACTCAGCTTACCGTTATTATTACCTATACTAATACTTCTAAACTTTAAGTTACCAAAATATAGTCACAAAAATAAAATTAAAGTTATACAAAACAAAATATAAGTGTTTTTTGTTTATTATTTAAAGAAGAATAACGAAACTAGTATTATTAATAATAATTCATTTATTGTTTAAAAATCTCAGAGTAAATGAACACATAAATTATACATCAAATGCACGTGTTGGCATCGCATAGTTTTCTTCTTGATTTGTACAATTAAAGCAGACCTGATTTCAATTTGGGATCAAACACTATTTGATTATTAAATAATTTTGGTTTGATAACATTTTTAATACAATAACGAAATCAACAAAATAAATTCCATCACCAAGCATTGTGATATTTGCTAACTAACACTTACACATAATTTAATAATATTGATTTTTGGAAACAAAACGTCATTTTTTAAGAGATCTTCGATCCCTGTCAAAATAAAATGGATATAGTTAAATAATTCATTAAATAATTAATCTTGTGCAGTACACGCGTACAATATTTCGATAAAAATTTAATTATTCAACTATATTTTTATATTAATATACGATGCACGAGTCTGATGTGCGTTTTGATTGAAGAATTCTGCTTGGCTTTGTAGTCGCAATGAGTGCAGTAGAACGCAGGCTCCTTTCCACATTCGAACTTTAAATGTCTTTGCAAATTCCTCCTGTATTTGTACAGATTGTTACACTGGGGGCATTGGTATTTTTTCGCGTTTGCGTTCCTCTCATAGCCTCGTCGCATGTACATGTAATTTGCTACAAATAAAAACAATATTTAGTATTTATTTACTAACACAAAAATACAATTAAGGGGTGGGCTTAAACATAAATAAGGGTACACGCCAATAGACATAATTCTCTGGGGCATTTGAAAGAACATATCCATCAAAAGACACCACCCATCACAGAGTCTTCTGAGCCGTTATAAGAAAATCTAGTGTTCGAATAAATGATTACAGTGACATTTAGACGATATTATTTTTAAGAAATAAATTTACAAATTGTGTAGCTTAATAAATTATAAACTTCAATAGATGACTTACTTTATTTTAATTGGTCCACTTAATATAAACTTTATATTGGGACATCCTGTATATAAAACTACTTTTTTAGATGGATTACCACGTAGAAACGGTTGCAAACATTCTCTTTATTACTTTTTTACATATTTCTTAAAGTTTAAGTACTTCATTTAAGAAGTAAAAATATTCAGTAGTATAATAACAGGCAATAAAGTTATAGACTAGGAGACAGATTATATTAGAAAAGCATCCTCAGTGCGGAATAGTGGAGTTCATTTCAGAACAACATTGGTAAAAGTGTGATTTGTTTTTCTTGGCTAATTTTCTCACTTATCTCTTGGTGAAATATTATGAAATAATAGGTAAAGATTTGATAAACACTTGGTTTGTTTCAATGATTCAGTGAAACAAACCTGTGATTAGTTTCATTGTGTTAAATTAAAACTATCAAACATATTCTCTCTTTTTGTTCATGTCTTAACGTCATTGGTTTTGAGATGTCACTACTGTGACAAGAAAGTGATTCCAACCATGTTTTATAGTTTCCCATCATCTATATTTACTTTATTATTACTTAACGTTTTTAACCGCTGTACTGTACTACACATTATAGAAATTATGGGCATTGGGTTAAAATTTAAAAAAAAACTTAATTAAGTAAATTATTATTATTATTTTATTATAAATCAATTGTACATTTGAAAGGTCAACATCTCGAACTGTTCTTTAAGGTGTCGATAGTGTTTGATCCGCATGTGCTTCCTCAGGTCCGAGTTGTGCTTGGCTTTGTAGATACAGTAGGTGCAATGGTACCTTGGAGCTTGACCACATTCCAGCCTTATGTGCCTATACAGGCTTGTTTTGTGCATGTACACTTTATTGCAGGCCTGGCACGCGTAATTGGCAGCAGTATCTAAAAATTAATTCGATGTAAACAATTCTAGTAAAACGTAAAAATAATTTCCAAACCAATTCACCACAACACAATATCACAGTTTCATGTGTTAAAGTTTTCTATATACGTTAAATATTAATGAATTTATTCATTTATTGTTAATTTATTAAATACTTTATCTTTGAAAGTATAATTAAAATTCCACTAAAATATGTTTTTACATACAACTAATTTTTCTAACAGACTAAAAGATGGAGTTCACTTTTGTAGTGTTCTTCCACTCTAACCTGTAACTAATAATATGATTGATAAGGCCATTGTGTGCGGGGTTGTCGTAGGTCCGCGTGTGGGGTGTACTCAAGGAGGCTACGAGAAGCCTGTGATCTTACCATACCAAAGAGGAAAAACGGGAATTAGGAATTAAATAAATAAATAAATAAATCTTTATTGTCCAACAGGAAACTAGTCCTAATTACAAGACAAATGTACAATAAAAAAAATACAAATATAATATAAAGAAAATATGAAAAACTGAGGTATAGTATAATAGCCGCACTACAATAATTATAGTTCTCGAATACATCGATCTAAAGTAGTTAAAATTGTAGTTAAGTTATCGCAAAATATATCGCACGATTCAGATATTTTATTAAAACATGTTGACATAATTCTGATAGGTGATTTCCGACCAATATCGATTCTATTAGCTACCACATTAAACGTTGGCGATCGTCGACTATAAAAAGATGGAATATGCAGACTAATTGTATTTAACAAGTCAGGTGAGTCAATAGAATTGTGCAGAAGTTTGTAAAGGAAGGAAATGCACATTTTTTGTCGACGAGATGCGAGACTCTCAAAATCAAATTTGCGCAGAAGTAGGTTATGATCTACACCTCTATCTGGATAAGATCCTTCTGATTTAAAACATAATAATTTTAAAACCTTACGTTGTATGCTTTCTATTTGACGGATTTGACCCAGGTTCTGAGGAAACCAAACTATGGCTGCATATTCCATCTTTGAGCGTACATAAGAATGAAACAACGTTTTTAGTGTGTTAAGATTGTGGAATTGAGAGGAATTTCGACAGATAAAACCTAAAGATTTACAAGATTCTTTAACAATAGCGTCAACATGAAAATTGAAGGTTAAATTACTGTCAAAATAAACTCCCAAATCTTTGAATACTGTAACATACTCTAAAATATTTCCATTAATTGTATAATTAAATTTATGTGGAGTAGTTACCTTAGTGAACGACATGTGTTTACATTTCGAGATATTTAGATTGAGTCCGTTTTTTATGCACCATGAATATATAGTATTAAGGTTACTTTGTAGGGCCATACAATCATTGATATTTTTAACATTGCTATATATTTTTATGTCATCTGCATAAAGCAGGTGTTTACAAGTCAGGGATTCCGAAAGATCGTTAATAAATAGATTAAAGAGAATCGGTCCCAAGATTGAACCTTGGGGTACCCCAGAGGTTGGAGAGTATTCGAGTGATTTAAAGCCATTAACCACCACGTATGCAATTCGTTCATTAAGATAACTTTGAATTAAGGACAGGGACGACGTACAAAAACCGAAAGTAGTTAGCTTTGATAACAGAACATTATGTTGAACTGTATCAAAGACAGGTCCGTGTAAATCACATCAAGTTGTCCCTTACCATCGACGGTTTCAGCAATATCATGGGTAATGAGTGTAAGATTAGTTACAGTTGATCGGTTTGGAATGAATCCATGTTGTTTATCAGAAATATAAAGTTTAATATGATTATAAATTTGATCAAAAAGTAAACGTTCATATATTTTAGCAATATGCGGGAGGATGGCAATAGGTCGAAAATTATTAATATTCTGTAACTTCAGAGATGTCTTAGGTATAGGACAAATTGTTGCAATTTTTAGACATTTTGGAAAGGTACACGTTTTAATTGATAAATTGAATAATATTGCAAGAGGAACATTTAGCAGACTAGCGCAATCTTTTAATAAAAATGAAGGTAAATTGTCATCCCCGGATTTAAAATTATTTGGTAACTTCTTTAATAGCTTGAAAACAAGCTGATCTGATGTAGGTGCAAAAACGAAATTAGGAATTAAACTTAAATTAGAGGTAATATTATTGTTTGCTGTTGGAGGATTATGCACAGACTCAAAAAACTCTCGGAAGCCATTAACGATATCATTAGGATTATCTAGGACGATATCATTATATGACAAAGATGAAGGAATCCTAGATGAATTAGTTCTCTTTGAATTTATATATGGCCAAAATTGCTTAGGGTTAGCTATAAGGTTATTTTCTACTGTTTTTATATAATTTGTGTGTGCATATTTTATTTTGTATTTAATTACAGATCTTAGTTTTTTTAGTTGTTCTGATAATAAGCACATGGAAGAATTACGTTTAAGTTTATTCCTAAGTGCATTTTTTTCTTTTAAAAGTTTGATTATTTCTGAGGTGAACCATGGCGGATATTTAAATTTACGTTTTAAATTAAATATGGGTATAAATTGTGAAAGGGTTGTATTTATGATGGTATAAAATTCATCAAACGCTATGTCTATATCCGAGAAAGTTGAAAGATAACTCCAGTCAATCTCGGATAAGTATGCGTACAATTCCGGATAATTACCTTTTTTAAAGTTAAATTTAAGTGAATTTTCATTAACTGGTGACATATCTAATAAACATTGCACTGTAAATGTAAATGCGGGATGATAACTGTCCTCAGAAACTAAGGCATCTAGTTCTCTCTGCACATTACAATTTAAGTTAGAGTACAGAAGATCTAAAGTATTATTTGTTGAATTCGGTATTGTGTTAAATTGCTGAAGGCCCAAAAAATTACAAAAATTAATAATATGTGACGCTTTATTAGATAAATTACAAGGATCCTTAGTAATTGAAGGACAATTGAAATCTCCCAATAAGATTATTTTGTTAGTATTAAAATTAATCTGCAATAACAAATCAAAAAATAGTTTTACATCTTGAGTCGGTATGTTTGGCGGAATATAAATAAGAATTAAATAGAGCCAGCAAGAATTAAGCTTACATCGACATATCAGTAAGTCTATGAGAGGTACATGCAGTTTAATGTTTTCAGTAGGAATAATATCAATTTTGTAGGTGTTGCGAACTGCAATTAATACTCCACCGCCCTTAGATTTACCAGAAAGAAATGTATCGCGGTCTGTTCTGGCTACTGTATATACTTCACTAAATAATTCATTGTTATACACTGATGAATTTAACCATGTCTCTGTAATAAATAAAAGGTCGTACTCGCAAATACTGACGTTGTCGTAAAATGTTGAGGTTTTCGTATTTAATCCTCTGACGTTCTGATAGTAGGCCGTGATGTTTCCTGTTGGAGTTGAACTTCAGGTGGACTTGGGGATAGATGCAGTAACAATTCGTGTTATGTACGGTAGGTCATTTCGGTATTTTATACAAATATTCTGTTCGCCATTATTAATTCTTGTATTTAACTCAGCTCTTACTTTGTTATAAAACTCACGTTGTTTTACTGTTCTATCAGCTCTAAAATGAAAACGAGAATCATTATTTATTGCGTTAGTTTTAAGAACTTCTTTGGCGGAGTTTTCATCGGAAAAAATAAGTTTAAGTGGTCGGCAACCATTATTAGATTTTTTTACGCCTAGACTGATTACTTTGATTGGTTTAGAATTAACTCCAAGGGGCATGAGTATCTTATCTACTTCCGCAATATCATCATCGACTTTCTGTTGATTAGTCATTGATTCAGACTCTGTAATATTAAAAAGTAGTAGATTGCGTTTTCTTATTTGTCTCTCTTCAATTTCAGCAAGTACATTATTGACATCGAAATTTTGTGTCGAGTTTTCTAGCTTTGCTAACCTATTTTCAATGTCACAAAAACGAGTGGTAATAGAATCTATTATGTCTTGTTTAAGATTAATAATTTCTTGTCTAAATACATTTAATTGTTCTGAGATAATTCTATTTAAATCTTCAAGAGTAACCGAAGTGTTCTTAGAGACGTTGCTGGAAGGATTCATTTGCGGTGCTGGAGATGTGCATTTATGACAAGACCACTTTGATTTGCTATTAATTATATATGAAACTTCACTATCACTTACGCGCGAACAACGAATATGTATGGATTTATTGCATTTCCCGTTACATTTCATGTAAGGAGTATTAGGAGTGATTCCTTGATCACAAATACCACACTTAAAAACCATACTGCAATTTAATATATGATTCTATAATAAGACTATCGCCGTCAGTTAAGGAAAAATTAAAACAGGGACACAGTGCTTCACACCAACGCGACCCGTCGTGGTGACTAACAAAAATGAGACAGAAATCACAAGGTTGGAATAGGCCACGGAAGGAATTACATAAGAGCACAAAGGAATAAAATTCAATATTAATACTTTAATTACTTGGCTTGAAATGGATCTATTAATTCACTATCTATTTGTGACGGATACACTACTCCGCAATAAATGTATAACTAGGTGAATGACGAGAAAATAGAAATATGTATATTAATAAACAAATAGTTCACTAATAAAAGTTCTTTAATTTAAAATCACAAAAATTATAGTTGGTTTCTGGGAATCGAACGACGGACCTTCGGATCTGAAGCTGAGCGCCTAACACTTGCGCTAAACTGTCGATGTTAATTATTTTCTGTGGGTCGTTTTCCTCACAATGATTGTGTTTTTATTTTACGGTGAACACGATGCAGAGGTTAATTTTAGGTTATATTCTTTTTAAGTATAAAAATTCCAAAATACTCACTGATTTTGCGTTAAGCCGTTACACAAACGCTATCACAAAGATAACTAAGACTCACAATCACGTTTTTCGTATCGTAGATTGTATTTAGCAATAAAATCAGTTTGAAATCGTAAAAATATATACCACCGACAATAACTTCAATTGAAAAGCCATTAGCCAGACAGAGCTACCTACTGGTTGAACGAGAAAATGGGAAGGCAAAAAGCAAGACGCAATGGGAGTGACCTTGAGGATGTTTGAAGGGGAGTGCGCGAGGGCTAAAATCAAAAGTTTAGGGATGGACCTTCCTAACATTAAAGCGCAAGTATATAGGAGGGAAGGGGTGTCCAGACCGTGGTTGGCAGAGCAGATGGAGACCTCACTCGACAAGAGAAGGAAGGAAGTGGGACAAGGGGAAGACCAAATGAAGCAATTAGTTTCCTTTGCAGGGACGACCTCGATGGATACAAGTCTAAGAAAGGGTATCAATTGCCTATAAGAGAGCTAGGTTGGTACTCATCCCGAAAAAGGAAAATCCGGCAACTGTCGAAACCATTCTCTTTATTACTTTTTTTACATATTTCTTTAGAGTTAGAGTTAGAAGAAAAAAAGTAAAAGTAATAATAACGTTATAATTTTAAAGTTATAAATGTTGGTCACTCTGCATATCGACTCCCGCGTAGACAAGTTTCGGTTTTGCAGAAGATCTTGTCGTGTGTGTAAATAAATAAATAAATAAATTTCCTACTCCGGAAAATACAATACTGGGGAAACGGCGCGAGTTCGAGAATCATTTTGCGCTATATAAAGCAGATCCTGAACGTCCAGACTTCAGTCGAATACTGAAGGCATCGCCTTATATGCGGAATACGCAGATACGTCGAGACACTAAGACCCCAAGTATCCTGGGGTACATCAAAGAGCTCGCTGTTAACTTTTACAGCAAAATAGGTGATACGATATTTGCTGACAGCAAATATCGAAAGCCACGTATGAACCTAATTAGTATCCCAAAGCCTAGAGCCATCGTAATCTGATCGGCGGCCACATAGGGCGACCGGATCCCCCCCAAATCTTAGCGATCAATCGTTTGAGATCCGACTAGAAAACACCTTTTGGTCCTGGACTATTCACAACAAACGCGATCGCAGAGGAGTGGTTTTAGTCGGTAGGAGTCCGACACTACTCTACTACGGTATCCCATTATGTATTTGCTCTCGTCTTATATAAAAACACAGACTTTAGTTCGTATGATCCTAATTGGTAATCAAAAGTCTAGAGCCTCCGCAATCAGCGTCACCGATCGCGGTGGCTCTAGGCTTTCCCTACTCCTTTCGAGGAGTACGACACAGGACTATCGGACTACCAAATCCGACTAGAAATGACCTTTTTGGTTCTGTAGAAATCGCAACAGCATCGATTCTTTTGGACCAAAGGACATTTAGGGAGCTATAATGGAAGATACTCAATGTGCATTTAGTAAGCCGCCATTCTCCGATGCGAAACATTTAATTCAGAAAGAAATAAAACTAGGTGAAACGATACGTGGATAAATTCGACTAAGAGAAGGACTTCATTAATTTTTTTAGGATAATATATGGATGACACAACTTTAAAGTTATAATAACAGCGGAAAAGACACAGTTAATGACAGGGCATGGACATTTTAATAAATTCTTAAAAAAGAAAAGAAAAACAGATGCAGAAAATTGAGAATGTAAAGGCGGGATAGATAGCGAGGAACACATAATGTTTTCATGTTCGCTTACACAGGAACAACGAGATTGGGCCTATGGGGAACTAGTTATGACTGGGTAAAAGTGGCCCCATAATTATATTGAGTTGATAAATTTATGTAGGGAACATGCATTTTGGGAAGTTTTCAAATCGTTCGCGGAATCAATTGTATGGATTGCTGTAATGCGGAAATTAACATTAACAGGTAAACCGATGGTGGCAAGCATCCGGTAGCATGAACATACGAGAAGAACGAAGAAAGCATAAAGAGAAAACCAACATGTCAAAAAGCCGGTGGTGAATTGAGTAGATATCGGCGCCATGTACGTAGAAGAAAGAGGAATGATGAAGAAGCTAATCGACTATGCGAAAAATCGGGGATGGATTTAGTATCTACCTATGTATGGGCGTACCAGAAGAAAAAAGGGAGAAGAAGAAGAATAAGAGAACGGATATATAGCCGTTACCACAAGCAAGAAGATAGAAGAGCAAAAAGAGAAGAACGGGCAAGCTCAAGAAGCTAACGATGGATCGAGTAGCTGTTGGCAGCTGCTCAAAAAGAAAGAGGAATAATATTAAGGGGAGTAATTATTGTGAGGGAGGAGTTTTAAAATCGCGCATTGTTTTCATACCACTTTGTCCCTAAATTCTAGGAGGGTAAAAATAGGTTATTTTAAGTTAGAATTAGTTCATATGTAAATGCAATACTTTTGTGAAGTAATAAATAAATTTAAAAAAAACAGCATCGATCAGGGAGGAGTGACTGCTTCTTCTATAGCACGTATCTCTTTTTTTTGACAGATATATTGTGTCTTTACCGACATGTAAGCTAGTTGATCCGAGGAGATCGTGAGTGACATCTCTTTTTGGGATTGCTACTCTGAGAACAAAGTCTACGTATGGGACTGCTTCTCCTATAGCGACTATCTATTTTTGGGACAGCTTGACAGCTTTAGTGTATCTTGATCAGCCGGTAAACCAAGTAACGATAGTTGATCGCAATGAGGCTGCGTAGAAATAGTTCGGAGTAAAAATTTTTATTAGATAACTTTGAGTTATTTTTCTGAAGCGAAACTTAACCGTTAGCCGTAATACTCCGTAAGTTATGAATATCATTCCGAACTGACCATACCGACCGTAAATTTATTTATTAATAACAATTAATTGATTGGAGGGAAATAATGAACAATCTCGTAATCTCTGTTATTAAAGAGCCATCTATTGAGAGGAGGTATCGGACTTGAGCGTACACCGTGCCAGTTTTCAGACAATAGAAGACCACCGACCAAGAGTTCATTTTTTAGTTACCAGTATTTTAACAGAAGTCCAAATATAATTTTATTTTTATTTTGTATTGTTGAATATACTTATTGTTTTAATGTCAGAAATTAACGAAAGCTAGAAAAAGTAAAACTAGAAAGCATAGGTGTGATAAATAAAACTCTTTGGCTTTGAGGGTTTACACAGTTAAATGTCGATGCAATTGACAATTATTTCGCCAGGCAGATGATTAATGGATTTTACAAACTACAATGATTACTTAAATACTAAACTGTTATGCATCGACATTAAACTGTGTAAATTCTCAAAACTGAAGAGTTTTAATCACCTATTTAATGGAATATAGTCCCAGACATAAAGAATGCGTTTAACTCGATGCCGTGGAACATCATACTAGTACAAAGCTCTAGTACAAAAATGGATGCCGAACTATCTGTTCCACATTTTCAGGAGCTCTTTAGAGGACAAGACCCTAGAGTACGAAGGGGACGAGAGCATGCAGAAGATGGAGGAACTGTTGCGTACGACGACATCTTCCGTCTACCATTGCCGGAAGGGGTCAACCTGATAGGATTTGTATACGACCTCCTCATATTGGCCAAAACGACCGAGGAGGTCAGGGACGCAATCCAGGCGGCTACAGTAAAGGTATCGGAATATCTAGCCTCTAGAGCGGTGTTTCCCAACGTGGGGCCCACGCCCCACAGGGGGGCAATTTGATTGTTAAGAGGGGCAATTTGAAAATGGACTCGACACTCAACCCTTTTGCTCCGGGTCATTTAATTACAATGCTAAATTTCGGTGCCAAAATTGAAAGAAAAAAGCAAGTTGTTAAAAAATTGCGGCCAATAACTATTATAAATTCGTTTGACGAGACCAAAATATCAACTCAGTTTTTTGGCGTCGTCAACAGGCAGACAACAGGCTCCGCGGGAACCCCTGGACGCTTTAAAAACTCGCTAAACAATGCAGTTGAATACTGAATGCAGCCTATGTCACATTAAATTAATTTTAACACATACTTTAGTTTTAGTTTTTAGGTTTTATAGGGCGCGTCGACAGCTTAGATCATTTGCGAGTTTTAGTTTTAATTGATCTTCTATTTATTTCTTTCAGCCCATAATAAAATAAGTGCAAGTAAGGAAAATAATCATCAATATTTGGAGGATTTTTGTTGTCTTTTATGCCAACAAGCTTGGCCAACGAATTAAAGAAACGAGGTCGTCTTGAGGCGCATTTGAAGGCAAAACATAGTACTCATATTAATTCAGGTTTGAATTACTTTCAAACTTTAAAGAAAAATTTACTGTTTATACTACTCGTATTCTTAAGGCTAGTTATCAAATTTCTTTATTCATCGCTAAATCTAAATAGACGAAATGAGTGGAGATATTGAAAAACCATTTGTTGTCAATTCTCAGTGCAAATGAATGAATCAACTTTGAGAGACAGTGAGGCAGTATTGATAACTTACGTAAGATATATTAATAAAGGGCATTTTGCTCCAAAGATAAAAAATGCTAAGAAACTTATATATATACATATATATATATATATATATATATATATACCAATGAAAAATATAACATCTTGTGCTGCTAAAAATTGATGAAAGATGAGAATCCAGAAATGATTCTTGTGCATTTTGTTATTCATAGGAAAAACTTGGTAGCTAAAGTTTTCGCCTGTTCTAAGTGAAGTACTACATTCAGTAATAAACTGTATCAATGCTATGTGCGACTTTTACTTCACACTGAAGTAAGATGTCAAAAGAATCCTGTTTGAAAAGATTTATGGAACTGTTTAACACTCTTAGTGACAGTCGTTTGTAAAGCATTTGTGAGTTATTTAGCCGTTATCTTTGAAAAACTAAATAGTTTTGTTTAGTTTATTTGATTTACAAGATCTATTAAAAAATACATAAAAACCTTCATAAATACACCAAATTACTTTAATTTGAGGATATATCTTGAAAGCGGAGTTCACGAGTTTTCATGTTCTTCCACTCGACCTATTATATTTGGCTGCTTGTGGTAATAATCATCGGGTGACCAATGCGGCAATATGAAGAAATCTGTAATAACTACAGTTCGATTCAAGAAGTGGACGGGTTTTACGCCAACTGAAGATATAATATAAACAAGCCTGTAAAAGTTATACATCCCTGATAGAAAGAAATAAAACTCTTGTCGATACAAAAGCGAAGATATTTGGTTTCATTACCCATATTAAGTTATGTCAGAAATATATTAACAACAAAAACTTTGGCTCCAAACATGTAAAGTGTAAATGGTACTGATATTCTTCTTATTATTGTCGATCATCTGAAAAATCTATCAGCTGATTTAAAAGAAAGATTTTTTGATATAAAACAAATTAATTTTCCGACATGGTTAATGCAGCCAATGTTAGTGGACTTGTGTGATATATCAAATATACAGTATCAAGAAGAATTCGTAGAAATGCAAAATAATGAGTCAGTTAAAACTTTATTTAATATAAAATGAGCGATGGCATGGCTTTGTGAGGAAAGAGAAATCAAATACCCAAATTCAACCAAATGTGCAAGAAACTATTGTTAGCGCATCTTCATATTTAGCTGAATGTGGAACCTAACATAAAATCTCTGTAGCAAGCATCAAGGGCAAGTATCTTACTAAATTAAACTAATAAATTAATATATGTAGAAATATCTTTATTAAAATTATTTCGAATTTGAATTTCAGTATTTCATTATATGTTTTGAATATCTACTTTATATTATATGTGTTTCGTTAACTATTTCCTAGTGACTTCTTCCTAAAACCTATCATTTAAGTTTCTTAAGTGAACAATTCAATTTTTTAATATTAAAAAGTATGTATATGTTACATAGGGGGACATAAGAATTTTAAAAAGGCTTAGGTGGGGCATGGCACAAAAAAGGTTGGGAAACACTGCTCTAGAGGCTGAGGTATTTAGGAGGACAGATTGTCGAATTAATCAATCACTTAGTAGACTATGTTAACATTTTTTAATACTACATTGAAACACATTTTAGCGCATTTAAAATTAAATTCAACTGGTTATAACAGGAACACATAGAAAAGGCCGGAGACTTTATTAATAAATTTGTTTTGGGAATAGGTAAATGAAAGAAACGTTCCCTCCTGAGATAATTAGGAACTTTAAAATTTATTTGCGCAACAATATCTGGACAACCAATTAAGTTATTTAACACCTTAACAGAAATGTTACTTGATATGTTTTCCGGAGACTTTCGAGAGTTTGTAAATTAAATATATTTAGATGAGTCTGATATGTTTCCATATCAGGGTAGCATCCATATTTTTTAGATATAATAAAAAACGTTTTTAAATGGACTCGATTAAATTTGAGTATTTATTGTAAAAGGGATTCCAAATACAACACGCATATTCGAGTCTAGACCGAACATATGAGACATATAAAAGCAATACTGCTTCAATGCCTTGAAAATATCTACAATTGCGATATATAAATCCTAAGAAGGAAATATCAGCAGATACCATAATTTTGACGTAATTATTAAAAGATAATTTAGAATCATAGATAATACCTAAATCCTTAAATTCAATTACCTTAGCCTACAATTTATCATTTATATTGTAGTCATGCTCAATAACCACGTTCTTTCTTATAACATAACTTTAAATTTGGTAGCATTTTAACGAAAGTTTATTAGCAGGATATCAATTAAATACTGAGTCAATGTTTTCTTGTAAATGAACGTAATCGGCATTAGACTAGATTGGCTTCATAATTTTCAGATGATCGGAAAAAATAGGAACTTCAACCTTTAATCTAGAATTCAGATCACTAATGAAACAAGTAAAAAGCGCGGGACCTAGATTAAAGCCTTGTGGTACACCGGAAGTAGAAACGAAAGTATTAGACTTATATCCACTATTGGGAGAAGTAATACACTTGTTATGTTCCATTTATTTATTATCAGGTAACTGACACGTGTTTCGGTCCTTACGGATCATTCTCAAAGTTTTAACTTTGAGAATGATCCGTAAGTAACACGTGTCAGTTACCTGATAATAAACAAATGGAACATAACAAGTGTATTACTTCTCCCAATATGAAAATTTGGTTCCATCAAGAATGTAGCAAAACAAGTATCGAATTTATTATATCCACTATATTCTACATATAACAATCGTTTGTCAGAATAAATTCTAATTAATTAACAAAGTGATGAGGAGAATCCAATTGAATATAACTTAGATAATAATAGGTTGTGTCTAATTTAATTTAATGACTTCAATATATCTGTATAGCTAACATCGACTTGAGCTTGTCGATCTAAATAGTTCGATTAAAATTGAGTATAAATAAGGAAATTTGTAACTGTTGATCGATTTGGTCTAAATCCATGCCGATGAGATGATAAATTTAAATGAATGAAGGCATTGATAAAGGTACTTAATGAAATTTCAAAACATAACCTTCTTATCACCTGATTTAAATACCGGAATAATGCATGTTAATTTCCAGATGGCCGGAAATACGTTTGGTTTCAAACATATATTAAATATGTGTTTAAGTGGTGTTGATAGAACAAATGTACAGTGCTTACGGACTAATGAGGGTATGCTATTTGGTCAGAACTTATTTTGGATCCCAATTTGTTGAGAACGTTTGCTATATTTGACTCCTTGAATGACCCTATGTTTAAAATGTTAGTAGTATTACTATGCTCATATTGAGGATTATTATCAGAAGGTGCTTGATATGATGATGCTAAATGGGAAGCAAATGCCTCGACTATATCTAAATAGTTACGATAATTATGAATTATAATTGTGAGATTGAGACTTGACCTTACGGCGCTACTGCGTAAATTTCAACCTAAAATATACAGAAAGAGGATGCTTTTTCATTAATATGAAATATTTTTTCTTCTCCTTTAGACTTTAGCTTATTTATTTAATATTGGATTGACGAGTGTAAGGAACACAATTTTCAAATGTACGATATAGATTCTTGTAGAATAATTTGTAAGAAGTACTTACATAACAAGAGAGTATACCAGTCTATGTAATGTCATCGATTGAATTAGCTTTTTTGAAGATAAAAGCAATGTAACTAATATTATTAAAAAAGCTATTTCTTGTTTTATTAGGTATGGGCACACGAACTTCTATTTCGAGTGGAGGATGATATTTACCTTCATTAATGATAGGATCTTGTATGATACATGATTGACAGAACATATTGTGTTAGTAGAGATAAAATCTAGAATCCTACCGGTGATGTGGTGATGACGAAGATGCAATACCTCGGGTTTATTGTAGAAGCCAATCGATTTTGTAGCTCTCAGCTCAAGAGCAGTGGCCAGGCTGAATACCAATATGGAAGGCCCAAGGGAGATAACCCGTAGGGTCCTACTGGAAGTGGCTTTATCCAGACTAAAAATACATTATCGGCACGATCAGAATGCACTAACTCGAGGAGGAATATCAAGAAGTTTAGGGTGGGCCATGAGACCTGGGGTACCCAGAGTACCCATGGTGTATAAAACAGAGTAACAGAGGTGGATCGAGAGAGGCAAGGGACTTATATTCCGGAGCTCATTTTGGTGCAGCCCTGGATCAATAGGGAGCACGACGAGGCAGAGTACCATTTACACCAGATCGATTTGGTAACGGAAGGCGGTGGTCTAGGTGGCAAGGGAAAGGTTGTTCATTTAATGACCCTAGTTGTGTCCGGTATGATCTAAGTGATAGTGATTTTTAACCTATTTTACAGATGGATAATCTTCTTTTTTTATTAATGTAAAATATTTTTGTTATTGATGTGTTTATATTTTATACGGCGTGTAAATAAAGAGAGAGATATGGGAGCAACAGATAAAGCCTGACATGGTTCTTTTATGGTCGTAGGAATGTTGATCATCGATGACAGTAAATGCCGAAAGTCATGACTTTATGATACAGTTAAAATCAGGTAGATTAATAAAATATACTTGGTTGTTACCACGTATCATTTTTATACATGGCTGATTTCAACCTTCATAAGGTCACTTCAATGGACTCAAGCATTAATCAGTGATTTTGTTTAATAGCAACTATTTTTACTTAATTTCTTAAGCGGAATTTTTTAAGTGACAATATTATTAATTCAAATAATATTTTCTCAAATTTACAAAGCAAAAGTAGTTAAATTTTGTTTATATTTTTTGCTACTTCACTTTTTAAACACATTTTTATACCAATTAAGAATTTCTTTATTGTTTTTGTTCAAATTGTATATTAAAAAGTAATCGATTTGATTTTTAAGTACTTTAATTATTTCTAATAGAGTGCTTTTAGTTAAATATCTAACGATTTATAATTATTTTATTAAATGTATATCATTAGCCCTATTTAAGTACAGTCATTATTCTAGCATTCTCTTGTCCAACCTCACGAAATAATTGCTTTAGCTAGCGTACTCTTATGCATTATTTTAGCGTACTCTTGACCTACCTCAATAAAGTATATCTTGACCCAGAGTACTCATGACCCGCGTTAATGCACAATCTATTGTGGTAGGTCAAGAGTACGCTAGGTAAATTTATAATTTAATGCGACTTATCTCGAAGATACTCTATGTTAATTTATTATTTATTCATGGGTTAGTAGATTATTGTGTTAGGTTTTGGATTTGTATTTAGTTCTTTGGTTCTCTAATAATCAATTGTAAATTAAGTAGATAAAAATTAATAATGAACTTATAATATATAATATTGACGTAATAGATCCGGGGGGAATTCACTTTGAAGAATGTTCTTCCACTTTAGCCCCCATACTGCACACTCTCAGACCTTCTGTTAATATCACTTAAAGACTACTGATGGTTTTGTGAAAGTATCAACCCGTTTTATGCAAGTATTTATTATAAAGTTTTGAGTAAATTATACTCCTTTGAAAATGAATTGTGAAATTCGAAATATATGTCAGGAAACTGAATGAATTAATGTTAAAAAAACGTTTAAAATTTGTTTAAAATAATCGAACAAACAAACAAATGAAAATTTTCAAATTACAGCTATACATTAAATGTTGTATTCTATTACTATAATATATGACATAATATATGACAATATTCTTAGTCACCAACTAATCATTTTCAACCACTATAAGCTATAATTTTAATGAATGTATTTTTTAATATAAAATATTTTTATGGGATTAAAAATGATAAACAATAATCAGAAACATATCTTCTTTATTAATAACACATCAGGTTCACACAACTCATAATTATTATCATCCTCTAATATATATCACAAGTTGACTAGATTCTCAACCACCAATGCAAACTTTCCACGTAATCAACCCGTAATAAACCTAATCCTAAGACACAGCTAAAAACTAATAAATACATTGGCATGACTAGATTTAATTATATTACAACTCTTTCAGATTTCTCAGAAAATATCCATTTACATAAATTCAAAATTCATATTTTAACATACTTATAATTAATTTAATAAAATGCAGATGATTGCAGGAATCTGGCTGAAATGCAATCTGTTATGTTAAAACATTGAAGCTTTTATTTTATTTACAATAATTTTGACTCTTTTGTAGTGATTAAGTTTAGAAAATATTTTTTAGGCTTGGATATTTTTGGAAATAGTTAGGGTCCTTTTGTAATTCAGTCTAGAATACGAAAGGATAGGTTTTGAATTTATTATTTGTGAGTAACTAAATGGGTTTTATTAATTATTAATTCGATAATTGTGAAGGCTCTTACTTTATTATACATTTTAAAATTTTAAATGATAAATTTCTTTTGATATCTTTTCATTGAAATCATTTAAATCAAAACCAATTATTTAGTGCTTTTGATTTCAAAGATTTCAATGAAACGATAAAAACGAAAATAAACAATAACCTTAAAAATTTTATTGTAGTTTCTTTCACTACATTCCAATGACAACTAATATAGAACTAATGTTGATCAAAGTATTTGAACTATTTATCAATCAATATCAGTAAAAAATCATTTTTTTAGTAAATTGTAATTTGTATTAAATAATATTAGAAGGAAAAAATAGATTAACTTATTTGTTTTTTCTTTTTTAATCTGAATTTTTAACTAATTTCAATGTTTTTTTTCTCTAAAATTTCATCAGTTTTATTATTTTTTGTCTTTTCAAAATTTAGTTGAATTTTTTCATCAAAAATCAAATCAAATCAATTATTCATATTTTCAGAAATTTTTACAGTTATTAAAAACCTTTAATCGCCCTTTTAGATACAATTTCATCAATTTGGATTTTTAAAAGAATCAAATTATAATAAGTAAAGTTTTTGCTTTTAAATTCATAAAGCAAAAACTTTGATAAATATCTTTATTGAAGAAGTAATATATTAGTTATGTATTTGAATTATAACATAAATACAATTATTGGCATCTAAAATGTTGTTTAGTTTTTAAACCATTGCAACTATCAATATGTATGAATTCTTAAAATATATTGTAAAATTAAAGCCACCACAATTATCTATTATAAACCTATTCGTATTTTTTAAAATTTTCCTTCAAAATTATTTTGGCAAATCAATTGTTAGCCCTCGTGTAACATCATATGCCGCCTCAGGTGGTGTTTGTAGAAGAACACTGCCTCGCAATATGTACAAATAAACGACGGCTGTTTGCCGCAAGCGAATCTCGCATGATTGTACAACGACTTTTTGCTCTGGTAGATCTTTCCGCAGTGGCAAGAGAATTGCCTCGCCTTCCAATTGCCTCTCACGCGTTTGCCTAAAAAATAAAACACACACGCTTAAAGAAAGGAATGTTTCCGAAGCAGCGGCATGCACTTACTTTGGCTCAACTAAAAAAAAATAAGAAAATCAAACGAAAACGAACGAACATCAAAACTTAAACTCTTGCAAACTAAAAAAAAAAAAGAAAAACAATTAAATAATTATAGGAGTTTGAAAATATAAACAAATAGTAGTATTTTTAAAAAAGTAATCTTTATTTTTTTACAATATATTTTTCAGTATTTGACATCATTGCTGCAAATTTAAGTTTAATCATAAGGTCATATGATTTCAACTAAAACAAAAAATAAAATACTCAATAATCAAATCAAAGTTTTAAGGATTATTGTTACATAATCTTATAATGTTTCTGTAATGCTTTTGGAATTGGTAGGCTAAAATTTTAGAAAATTCTCATTTGAAGATGATGGTTGTGACTATAACTATAAGTCACTTATCAATTAAATTTAAAAAAAAACACTAAAATATTCGATGAAGTTTTATTTTTTCTTCAATTATCAATAGATTAAAACGTACGAATTTTATAGTATAGAATGTTTTCGACAAATTTTTGAAAAGGCGTTATATTTTGATAATTTAATATAATCGATAAGTCGATTTTTATTAAATTCGTTTCATAAATCTTGACCACATTTTAAGTGAAAAATAATTCAATTTTATTTATTGCTAATTTAGCATTTTTGATCTAAACTTAATTTCTAAAAACATGTCTAAAACAGATCTTAATTTCCTTTCACCTCTTAATTGTAACCATTTGACTTAATGATGAAATTTGGTTAACAAGATATTTTTTATTCTTTATTATTTATTGTCTTTGCTTCTCCTGCTTACAAAATTGTAAAAAATATATGATATACATACATTTAATACAAAATAAACAAATAATTTAGGACACAGGAGTCACGGGCGGAGTTCACTGCTCACCAAAGTTTTTCCACTCAAACCCACGTTCTTCCTTCCGATGTGAAAGATCTAAGTTGCTTTTTAAGACTTAATTATTAGTACAAGACATAACAAGGGAATTTAGGTAAGAATTAGAAATAGAAAGACATTGATTAGTTACGAAATATATTTACATTTAGAACATCAGATTGAATTCTTAACAAAAATCCTCATCTGAGTTTTGCAACAAAAAGATTTAGTTACTAGAATTTGGTTTGAATTTCAAAATTTGAAGTTAGATCTAAAAACTGCCTGACGTTCAAATCATTAAATTCAATTTGCTACTTTTTTCTTTTTCCTCATTCTTAAGTTGGCATTGAATTCAATCCAAAAATCCTTATCTATTTTTAGTGATTGATTCAAAAGTATTCTTCAGGGAATGAGTTTCAGCAATTTTGCTAAATTATATTTAATTTTCTACAAAAATTAAGTTCAAAAAGCTTCCGTTTTATTTTTCACAAATTTCGCATTTATTCAATCACATAAGCTGGATCTAAACTCAATTTATAAAAAATGTTGAGAGCAGAAGTTTATAATCTTTATATTTGGCTTGTAAGAACAAAATTTTGTGGAAAATTTCTGTTATGCTGACATTAACAGCTAAAAGTCTCCCCTAAAAAGGGGACAAAATAGAAAATAAAAGCATTTCCTAGAAGAATCCAGATGTTCAAGAGGATATTTGCTCCCTCAGCATCGTGATCAAACAAGGGTTAGAGTGGAAGATCGTCGCTGCTGCACGAACTCCGTCCAGCTTCGTCCATCCAAAATGTTTGTACGTTTCGTATAATTGTTTTGTATATATTGATATTGATTTTTTTTATTTTTGGATAGTAAGCTAAAGAATAATAAACATAAACATAAACAATTATTTTAAATTTGCCGATTCTTATAAGTAAAATCAAAACTCAATTTCTTAAGATCTGAATCCCTGAAATTTCCTACAAAAATCCTTATCCTGATGTTAGTAATCATGTCATCATGTCAAAACAGAAGATCCTAATACCTCTTTAGGCATTGATTGGAATTTATTTGTATTCAAAGCATTCTACAAAAATCCTTATCTAATTTTTAGTTCGTGAAAAGTTTATATAAATATAAAAATCAATGTTTTAGTACTTTTTTCACTTTGTCTATTTTTATGAATGTACTAGTTCAAAAAATTTTGAAACTGTTGAAATTATTTCATATTAACAAATAATTGAAAATACAATGTTTTTCAGATTTTTAAATTTTTCATTTTTTCTTAAACTTATCAAAAGTCTTATTCGGATTTTAAAATATTTGTCTACATTGTGACGTCTTCAGAGTTATAAAAAAAACCTTAAAAGGCTTGAGAAATCACAATGTGACGATATGATTTCTTAAGACTTTTGATGTTATTTTTTCAAAATTCTGCAGAAACTATTAATTGTGGCGAATTATTTAAAAATCTGAATACTACAGATTTCTTGCAATTGCAATTTTGCAATTTTTATATTTGTTAATTTTTATTTTATAAGCCAAATCTAAACTCAAGTTCTAAATTTATCTTCAGGCCCTGATCAAGATTCTAAACTTAGTAGACATTTAAGAACAGGAACATCTTGATTAGTAACTTTGCAAATCTATTACCTAGAAGTAACTTGTTCATCAAATACAAAACAACTCTTTCTGAATACACATAATAAGTGATTATTAAAGTGATATTTGAAATCTGTGTGAAGTATTATAGTTGTACGAACAATCTGGACACACGAATAGAGCTTTATACATTGGAGAAGTTAAGTTGAAGTGATAATTTTTATTTTAACCGACAAAACTTGTCATTTTGGTGAACATGTAAAAAAGCACGCGTGCGTGAGTTTGAATTTACGGCGGGACCCGAGAGTGGCCGAGTAACCAGTAACCATCTATAAACTCGAATTTCCTCCTTTTTTATTATTCGGTGCACTGCAGCTCTATTATTACTATTGACTGGAGTAACAATCATGTCGCAAACTGTTACAAAATTTAAATGCAATAACATCTACCATTTGGCAAGCAGAAAATAAAAAAAAGCTCCTGGGCGTGCACAAAACCATCTGCTGCAAGAAAAATTTAAATATTAAAAAAAATACTGACACAGTATATGGTTTCAAAAATGTTTTTATTATTTTTATAAATAATAAAAATATTTTTGACACCATATACTGCATCAGTATTTTATTAAATGATACGGAGTTTCAACAAGTAACAGCCTCATCAATACAAATTTAAATAATTTTTCGTTAATAATAGTTTGGAATCAGTTAAACAAGAAATAATTGGCGAATTAAATACTGAACTCAGTAATAAAACCAAGCATATAGACAAACCCACATCTCGAATCAACTCAATCGATTAAACGTGAAGAAGTGTTGACAAGCGACATCAAAGAACTACGACTTGGTCTCGGAAAGTTAACCCATGAACTTATAAGAGTTAACAGAATCAGTATGGATCTTTAGGACAAAAAAACTCGATGAGCAGCAGTTGCAATCCACACCACCAAACACTTCTTCCATCTCGCTTCCTCGACTGTCTACTCCCTCACCTGTATCAAAGACCAAACCAGTACCACCATTTATCAATTCATTTCATCTTGAATCATAGGACTGACAACGACATTCACTGACGAACTAGAACGGGCTGAAAGACCACCGGTCGATAGCCAATAGAGAACACAAGAAGACAAGAAGCATAGTAATTGTCCTATTATCAGATGTAATACTATCTTCAAATAAAGATGTTTATATATCTCTCTAGAAAGCCAAACCCATGAAATAAATGCAATTATTGAGCAAAATTAGGGCCTAAAAGTTAAACTGGATATAATGACACATAATTTAAACGACTTTATAATAGAATAACTCAAGAATCCTTATCCTAAGTATAATAACCTAGGAAAAAATTGGGATACCTACCAACCAACCGGAAATACTATCCCTTTAAAAACTAAATGCTCCCATATGCAGGGTGATCGAATGGATATTAAACAATTAAAACACATTTTAGAAATAATATAAAAAAGCCAATATTTGTTTCATTAAAAATCCCGTCTGGAGAAGAAGACAAATATTAAATAAACCCATTTGTTCTGTTAATAATCAAATTGCTAAATGGGCCAGCGAAATCATTTACACATTCATAAAATACAGAGCAGTATTAGAAAACACATTCCATGTAAACAGTAGAAAATATGTAATGGCTAAGAATACACTGAATTATATGTATGCGAAGCTTAATAATATTATCAGTACTTCAAAAGTTTTATCATCATCAGTTAATTGAATATTTAGAAGAGTTTAAGTTTCTAATTAAAAAACCGTTTGGTTTCAGAAAAGGACGCTCCACAGCAGATGCAATATTATCGCTTACAGAATTAATTACACACCCTTTCGAAGAGGGTTCAGTATCTACTTTTCTTAACCTGTCAAACGCGTTTGACTGCATTTTACATGATATTCTTTTAAGAAAGCTTTAGTTCTGTAACTTACACCCTCACAGCTGCGGTCTACCAATGTCATATCTTTCGTTGACAACTCAACGCGTACTGCAAGTAAAAGTATTACCGATTCCTTGCCCTTAAAACAGGGTGTCCCTCAGTGCTCCTTTCTGGGTCCTCTATTGTTTTTAATCAATTTAAATGATCTACCGCTCTTGGTTCCAAATACGGAAGTTTTGTGCTGACGATACCACCCTCACTAACCAATCGAACAACCTGGTTACAGTGAAAAGATACATAAAAGTTTAATACCTGTAAAACTACTTCCCTCATATTTTCTCTTGGGAATAGAGCGATATGAATCTACGCCATTTGTAGGAATCCACTTTGACTCGCACCTGACATGATACTTTTTCCAGTAAATCAAAGAAGATGCTGAGAACAGCATATTTCTCGTTATGCCAGAGTCACATTTTGTACGGTTTAAAATACGGTGTCTCATAGCAGAGTGTCCCCAGCTATGAGACACTGTATTTTTGGATTGCAGCGTAAAGTCATCAAAATGTCTGGTTTAGATAAGGGCAATGAAAGCGGAGAAGCACCTCGTCAACGACAATGAAGAGATTTGGGATTCCCCGCTCTTAAAATCCTTTATTACCTGATTATATATAAACTTGTCACTTCACTTTGTTTCACTCTTGATAATGCCTTGAAAGGTAAAGGTAGTCAACTAAATAGAGAAAAATTGGGAAATAAACTAAGAATTCAATTGAAGTCTTCATTATTAATAGTGTAAAATGTTTCACCAAGTGATAAATGAGAAATTCGTTCAAAAAATATACCGAAGATTCTGGCTAGGCATTCAAAAATATACAGATACTGACTCTACATTACCTATATATTCTGGACTCTCTTCAATATTTAAAACAAAAACATATATGTCATTATGAAAGTGTCTGCGACAAACACAACCATTTCACTAGATGGGAGTCAAGTCGAAAACGGGACAAGCGTTTTGCTTCTGGGAAGAGTACACAACTTTAAAGTGTATTGTTTGTAATTTATTCAGATTTATGTTATGTTTGTTTGCGATTTTTTTAAATTATACCAATAAACCACTTTTATTGGTATTCTAGGTTATTAAGTGTACATGCTACTTATATGCCATATGAAATGTTTTAGATTAATTCCAATGTTCATTGTAAATGTAACTGTAGTTTTAATTGAATTTCTAATCCTGATTATCCTTATCTGTAATGTGACATGTGTAAAACATTTTGTGTTAACGCATTAATAAAGAATTATTTACTTCACTTCTAAAAAATATCTAAACCTTAATATCAAATTTTCGTTTTGGGCATTGAGTTTAAGCTTTAAACTTAAAATAAGATTTTTAATAATTTTACTAAATTTGTAAATAAATTTAGCTTCAAGACATTGGATAAAAATTTATATGAAATCTTTAAGTAATCTTCCTGAAAAATGTTACAAATTTCTTTATTACAATTTTCAAACTTATTCATTTTAATTTTTAGGCCAAATATAAACTCAAGTTCTGAGTTCCCAAGACACTGATTAAAAGCTTTAAACTTAGTGGACATTAAAGAAATAAATGAAAATAGAAAGATTTTGATTAGTTATACTATTTTCTTACATTTAAGGCATTGAAGCAAAATTTATTACCAAAATCCTAATCTGATTTTTTGTGCAAATAGCTTTGGATTTATTTTCCAATTTGTTAATTCTTTATCTCAACCAGGCAGAAAATTATTTTTTTTTAACTTAATTCCTCATCTGATTATTTGATGTAAAAAAAAGATTTATTTATTGCAAATTTCGCAATAATTAATTCTTATAAGCTCTACTTATTAAAAACTTCTGAGGAAGAAGATCTAAATTCCTATTCGGATCTTGATTGCAAGCATTACACCTAGTAGAGGTATTTGGAGATAGAAACATCATTGTTTTCAATTTAACTTAATTATCAAAACCCTAATCTCAGTTTCTTTAACGTTATAATTCTTATTAGGTGGAGAGTAACACTTATTTTGTTCCATATTGTTTTTATTTTCAGTTTCCTGACACGTGTTTCGGTCTTCGTAGAATAGTTAAACTTTGATAATGGTCTGCGAAGACCGAAACACGTGTCAGGCAACTGAAAATAAAAACAATATGGAACAAAACAAGTGTTACTCTCTACATAATAATATCTGTTTCCATCAAGAGTGTAGCGTAACAAGAATTAACTTTGTTATAATTCTTGTAAGCAAGACGATGTACAGTTTTCTTCAATAGTAATTCGTCCAAAAAAATCTGAAACATAAGAATTTATCAGTGTTTGAATTGAACAATAAACATAACTTACCTTATATTATAACAAGAAAAAGGAATGATTTTTATGATCTGTAAGTAATATAAAATATATTTTGAAGCATTTTTAATTAGTTTGGAGTTACTGATAAATATTCACCAAATGCAGGTTGATAGATTTTTAGAAATAAAGGACAACGCATATTTAGTAGTAGTTGTAGAATTGATTGGTTAATAATCACGCAGTTCTTCATTGTAATGTTTGTCTATTTATTTATGTATAGATAAAATCTTGGTCTCCAATAATTGTATCCCAATAGATAGAAGGTATAGGTTCTATTAGATTATAGATCCAGAACATCAAAAACATTTTTATTTATAACAATAATTTATTTCTTGCCCAACCCTTCTAGAAATATCAAATACAAAACCCCGATATCAATTTAGAAATATGGGGGTTTAACGTTTTGCATTATGTATTACGTAAAACCCTAAATCATAATTAATACATGAAATGAATGTGCAACTCAAACAGTAATGCGCGAACTATGATTGATGATGACACACGATATAATTTAGATAAGTGCATTTGGAAGATCATCAGGGACAATTTAAATTAAACAACACAAAGAAAATAAAACAATTGCTTTATTCAAAGATAAGTTCAAATTTTTGTTTGTACATTTTGACGTTCTTATAAATAAACTATATCCTTATAATATATAAATTAATGTATCTAAAGGCAATCTTTATTTGCAATATCTAAAGTTCACATGGATTATAAATCTGCACGTAATTTTGGAAACAAGTTTAACATAAATAAACTCTTTAAATGTATAAAAAAGTATTCTGCATTCATGTATATAACGTAAATTATAAGTTTTCTTTTAAAATATATATTTAGAAATAAGGTCTAAATAGTATGTTATTATTAAATTAAAAAAATTATTCTAAAATACACATTAGTAAATATTTGCGTATGGTATTTGTTCCTTTTACGATTGAAAAATAATTTAAATGTAGGATACTAATGTTAAACTGAAAATTAACTCTTTCTTTTATATAAAAAATAATATAAAAAACGTTGTACATACGAGATTAGAAATAGGAGTAATATTTTTTGTTCTATATATAATGCGTGGCGAGAAAATTGCATACAATTACTGCATAAAATAGATTATTTAATTGTAATCTTTGGTTAATATGTAATTATAATTCTGTACAGATGAGGATACTTATGCAAATGTTTACGTATGACTTGATAATGTTATTTTAAATATCAATAAAATATGAGTACTTAATAAAACAGATTATTGTGTTCGCAGTAAAATTTTAATTTAGTAACAGTTTAGTAGGGAAAAAAATTATATTTATGTAAACGCTTTGTCTCTTATTGTTTTAAGGCACATTAATCGTTTATAAATAACAAATATTTATAAAATCTCAATGGAGAGATTCAAAGAGAAAAGTAAAATACGAATATGTACGGCGTATTCACCACTCTGTTATATGAAGATTAAGATATTTACAAAATACGTATTTTAGCTATACAATCTAAGTAAATGTACATGAAGAGATAAAGGTAGCAAAATTTTAGATTCAATTTTTAGTTTGATACTCCAATTGTGTTTAATTTTTACATAGTTTGCATAAAATATATTTTATTGTTTATTTTAGTAGTATTTTAAATTTAACAAATGGTGGAGGCGCCGGGCATACTGTAATTTACGCCACTGTTACTAGCATTTGTGCTTATGACTATAATAATGTTTTTCACCTAAAAACTAAATTATTACGTGATACATAACATAATTTTTTATTTATGTTACTGAATAATTTTCGTTGAATGATTAGCATTCATACAAAATATAAATCTTTAAAACTTTAATATAACCTACTCATACACATTATATTTTGTACTCTTTTTACTTATAAACGCGCCTTTTTTTTTAATTTCTCGTTTATATAATGTATTATATTGGATACATAGAAACGTATATAGGATGGAATTCCGTCTGTTTTTCGGAGTGTCGTCGGAAGACGTGCAATTTCAAATTGTACTTTTGCTTGGTGGAATAGTCGCAGTAAATGCACTTGAAGAACTTTTCCGTTCCGCACTCGAACTTCAAGTGTCTCCTCAGCGAATATCGCGACAGGTAACTTTTCGAACATTTTGGGCAGTCGTATACACCTGAAATTTTTTTATTTAAATAAAAAGAAATAAAACAAATAAAATAATGTAACAAAACAGAAACTTAATACTAAAACAAAAGAATAAAATTAATTAAAAACGAATTAAATTAGAAAATTAAAATCCATTGTAACTTAAATAAATAAAGATAAAAATCAAAAAACTTAAATTAATGTAATTGTGTAATGTAAAAAGAAATTAAAAAACTGAAACCTAAACAAAAATAATCTTAAAACATAAATGAACTATGTGTTCAAGAGAAAACAAATTTCATTTTAAATAATAATAAAATAATAAGCACTAAAAATAAAATAAAACATGTATTAAAAATAAAATAGTAGTTAAATAAAAGAAAAATCGTCAAATGTTTTAAAATATGTAATTATATCATAAAAAAACAAGAAATCTCAAATCTAATTAAAAATAATGCTGAAAACATGAATTAATAAATAGCAATAAATTTAATGAAAATTAAATAATTAATTAATGTAGACACAGGAAATAAAATATTAAATATATATTACAAAAATAAAAACTAAATAATTTTTAACCTTAAATTAATGTTATATTTTTATTGCAATCTATCCAGAAAATAAATTTAATTTACTTAAAACGATTAATTCTCGTTTAAACTTTCAAGTTGGAAGAATCGATAACAAAATACTGAAAAATTCTAGAATTGCGCTCGAAGAAATTTTGCATAGAATTCTGAATAAACTTCAGTGAACTAAAACAAGAATGATTTGAAATTTCTTGCAGTTTTAAAGAAGAAGAACCGAAAAGCTCTAAATCTGATGAAATTGTTAGCAAATGCGAAAGGAGTTTTCGTTTGGTAACCAATAATCTAAAAATTTTAGAAATGGGAATGAAAAATTAATAAAAAATTGTAGAATCAATGTTTTTGCTACCAAATCTTATAATTATAATAAATATTTATAACATTTTCTAGTAATGCTATAAATATCATATATTTAGAAGAAAAATTACTCGAGAAAATTCAGATAAAATAAAGAAAGATTAAAGAAAATGAAAATGAAATTCTGTAAGTTTCTAGTTAAATAAAAGAAGAGAGTTACAGAATTTTTTAAAATCCTTTAAAACAAATTCGTAAATTAGAAGATACATTTCTAGATAATCGCAATACAATAAAAGTAAATCGTAACTTTTTATACAAGAAATTGTGGAAGATTCTAAAAATACGCAAATAACGCAAATATTGAAAATATACATGGTGATACTTTCAAATATTTTATTGTGCTTTTACTTTTATATAGTTATTGTAAATAAGTACCAAATATCTTTAACACAATAAGAAATCTTGTGAAAATAAATTTAAGAAGAAAAAAGATTTAAAAAATTTAAAAATCTAGATAAAGTGTCGAGACAATGAGTAAGCTTTTAAGTAAGATTTTGCTTTTTATACTAAACACCTAACTGAAGCGAATTACTGAAACCCACATGCTTTACATAGAAAACCATGTTAAAACCATTTTAAACGTTTTCCGAATAAAAGTTCTAAAAGTTTTAAACAAATTATCATTTCGACTTCTAGAATTTTATATAATTATTCTTATATGTTTCTATATTTCCAGAAAATTCTATTCCAAAGATTACTTTATTTGGAAATAAATAAAAATCTTCACTGAACGACCAACTGGAACTCTCCAAGTCCCCCTACTTAAGCTGAAGAAAAACACCCCCACTACCTACACGTCTAAAATCTGTATATAATGTAAATAAGTTTCTAAAAAAATACCTGAAGAAGCCACAGTGTAGCGATACAATTGAAGTGGGTTAAAATAAAAAGTTGAAAATCATAAATAGTTTGCTATTATTATTATATTAAGTGCCAAAGATTACTTATTTTTAACTAATCTTCCAATTTACTAAATAATTGTCGTTTTAGAAATACCTCTTTCAGACTCATCAAAGACCAATCTTGAATTTTTCAGAAATCATTAGAATTATCGTCCAGAGTTGCGATAAAATTTTACAAAAATTCTTATTCTAAATTGCGGGAATTTTCTAAAAGTTCTAAAATTTAAAAAGAATTGTCTAGATATCTAAAATTGTATATAATTTTAGTTATAGTTTTCAATATTTCTTGATTTTTACAATAATTATTCCTCAACTTTTACAGAGAAAACTTCTTTTCCAAATTGTAGGAATCTTTTAAAAGTTCTAGAATCTTGGAAACTATTGTGAATGAAGGGGTTTTGTATTTTGGGATCAGGTTGGGATTTCTGCGCAAGCAGTAGAGGGAAAGGATGTGTTTGGTATAGAAGGGAATAACATATGTAGAGTCATATAGGAGTTAGAATTCTTGGAGGATTATTGAAGTTTTGAAAAATTCATCTTTTAGACTTCTTAAATTTCCTCTCTTCTAAATTGCGTGAACTTTCTTAAATCTTTCTTTTAATTTGTCCAGATTTATTTCTACAAGACTATGAGAATTTTTTTGTAGTGTTCATAAATTTTCAATACTATTTTCTTTAGATTTCTTCATTCTTTTTTTCAGAAATTTCGAATTATAAAAATTTCCTTGAACGATTCTTAAATTTCAATAATTAGAATTTTTCTTTCAGATTGAATGAATTCTTGAAAAGTTTTCTAAATCATTTTAACAACTCTAGACAAAAATTCTAAGGAATCGTTAAAGAAAATTTTTGCAATTTGAAATTTCTGAAAAAATATCAGGAAAACTAAAAAAAAATTTCTGGAAAATTCATGAACACTAAACAAATATTTATAATCTGAAAGATTTGTAAAAAATTCAAAAAGTTTGTTGCAATTTAAAATTCCTGAAAAAAATCAAGAAATCTGAAGAGAAATTCTAAAAAATTCAACAGCCTAAGAAAATTCTTAAAATCCGGAAGAAAAGTTCTGTTTTCTGAAGAAGTCAACAATTTTTCAAGAAAATAACTCCAATTTGCAATTCCCGAAAAAATAAAGAAATCTGAAGATATAAATTTGGAAAATTAATAAACACTCCAAGATAATCATAATCTGAAAGAAAAATTCCAATGGTTTGTGGAAAATACCAGAGGTAGGTAGAGTCGTTTAGGAGTTGTTAGATTTCTTTGAGGATTATTAAAGTTTCTTAAATTTTCAAGGAAGCTTTCTTCTAAATTGCGTATTTTTTTAAAATCTTTCCTTTAATTTTTCCACATTTTTTTCTTACAGATTATGAGAATTTTCTTGCAGTGTTCATACATTTTCAATGCTATTTTATTTAATTTCTTGATTTTCTTTCAGAAATTTCAAATTACAAAAAATTCTTTGAACGATTCTAAATTTCAATCATTAGAATTTTTCTTTCAGATTAAATGAATTCTTGAAAAGTTTTCTAAATAATTTTAACAACTCTAGACGAAAATTAAGGAATCGTTAAAGAAAATTTTTGCAATTTGAAATTTCTGAAAAAAATCAAGAAATCTAAATAACAATTTCTGGAAAATTCATAAACACTCCAAGATTATATTTATAATCTGAAAGATTTGTAAAAAATTCAAGACTCGTTCAAAACTTTTGTTGCAATTTAAAATTCCTGAAAAAAAGTGAAGAAATCTGAAGAAAAATTCTAAAAAATTCAACACTCTAAGAAAATTCTTAAAATTCGGAAGAAAAGTTCTGATTTCTGAAGAAGTCAACAATCTTTCAAGAAAATAACTCCAATTTGTAATTTACGAAAAAATAAAGAAATCTGAAGATATAAATTTGGAAAATTCATAAACACTCCAACACACTTCTTGACTTTTTCAGGAATTTTAAATTGCAACAAATTTCTGAATGATTCTTGAATTTTAAAGAAATCATTACAGTTTTTCTTCCAGATTAAGAGCATTTCCTTGCAGTGTTTATGCATTTGAAAGAAATTGTTTCTTCAGATTTGTAGGGAAACATCTTTATTGCAGATAATATTTATAATTATAATAATTAACACGTTTTTTCTTCCTCTTCTTGGCTATCGACGGATTTGTAGGTTTCATTAACGATTCCTTAGAATCTTAGAATTTTCATCTAGAGTTGTAGAATTTTTTAGAGAACTTTCTAAAAATTCTTCTTTCAAGTTGCGGAAATTAAAAAAAATCCTTGAACTATTATTAAATTTTCCAGAAATCATTAAAATGTTTTTTTCAAATTATATTATTTTGGAGTGTTTATGAATTTTCCAAAATTTTATCTTCAGATTCCTTGATTTTTTCAGAAATTTCAAAATGGCCAATTTTCTTGAACGATTCTTAACTTCTTCAGAAATTATCTTCCAATTTCTTGACTTTTTCAGGATTTTAAATTGTAACGAACTTTTCGAATGATTCTTGAATTTTCAAGAAATCATTAGTAGTTTTTCTTTCAGATTAACAGCATTTCCTTGGAGTGTTTATGAATAGTCCAGAAATTGTTCTTCAGATTTCTAGATTGTTCACATATTACAAATTGCAAAAATTTTCATCATCCAAGTTGCGGAATATTAAAAATATCCTTGAACGGTTCTTAAATTTTCCAGAAATCATTAGAATTTCTCTTGGAATGTTTATGAATTTTTCAAATTTATATCTTCAGATTTCTTTATTTTTTCTTTAATTTCAAATTAGAGTTATTTTCTTGAACGATTCTTGACTTCTTCAGAAATTATTACAACTTTTTCTTTCGGATTTTAAGATTTTCCTAAAATCTTCATTTGTTTTAGAATTTCCCTTCCCAAGTTGCAACAAACATTTTGAACAATTCTTTAATTTTCCAGAAATCATTACAGTTTTTCTTCTAGTTTATAGGTATTTCCTTGGAGTGTTTATGAAATTTCTAGAAATTGTTTCTTCGGAATTGTAGGGAGAAAGAAAACATCTTTATTGAAGATAGTATTATAATTTATAATTATAATAATTATTATATTTATATTTTTAATTAACGATCTCTTAGAGTCGTTAGAATGTTTGTTTAGAGTTTTTAGAATTTTTTAGAGAACTTTCTAAAAATTAATCTTCCAAGTTACGTGCGGAAATTTAAAAATTTCCTTGAATTAATCTTAAATTTTCCAGAAATCATTAGAATTTTTCTTTCAGATTATGATATAATTATCTTAGGTGTGTTTATGAATTTTCCAAAATTGTATCGTCAGATTTCTTGATTTTTTTCGGGAATTTAAAATTGGAATAATTTTCTTGAACGATTCTCGACTTCTCCAGAAATCATTAAATGATTAGAATTTTTCTTCGGGATTTTAAGAATTTTCTCAGACTGTTTTTTTTAAAATTAAATTTCTTGATTTTTTCAGGAATTTCATATTGCTATAAACTTTTTGAACGATTTTCCAGAAATTATTAGAGATTTTCTTCCAGATTACGAGCATTTCCTTGGGGTGTTTACGAATTTTCCAAAAATTGTTCTTCAGATTTAATTTTTTTTCAAAAATTTAAAATTGCAAAAATTATCGCCTAGAATTGTTTAGAAAACTTTCCAAGAATTCATCTTCCAAGCTGCGGAAATTCAAAATTTTCCTTTAACGATTCTTAAATTTTCCAAAAATCATTACAATTTTATTTTTATAATATAATATAATACGATTATTTTGGAGTATTTATGATAATTTTTTTGAACGATTCTTGACTTCTTCAGAAATCATTGGAATTTTTCTTCTGGATTTTAAAAGTTTTCTTAGGGTGTTAAACTTTTCTTCTTCAGATTTCTTGAATTTTTCAGGAATGTCAAATTGCTAAAAACTTTTTGAACGATTCTTAAATTTTCCAAAAACCATTAGAGTTCTTCAGAAATTGTTCTTCAGATTTTCTTTTTTTTCAGGATGAAATTCCTAAAATTTTTGAATCGCTAGAATTTTCCTCTAGAGTTTCTAGCATTTTTTAGAATTTATCTTCTGAGTTTCGGAAATTAAAAAATTTACTTGAACGATTCTAAAATTTTCAGTTTAAGATTATCTTGGGAGTGTTTATAAATTTTATAAAATTTTATCTACAACTTTCTTGTTTTTTTTTCGTGAATTTAAAATTACTCTAATTTTAAATTTTCTTGAACAATTCTTGACTTCTTTAGAAATTATTAGAATTTTTCTTCGGGATTAAAAGAATTTTCTTACGGTGTTAAATTTTTTAGAATTTTTCTTCCAATATCTTGAATTTTTCAGGACTTTCAAATTGCAACGATTCTTGAATTTTCCAAAAATCATTATAGTTTTTCTTCCAGATTATAAGTATTTCCTTGAAGTTTATGAATGTTTCAGACATTATTCTTCAGATTTCTAGGTTTTTTCAGGAATTATCAATTGCAAACATTTTCTTTTACGATTCCTGAACCTTTGGAATTTTCGTCTAGAGTTGTTAGAATGATTTAGAAAACTTATTTATCTTCCAAGTTGCGGAAATCAAAAATTTCTTTGAACGGTTCTGTAATTTTCCAGGAATCATTAAAATTTATGAATTTTCCAAAATTTTATCCTCAAATTTCTTGAACGATTCTTGACTTCCTCAGAATTCAGTAGAATTTTTCTTTCAGGTTATGATATGATTGTCTTAAAATGTTCATGAATTTTCCCAAAATTTTATTTTCATTAATCTTCTCATCTTCTCAGATTTCTTGATTTTTTCGAGAAATTCAAATTCGAGTTATTTTCTTGAACAATGTTCGACATCTTCAGAAATTATTAGAATTTTTCTTCCGGATTTTAAGAATTTTCTTAGGCTGTTAATTTGTTTAGAATTTGTTTTCAATTTTCTTGATTTTTTTAGGAATTTCAAGTTGAATGTTTTTGAACAATTCTTGAATTTTCCAGAAATCATTACAGTTTTTCTTCCAGATTATGAGTATTTCTCCTGAAGTATTTATGAATTTTCTAGAAATTTCAGATTTCTAGGTTTTGTCAAGAGTTTCAAATTGCAAAAAAATTCTTTTGCGATTCCTGAATCGTTAGAATTTTCGTCTAGAGTTGTTAGAATTTTTTAGAGAACTTTCCAAGAATTTACACTGAATTAAAAAACAAGCAGGGTAAGTATGAATTACCACGTAGTATCTTCCAAGTTGCGGAAATTTAAAATTGTCCTTTAACGATTCTTACATTTTCCAGAAATCATTACAATTTTGCTTTCAGACTATGATACGATTATCTTGGAATATTTATTAATTTTTCAAAATTGTATCTTCAGATTTCTTGATTTTTTCGGAAATTTAAAATTGGAGTAATTTTCTTGAACAATTCTTCTTTTTTCTTCCGGATATTAAGAATTTTCTAAGACTGTTACATATTTTTAGATTTTTTGTTCATTTCTTAATTTTTTTCATTAATTTCATATTGCTATAAACATTTTGAACGATTCTTGAATTTTCCAGAAATCATTAGAGATTTTCTTCCAGATTATGAGCATTTCCTTGGAGTGTTTATGAATTTTCTAGAAATTGTTTCTTCATACTTACAGGGAGAGAGAAATCATCTTTATTGTAGATACTATTACAATTTATAATTTTTATAATTATTATGTTTCTTCGTCCTCTTCTTAGCTATCGACCGATTTGTAGGTTTTTTTCAGGAATTACAAATTGCAAACATTTTCTTTGGCGATTCCCCAGAATCGTTAAAGTTGTTAGAATTTTTTAGAGAGCTTTTCAAGAATTAATCTTCCAAGTTGCGGAAATGCCAAAATTTCCTTTAGCGATTCTTAAACTTTCCAGAAATCAATATATTTTACTTTCAGTTTATTATATGAGTATCTTGGGAATGTTTATGGATTTTCCAAAATATTATCTTCAATTTCTTGATTTTTTCTGGAATTTCAAATTGGAGTTATTTTCTTGAACGATTCTTGTCTTTTCTTCCGGATTTTAAGAATTTTCTTATAGTGTTAAAATGTTTAGAATTTTTCTTCAGATTTCTTGATTTTTTTGAGGAATTTCAAATTGAAATAAACTTTTTGAACGAGCCTTGAATTTTCCAGAAATCATTCGAGTTTTTGTTACAGATTATAAATATTTCCTTGGAATGTTCATGAATTTTTCAGAAATTGTTCGTCAGATTTCTTAACTATTTTCAGAAATTTCTAATTGCAAAAATTTTCGTCTATAGAATTATTTAGAAAACTTTCCAAGAATCCATCTTACAAGTTACGGAAATTCAAAATTTTCCTTCAACGACTCTTAAATTTTCCAGGAATCCATATAGTTTTTCTTCTATTCTACTCTATTCTATTCTATTCTATTCCAGACTATGATATTTATGAATTTTCCAAAATTTTATTTTCTAATTTTTTTACTTTTTAAAATTTTTTAAATTGGAGTAATTTTCTTGAACGATTCTTGACTTCTTCAGAATTTATCAAAATTTTTCTTCCAGATCTTATGAATTTTCTTAGGCTGTTACAATTTTTTAGAATTTTTCTTTAGATTTCTTGATTTTTTAGGAATTTCACATTGCTACAATCATTAGAGTATTTCTTTCAGATTAATAAGTACATCCTTGGAGTGTTTATAAATTATCCTGATATTGATTTTTAGATTTATTGTTTTTTCTAGAATTTTAAATTGCAAAAATATTTTGTCGATTCCTGAATCTTTAGAATTTTCGTCCAGATATGCTAGAAATTTCGAAGTTGCGAAAATTTATTGTTTAGCAACTTGCCTTTTAGAGTTCTAGAATGTTCCAACATTTCTCTTCAAGATCAAAACTGTATCATACTAAAAAAAATATTTATAATATATTATGTAATAAAATATTAAATATATTTTTTAATAATCACAGATTATGGACATTCCAAAAAGGCTTTGGGTTTTTATTGATCGTTAACAATTGATTGTGAACATTCCCAAATTATAAGCCTTCTTAAAAAATCTGGCTGCTATATAAACTAGGCATGTTTAGAAATTTATAAAAAAGTATGCTATAGGAAAAAATTGTTGGAATAAGCGTAAAAATGTTGTGCAATTTTGATCATAAAATACTGAAAAGTTGTATAAACTAGGAAAAGAAATTTTTGGAAATTTTTTAGCAAAATAAAACAATAAATTATGAAAAAGTTTAGAACAAAAATTTCTCGACAATTCTAAAAAGGCAACGGAAGAAATAGTGCAATAGAAAAAACATTGAAATTTACAAAAATTTAAATAAAATCTAAGAATATAAAACAAAAAATAAAAATGGGATAACAAAATAAAGAAATAATATAAGGAATTTATTAATGAATGAAAATTTAAAATTTTTAAATTGAAAAATAGGATAAAACAGAAATAAACAATTAAGGAAATAATTTATCAATGAATAAAGAAACTCAAACAATATTAATAGTTTATTCCAATAAATCTCACGTAAATCATTGATTTTGTTTACAGGAAGAAAAACTCATACACACAATATTCTTAAATTTTATTTGAATAATAACGAAATATAATTTTCTCGCAATTAAACTAACTAAAGCTATATTTACAAATATTGCACCACCATGCCATAAAACATTTATTTCTATTAAATAAAAACTTAAAAGTAGACGAAATAATCTAAAAACATATCTCGATGTTTTCTCTTCGTTTCTATTAGTTGATGAAATACAATTGGTGTTTTAAGGCAATTAGTCGAACAATTAATTGTAATTGCCATTAAATTATTCAACATAGCTATAAATCTCGACGTATTCCTCTAATAATAAATTGTATAGAAATGGTAATTTATTACATTATAAAATATAACGCAAGAACCGAACAGAAAAGAAAAATTTTAAATATTGGTAGAGAAAAGGGTCTGACAATAAAGTAATAACAAAATTAAGAGAACACTAAAAAGACAGCGAAACTAACAAAAGTACAGTAGAACAAAAAATGTTAAACAACGAATTATTTATAGCACATTGGATGAAAACTCTCTAATAATTATAAATTTTGGCACATACTCTTCAATTAATTTTTCAACACCAATTGCATTACACTATCATCAACGATAGAGCACACTCATATCGAAAATATAAAATTTAACCGATCTACATCCAGCATTAATAGTAATAGTTATTTCTCAAATATGAGAGAGCCATCTGTTATCGGTTTTTACAATAATAATTATTATTATCACTAATACGAACAAAATTATATGTACTTCTCCATAAATACTATACGCAATACTAACGTAACAACTATACATTCTCATACGGTCATCTTAAACAAATCTGGGTGCCTTCTCTTGATATGCGTCATCAAGTTACCCTTCTGGTACGTCTGGTACGGACACACTGGATGGATGCATTTTATCTTCAACTTTCCACACTCGTATTTCTGATGGTTGTGAAGCGACGTCTTGTACTTATACGTTTTACCGCACCTTACGCAAATGCTTACGTGCATTCCTAAAAAATAATACGTTAGTACATAATCCTACATAAAAACAGTTAATAGTTAAAAAAGATAGATTAGTATGTAAAATATTAGTGCGCTAAATCAATGCTTTTTGCGTGTAAAATGTAAGTTGCTTGCTGTGGATTAAAAGAAAATTGACACAGTTACTTTTATATTGTTTTTATTTCATCGTTTTATTTGATTATAATTAAGAAATTAAAATTTTTACTTACCAATGGAACACAACTAATAAATATTCGTTAATAGGAGTAAAAAAGCGTGAATAATGAGACTATAAAAAGGTCGCGTTCTTCTAGTTTCACAAGTTGCAGCTAAAACATACATCGTCAAGAATAATGGGTGTAATTTTTAATTTAATGAATTAAAGGGTTTTCTTTGAATTAAAAGAGTTTTCATGGTGAAAAACAGTAAATCATTTATTTGTTGTGTTATAAAAAGGTATCATATTTTCCGTTTTATTAATAATTAAAGAGTTTATAATCTTTAAATATCGGTGGTTTTTGAAGTAGATTAGAAAGAATTTGATTTAATTTTTAAAATGACGAATGATTGAAAGAAAAGAATTTTGCTTTCTTTTTACGTCATTAAACGTCATTCAATATTTTCCCCCAGAGTGGGGAAAATACCGGAGATATGGCAAGGAAACGTTCTGGTTCAACTAAAGAAAGGACAGATGTGCGACTGACGGAGGCTATAAAACAGGTAATGGGCAGGGTAGTAACAGTTTTAAAAGGAAGCAACTCTCATGTTCCCAATCACATTGGAGGAGGTAAGTGCAGCGTTTCTGGAAAAGTCTTACTGACGCAGACGTCGAAGTAAGACCCCTTAATCAATCGCACAGTAGCACATAGGTTACAACTGTGGTAACTGCGCCTGTGCTAGCAAAAAAGCTAGCAGAGACGAGAGAGCTTAAAGTCAAGTGGCCTTAGCACGCATAAGAGGAAGGGTGAACCTCCCAACACATACTATCGCTATGTAGGGATTTAGTCATTAGTGAGCCAGATGCAATGACATCAATAGAAGCAAGCTGTGCAGGAACTGCGGATGAGGCGGCCATAAAGCCTCAGCCTACAAGGAAAAGCCGAAGTATTGGGTGGTTCCATATATTCGTTCGGTTTTTGTTAATAGTACATAGTTTCTGATTGCCTAATAAAATAAGTATTGAAAAGAGAACAGTCTACTCTTTTCATCTGTTTTCTTTTCTTTTCATTGGCATTAGATTTGTCTGTTGTATAGGCCTTTGAACATGTCGGAGAATAAGGTGCATTTTCGGCATATTTTGCTTTATTATTTCAAGAAAGGCAAGGAGGCTGTGGAGGCTCACCAAATATATGCGGCGTATACGAGAACGATGCCTTAACAAAACGTACCGCTCAGAAATGGTTTGCCAAATTTCATTCTCTCTCGAAGCCGTCGGTCCACTGAGGTTCATTTGACTGATATCACTAGTCAAGCAAAACCGGGTACTAAAGGTGTCAGAGATTGCGGAGACACTTAAAATAGGCCAAGGAATCGTTCAAACGCATTTGCAACCGCTTAACTCCCGCCTCGATGTTTGGGTTCTGCGCAAGATAACCGAGGAGAACATAGCCAACCGCATGTTCATCTGAAATTGACTTCTGAAGCGGCAGGAAAACAAACCGTTTTTAAAATGAATATTTACTGGCGAAAAAAAGTGGACCATATCCGACACCGTAGTCCCCAAGAGATCGTGGGGAATCGTTGGCGAGCCACCGAAAATACCCGAAGGCTGGTCTTCATCCGAAAAATATTTTGCTATCCATATGTTGGGACCATCCTGGTGTACTGTTTTATGAGCAGCTTCTTCAGAGAAAAACAATTGATTTGGAGGTCTACTGCACGCAGCTAACGAAATTAAACAAAGTATTGCAACAGAAACGCCCAGAATTGGTCAATTGCAAAGGTTTCATATTCCATCACGACAACGCCAGACCCCATACCGCAATAATCAAACGGCAGAACTTAGTGCAACTTGGCTGGGATATTTTGCCCAAACCACCGTATTCCCTGGATCTTGCACCATCAGACTACCACTTGTTACGGTCCCTGCAAAACTTCCTCAATGGGAAACTGTTCGTTAATCAGATACCTGTAAAAACGTACCTCTACATGTTTTTCGCCTCTTAGCCCCAGGCCTTCCATGAGAGCGGAATAATGTAACTGTTAAAAATATGGCAAAAGGTCATCAGGAAAAACGGATAATATATTATGAATTAAAATGAATCCTTTGTATGAAAAAAACTTGTTTTATTTCAGCCTTCAAAAACCGAACGAATATATGGAACCACTGGTGATGCGAAAGTGTGGCAACAACCATTAACGCCAGATGAAAGGTGATCAGGACAAGGTAGATGAACAAGCCACTGGAAGAACTCCTGAAAGCATAAGGATGTTGCCAAAAAGGCATTTCGGCAAGGGATTCTACACAGCAAGGAATGTTGTTCACGAAGTGAAGAACAAACTTATCGGGCTAGCATTAAACTAGCCAGGACCGGAGATAATGGTCTCTGTAACAGTGGTCCACGCATTTTTCCCCACAACTAAGAACCCAGGGCTATCGAGGAACATTACTTTCAATTACATTTACATATTATTAAATTACAAAGTCCGCATTTACTATCTGCATAATTTGTTCCATCACCCTGTTAGAGGCAATAAACAGGTTACCAAAACGGAAAGCCATTGGATCTAATGGTTTACCTGGCGAGACGATTCAAAGTGTTCTGAGAGCTAAATTCTGCGTGACCGTTAAATGTATGAACAACGCTTGCAGGAGAGCATCTTCCCCAGACGATTAAAAAGAGTGGTAAATCACCTGAAAGCCCGCAGGCCGATTTAGCTTCTACATACCACTGGAAAAGTGTTGAAGAGGATGCTAACAGAGAGGGTGGCAAAGAAGATCGAGGAATCAGGTGGTCTGTTACAGAAACAATACAGTTTCTGGAAGGGAATGACGGATGTGATCATGGTAGTACAAGAGATAGCTGCAGGAGCAGCAGCAAACAGATCAAAATGTTTGCATAGCCGTCATATGCCTATTTTTAGTATGCCGGTTTTGTATTTATGTGTATTTTTGTATCTATCTATATATTTTAATTTTAAATTTGTTGGTACAGGCGTTTACTTCGTGGTACATCTTGAATGATTTGTAAATGATACAATAACTTTGTTGTAGATGTACCACGAAGTAAACGCCTCTACCATTAAATATTTAATCAACGCTAGTATAGCAGAAAAGGTGAAGACGTATCTCAAATTACGAATTAAAAAGCAAGACGCAACTCTAAACGCAAGATTTAACCAAAAGTGCCTACAACTGAACGTTGACCCGAAATTTGTACAACTTGCCACCAAATCAAATTCAACGGCAGCAAAGACTAAAAACTTGGCTGAAAGAAAAAGCCAAGTTTTGGTTCAAGCGGAGGGACATAACGTTAACATATATAAAGTTTCTTCACATCGAACTGACACACCATCTCCACCCAATCGAATTCGATCTTTTCGATCACTACGTTCGAGGAAAAGTAAGCCGAATCGCATGTGAGAAATTAAAAAGACAGAAGAAAAAGCTAGAGAACCTAAGAGCCCAACAACCCTACAAGACTTTCATAAAATATAGTGGTAAAACAAAGTTATTGGTATGTTATTTATAAACTTTAATTTTATTATTTAATTACTTTGTATACTGGTTATATTCATCAATAAATAATAGGAGTAATAAGTATTATTGTGGCAGTGAACGTACACTCCTATGGTATCAGCAGTGATCAGCGATGGAGGAACAAGGCTTCCGCTCTACCTAATAAGGAGGATTATGACCTACTTAGGCGCCGGGAGACTGGCGTACGAAGGAAAAAAACGGGAGCATGAAAGCCTGATCACCCATAAAGTACCTCAAGTGTCCCAACAGGACCCGACGCGCTTGAATCTGGCGTATGACGACAATCTGTGAATAGAGCTGCTAAGAGGACAACACTCATGGCTTTCGTTAACGATCTCTTCGTGGTCGTGGGCAGCACATTCATGGCGATCCTAAAACAAATGATGAAGAGATCATGAAGAGAGTGATCGAGTGGCTAGAAGGGATCGGACTGGAGGTGTTATTGGAGAAGGCGGTGGCGATGTAGGTATCCACAAAACCGCCAGATCGTGAACCCAATAACAAGATTGACATTAGGAACAAGGAGGTACAGGTCGGCTTCAAATTAGAGTCAAATCTGAGATGCCGCACGCAGTTAATGGTAGCCGATTCGACCACAAGAATGGAAGCAGAAGAGGCCCGACTAATGCTTGAAATTGGTGGCCAGGGGACTACGTCGACTGCTGGTAACTGTGACGAGGGCAAAACAAATGTTCTCAGCTCCGGGATAGGCGAAATACATCGGAACGGCGATATCTTACTGTATCTACCGACACGGTAAAGGTGTTGTTGGGAATGATACCAGCCGAGGAAACATGGGAATACAAGCCATTTCTTAAAACATATGTTGACAAAACATGGATGCTTGTTTAATTTAAGTTTTATTTTATGTTAGCAGCTTCAACATGAAATAATTTGCAAGAGATTAAAGTTTTTTATAAGTGATAATTTAGTCGGCAGCTCAAAATGGAAACTATAGCAAGAGATTTAGGTATTTTATAAAGGGATATATCGAAGCAGTGCGTGAGAGCTTTGGTAAAAGTTCAAGAACATAAATTCGGCGTATACTTTAAATACAAAATTAAATTAATACAAAAATTGAAGCATAATAACAATGCACAAATAAATTGTTGAACATCAACAAGTGGTTGCCGATAAAATAATTTTTATCTACGATCGTACAGAAAGTAGACGCTTTTGCATCATTTTTCATTGTAAAAGTGGCTTTTTAAAGCACTAGTGCTTTTTTGCGTTTTTATTGCACGGTAATGTCAAACTGTTTTTATTGCACAGAAATGTCAAATTTGACAGATGAATGAATAGCACAAATTTTCGACGAAAAACTTAAATTTTTATTAATTGATACAAATAACTAATAAACTATAAATAAAGTATATAATACAAACGAAATGGCAGATTTAGGAACTCCGAAGATTTCATTTAATGCAAGTCGAAGCGATTACAATAAAGCGAACATTTTTTCCATAAATAATAATGGCGGCCGACATTTGTGCAACTTGTTTACTGGTTGCTTAGTAACGCTCTCATTAGTGCACTGCGGGTAAAATATGTTTTCATTAATTGAATTATTGAAATAATATTAAAATATTACTCATAAGAATATATTCTTTGATATCCTTTACGATCGAAGATAAAATTTTGTAAGGCACACGTGTAAAAAGTTTCTTTATTGCACGAACTGGCGTTTAAAAACACGAGCGAGGAACGAGCGAGTTTTTTTAAAGCATCACTTTTTACACTTGTACCTTAAATAACTATTACTTATTAATCGTCAAAATTGCCGCATTTTAGGTTGAGAGAACCAATATGTGATTTTGGAAAACATTTTAGGATTTAATAAAATATATAAGTCCTTTACGTTGTAGAAAATTCACTAATAAATAGAAAAAACACGAAAATATTTTCGTAAAATCTACAACAAATGAGTCTTATTAAGACTACAAGAACAAATCACTTTTGAAACAACTACTTCTCTAGCTAATACTTCGACAGACATTGAATAATACAAAAGTAATTTGCGTGTTACAAAATAGCAAGGTTATCAAAGCAACACTAGTTTGAACGTATTTATTTCTGTAAAATGAACTAAAAATGATTGAATGTATGTTAAAATAGTTTTTGAGTGACTATATAATAATAATAATAATAAAGCTGTAAATAGAGAATAAGGTGCATTTTCGGCATATTTTGCTTTATTATTTCAAGAAAGGCAAGGATGATCGTACCGCTCAGAAATGGTTTGCCAAAATTTAATTCTCTCTCGAAGCCGTCGGTCTACTGAAGTTCATTTGACTGATATCAACGCACTAGTCGAGCAAGACCGGGTACTAAAGGTGTCAGAGATTACGGAGACACTTAAAATAGGCCAAGGAATCGTTCAAAGGCATTTACAACAGTTTGGATACGTATCTCGTCTCGATGTTTGGATGCTGCACAAGATGACCGAGGAGAACATAGCCAACCGCATGTTCATCTGAAACTCACTTCTGAAGCGGCAGGAAAGCAAACCGTTTTTAAAACGAATATTTACTGGCGAAAAAAAGTGGATCATATACGACAACGTAGTGCCCAAGAGATCGCGGGGAATCGCTGGCGAGCCGCCGAATACCACCCGAAGGTTGGCCTGCATCAGAAGAATATTTTGCTATCCATATATCCAGATCATCGTGGTGTGCTATTTTACAAACTGCTTTCCTGAGGAAAACAATTGATTTGGAGGTCTGCTGCACATAGCTAACAAAATTAAACCAAGTATTGCGACAGAAACGCCCAGAACTGGTCAATTGCAAAGATATCATATTCCACTACGACAACGCCAGACCCCATACCGCAATAATCACTCAGCAAAAATGAATGCAACTTGGCAATTTGCCCCAACCACCGTATTTCTTGGACCTTGCACCATCCGACTAAAACTAAGAACCCAGGACTACCGAGACCACGATGAGACTGAAGTAATTCCATTTACTACTGAGAAACATTACACATATAATGTAACACATTATTAAATTACAAAGTCTGCATTTACTATCTACATAATTTGTGCCATCACACTGATCGAGGCAATAAAGAGGCTGCCAAAATGGAAGATTACTAGACCTGACGGTCTTACTGGCAAAGCGATCAAGTTTTTTTGGGAGCTAAACTGGACGTACTAGTTAAGTGCATGAACAAATGCTTACACGAGGGCGTCTTCCGACGACGGAAACGGGCCAAGCTGATAGGCAAACCACCTGAAAGCCCGGCAAATCGGCATCAAGGCCTCTTGATTTGCCTGGTAGATATCTGAAAAACTGTTGGAGCTAATAGAGAAGGTGATAGTGAGCTTCAAATGCCGAACCGCAGAATAAGGGGTGTAATATTTTTTCTCTTTGGATTAAAAGAGTTGTGACGGTGAGAAAAAGTAATGAATGTTTTGTAAAGTATCATATTTATTGTTTTATCAGCTCCGAAAGAATAGAAATTTGATTCAAGTTTAAAAATGATGATTGGTCGAAAGAAAATAATTTAGTTTCTATTTAAGAATGTCATAAAACATTATTCAATATTTACCTAGAGTACTTGTATGGTTTTCGGGCTCAAAGTGCTGTTTCAACTAAAGAAAACATAGACAGCAGAAACGAGAGAGTTTACAGTTGGGTGAACCGATGCATGCAAAAAAGAAACTCGACATTCGATTCGGTAACTGGAGTGCCAGATGCAATGGCACTGACCGAAACAAGCTATGCAGGAACGGCGGAGGAGGCGGCCATAAAATTTCAGTCTGCAAGGAGAGGCCAAAATGCCTCCCACAATTACGAAGGGGCGACCAAGACAGCAGAGGAGAAGCCTCTGGTGGTGTGAAAGTGTGACAACCACTAATAAGGCCAGATGCAAGGTGACCAGGGAAAGAGGCACTTGCCCCTAGGAACCAGAAAAAGCGCCTCAGAAGGAGATTTTACGCAACGTTCGGACTAGCTTTAAACCAGCAAGGACTGAAGGTAATAATGGAACTGTAGCAGTGGTCGATGCACTTTTCCCGACAAACGAGAATCTAGGACCCTGCTGAAGTAATTCCATTTACTACCGAGGAACATTACATTCCCTTACATACTAGTTTATAATACAATTTGCACATTATTAAATTAAAGTTCAATCGACATCAGGAACCAAGAGGTAGAGATCAGAAAAAAAGCGATGGAGAAACGAGTCTTCTACCTAAGTGATTGGAAACTGACGTACGAAGGAGAAGGACGGGAGCAGAAAAGAGTGATCCCCCAAAAATTACCTCAAGTGTCCATCCTGGACCCTACGCGCTAGAACGTGATGTATAAGGACGTTCTGCAAATAGAGCTGCCAAGAGACACACCGCTGTTTATCGCTTCCTAATCGCAAGCAGCACATCAATGGTGAACCTAAAGTGAATCATGGGGGAGGCTATGAAGAGAGTTATCGAGTGGCTAGAAGTGGTCGGACTAGAAGTGTTACTGGAGAAGACTATCCACAAAACGGTCAGGTCGTAAGCCCAACGAGATGATCGACATCAGGAAGTAAAGGTCGGAAAGACAGGAGATACGACACGCAGGTGGCAATGGTAGTGGAGAGACTAATATATGCAGCCCCGGCATGGGTGAAATGCATCGGAACGGCGATATAGTACGGTGTCAACCGACGCGTTAGAGGTTTTGTCGGAAACGATTCCAGCGGACCTGGTATTGCAGAAGCGCACAGAAATGAATGACGCGAGGTGAGCGGGAAAATAGATTTTTTTGTAAATATCTAAGCCTGTTAGTAGATTCAGTTTATCTTGACGAAAAATGATGGATGAGCAAAAAAATAGTTTGTAGTTTATCTTTTAGAAATCCTTTTTCTTCATTGGTAAAGCAAGAAGCCAGAAGCGGAGCGCAAGAAATATCTATAATGCAGGGGCAGGAACGATGGGATGAGGTAGAGAAAGGTGCATGGACAAGGATGCTGATACTTCAGCTGATGGTAGAAAGGAAACATGAAAACACTAAACGCTGATAAAGTGCCGGAGATGAGAGGAAGTAAGAGGCAGGCTTGAGAAGCGCTCGGCGAAACCCCAGAGGAGGCATACTGGTCGGGTACATGCATATTTTATTTTTGAGAGATAATCATTCAAGTTTTATATTACGTTAGCAACTTCATGATGAAATCATTCGTAAGAGATTAGAGTTTCCTCTGTAGGAAATAATTTAGTTGGCAGCTTATCAACAGTAATTGCACAAGTGCATTGAAAATTATCGGTAACAAGTTTGCACGAATTCGACAAACAAAGTTGTATTGCTTGGCAACAGGCCCGAGCCCGAAGGGCGAGGGGCTGTTGCCTAAAGCGATACGACTGAGTTTGTCGAAAGAGTGCAAACTTGCGATAATTTACAATGCACGAGAGCAATTTATCAGACTATATCCCAACAACAATATTACAATAACAAAGGCATAATTAATCATATTTTTGGATGGTAACGTACTTTTTGGCTCGGCGTCTTTTACCTTTTCCTGAAATACCTCTTGTGTTGTATTTCCGAATCGTATGTTTGCAATCATTTTTAAAAAGTTCACAAAAACTGACGTTTGTTAATTTTATTTGACAGTTGTTTGATGTATAGCCCAATCAGAAAATTGAATAATTAATTGCCGAAATATAATGCGAGTAAGTAGAGAACCAATTACAGTGCCGAAAATGAACTCTACATGAATTTGTTATCGCGGCAACAAAGTTCTCTAGAAGCTGATTGGTTCTAATTCGTCCGTGTTTCGGCACGGTGCCTTTGGCGGGATATAGTCCACAAAATTGTTAACGCGATTGATAACAACCTTCGAGTCCAAAAATTAACGCGTCATAGTGATAGTAAACATGCGCAATACATTCAATACACTTTCATGATCGTCAGTGATCAGCGATGGAGAAACGAGTCTTGGCGCCCTACTTCACATACTTCATAATCATTCATAATTCATAGGATCGTGGCCTACCTAAGCGACTGGAAACTGACGTACAAAGAAGAAGGGCGGGAGCAGAAAAGAGTGATTACCCAAAAAGTACCTCAAGTGTCAAGTGTCCGGGCTGGGCCCGACGCGCTGAACCTGGTGTATGACTGCGAAAAGGGCGAAATGCATCGGAACGGTGTTGTCGAGAACAATACCAGCGGACCTGATACTGCAGCGCGCATATGAACAAAAAAATAGTTTGTAGTTTATTTTTTCGAAATCCTTTCTCTTCATTGGAATAAGTGAAGCAAGAAGCCAGAAGCCAAGCGCGATGAAACGTAACTGATGCAGTGGCAGGAACGATAGGATGAGGGAGAGAAAATAGCATTTACTAAGATCCTGATACCGCAGCTGAGGCCAAGAGTGGAAAGGAATCATGGAGGCACAAGCCATTTCCTAATAAAGATGCTGACCGGACATGGATGCCTTGAAGCACACCTACATAGAATCAAGAAGACATATAATCATCTGCAATCATACGGAGTTGTTTATAACAGGGCATTCGTTAGTCACAGCGTCAGTAAATGGGGTTACAAATCGAAATTGCCTATTTTCCAAACGTTCCCTACATTATCGATAGTTCTTGTAGAGTTATACTTACGTCTTGTAGGTTTTAATTATTTCAACAGCAATATTTTGCGATTATTAACCCAATATTCGCTATAGAATATTTTAAAACTTTAATTGGGTGTTCTGATTTCGATTTTCGATGATATTGGGTGTTATCTAGCTATAGAAAGGTAAGTCAATTTATTTTCTTTGTTAGTCGTACACTTGTATTTGCCAGCGCCTATTATCAAAATGGTAAGATATCGTTAATAACTGTGAAGATAAAACTTCAACTAGGCATATTTTTCCTAATCCAAACAAGGATATAGAAAGATTTAAGTAGATAATTCAGAATTAGTAAATATTACACCCGATGAAATTTATGCAAAAAGAAGAGTTTGTCATATTCATTTTTCTAACGAACACCGGGGAACTAATAATAGCATATTACCTTCAGCTGTGCCCACATTGTTTTTACCCATGAAAATAGAAAGTAAAGATAATCAACAGCTGGCTTTAATAGACTTCATCCACATAACGACAATGAATTATTAGATAATGAATAAGTTGATATTAATGCTTCTCTAATGAAACGTGATATACAGTCAACACCACCTTTATTAAAGGTAAGGGGAACATCTACAAATCTTACACCAAAGGCTAGGAAAATTTATCAAAGAGGTGCACATTTTAAAAGAAAACTCTCAGAAAACGTCTTGATTATTATGAAAATATGTCTAGGAGTGAGATCATGAATTAGATGTAAATCCAGCATTTCATAATGAGTCAGTTGAATATGGAGGGGAAAACCAAATCAAGACGTTTCTCTCTTAAAGATAAGGCTTTGGGTGTAACTTCTTATAAGCAAAGCCCAAAAATGTATAAGTTGCTTTCAAAAATATTTAATATGCCATCAAAGACCACTACAATTAGGTTGCTAAGAAAAGTATCTGTAATGCTAGGATATAATGATATAATATTTGATAATTTAAAAAGCAAAGTAGAGACCATGAGAAAAAATGTTTGTTGGTGTTCGGTGAAATGACAATACAGCCACATCTCCATCTAAATACTCAAACAGGAAGTGGAGTAGGTTCGGTGACCATACTTCAAATTGAATTGTAAATACTGTAATAGTATTTATGATTAACAGAATTACTAAAAAATGGAAGCAATCTATATTTTATGGTTTCCCTTCGAATAGAATGAAAAAAATTGATCTGGTGGGCACTTTAAAAGAAATAATTAATAAATTTCATGCATCAGAAGAAGAATCATTTAAAAAAGGCGTAACACAAAGAGATTTTGTTTTTTAATATAAACGGAAAAAAAGTAATACCTTTGTATGATCCTCCACACTTACTGAAAGGCATTCGTAATAGTTTGTTGAAAAAAAAATTAATTTGCGAAAAGAGTGACAACGAAAAATTAAAGTGTATGTGGAAAGACATTAAAAAAAGCATACAATATGGACAACCATAGTGGAGAATTTAGAATTATGCCAAAATTAAGTGAAAAACACATATTTGAGCACAAAATGTCCAATATGAAGGTAGCTCATGCAGCTCAAATATTCAGTTGCTGCATCCATAGGTCTTTTTGCAAAAATGTCATTTTAAGGTGAAGATAGAATAAGTCTAGATAAGTGAGCACACGTAATTCATCAACTATTTGATAGTTGTAATGGGTAAACTTTATTACCCAAAAATTGTCTCAAAAACTTCACCTCATCTTAGATTTTGGAAACAGGCTAGAAGGAACATATCAAATATGTATTTTCAGAGAGAGGGTTCAAATGAAAGGTTTATTCCTCCATCATTAAAAACTGGATTGTTACTATTAATGGTTTATTGGTGACTGACTTACTGCATTAGAATGTGTCTATTCTACCGCCAAGATCTTTAAATCAAGATTGTTTAGGAAACTTCTTTGGTCAAATTCACCAACAATGAGGAACAAATAATCATCCTGGTGCGAATTCAATTATCAATTCTTATCGAAATTTATAAGTTAACAATTTTGTTACAATTCATTCAATTGTTCAAATTTAATTTCTAGAGTTGAACAGTTTATATCACAAAAATTTGGTGAAATAAAAATGGAAAAATGCATCGAATACTTAGTTACAGTAATAAAAAGATTTAGTCCTGTTGATAGGAATGCTGTGGAATACATAAGTGGTTTTATTGGTAAAAAGTTGGGTGATTATTACAATTGTGTGACATGTAAAAAATCCATGCTATGTCAAAATTCAATAGAGCCTAATGAATGGCATAATTATTGTGTATAAAAAGAATTTAGTGATAGTCTTCCTGCAAAATTAAAATACTGCACACCAATGTTTATAGAAGGACTGGCATATTGCTATAATATATTTAAAGAATTGTTTCCTAGAATAGTTTTAATATGTTAATAGAAACCATTAAAAAACACAAACCTTTTATTTTTGAACGTTGTAATCATACAAATGTTATTATTAATAAAATTATTTATAATTTCTGCAAAATATATACTTTTAATTGGTGCAATGGGTTAAACAAAGCCTTAAAGAATAATGATCACCGTATACTTAAAAGATAAACAGATGTAATATTTAATCAGGCATTATAATATGAAAAAGAAAGAAACTAAATAAAAAACGTGCAGTGTTGCACTATAATTTGTAAGTGACGGAAATAAGTTTTTTAATTATTATGTTGAATGTGGATTAGACCTACTGGGGAAACCACAGTAAAAAAAATTACAAAAAACCATTTGCAATTTTTCCAATTCTAATATGTTTTTATTTTTTATATGTATATAATGAAGAAGTAATCATCACACACGTTCTATACAGGGTGTCCCGTTAATGCAGGGAAATGGCTGGACCATAGATTCCTGGGGTAAAAATATGATGATTTAACACAACTTATCTATATCCAAAAATTTACCATTAAGCCGGAATTTGTCTTCAAAGTTTCAAAATGTTTTATTTCCTTTGTTTATAACAATTAAACGCTTTATTCGATTTGAATGAAATTTATTATTAATAAGTACCATAATATTATACATCATTTAGGTTATTATGACTATTATTGGTTAACAAGAAGTATAAGAAACAGTAGTACCACCACTTAAAAACTAAAATATTTTTTTATTGGTGGATCTAATAAAAACTAAAAAAATACTATTTGAAAGATAATTTAATTTAAAAACTTTTTTATCTCTTAATAATATTTGATATCTTTTACGGTTTTCGCACAAAAAAATAAAATAAATATTTTTTATCTAGTAAAAACAAAATCAAGTTTTTCATCTAATCGAAAAAAATGTTTTTCGTGGCTGTCTTTGTTTAAAAAATGTAAATTATGTATAATAATAATTATTTAGTGTCTTTTAACCATTAATCTTTAACTTTATTATAGTTCATAAATATTCATATTTGGAACAAACAGATATCTTGTTTGTATTAGGATTTTGCAAAGAAAATTGTTTGAAAAGTGTTAGATGTTGTTTTGATTTATTTTATTTATTGATATTATTTAATTTTTATTCAATAGAGTAAGTTTATTTACTTATTAATGAGTGCATAATGAGTATACTATATTCATATTTTATTTTTTTATGCAAAAACCGTACAAGATATCAAAAACTGGTAAGAGTCAAAAAAGTTTTTAAATCTAATGCCCTTTCAAGTAGATTTTTTTTTGGATTTTATTGGATGCACCAATATAAAAATATTTTAGTTTTTAAGTGGTGGTACTACTGTTTTTTATACTTCTTGTCAATCACTAATGCCAACAATAACTGAAATGATGTATGATATTATGGTACTTATTAATAATAAGTTTCATTCAAATCAAATAAAGCGTTCAATTGTTATAAACAAAAGAAATAAAAAATTTTGAAACTTTGAAGCCAAATTCCGGCTTAACCGTAAATTTTTGGATATAGATAAGTTGCGTTAAATCGTCATATTTTGACCCCAGGAATCTATGGTCTAGCCATTTCCCCGCATTAACGGGACACCCTGTATATTATAAACTGTTTATTGATTAATATAGAACATATTAACTAATTTTTTAGTTTTATATTTTATCTTACCATTATTAAGTTAAGTATGCTACTTTCTTTCATTTAAATTTATTTCATTTGATACACACTCCATGCAAATATTTTTTTAATGTGTCTGTATGAGTTTTCAAGTATTTTTTTGCAAATAAAACCTTTGAAAATAAATCACATTGATAGAAAATAGAAAATATAAATTTATTTCAATAAGCGTATTTCCCGCTAAGCCCATTTGAATGCAATTTAGTTGGTGACAGAATCCCTAGATGGCGCTGTAAGTATATTGTTTATGTATTACTGATAGCCCGAGCTATATGCTGATGCACTGACGCAGATGGAAGAAAGTAAAACATTTCAAGACGCTCTCTACAGAAGATCTTCGTCGTCTTCGTCAATTAATACAAAAACTGAAGCATAATAACCATGCACAGTGAGAGAGTTCATTGAATGAATTGTTGAACATCAACGAGTGTATGCCGATTTTTCGAATAAAATCATTTTTAGTAATGAAGGATATTTTCACCTTGATGGCTTTATTAATCGTCAAAATTGCCACAAGAAGCCAGATGTGATTGCGAAATACTTTTAGGAGGATTTTGGACTGAAGGAATCATTGAATTATACATTTTTTCGAAAATGAAGCTAAATATGAAAGTGAATAATCTGGTGCTCGATCTAGCTAGAAGAAAACACAGCTTAAATTGGATAATAATAAATAATGCTTGATATAGCGACATAAAATAACAGTTCTTTAGGCCCTGTCCTCTTCAATTCTTATTTCTTTTGTTTTTTTTTAAGCTTTTTTCTTTATTTTACTTTTCAACTGATTTAACTGTGCTGGTAACTTCTTTTATCTATTCCTGTGCTTCATGGGGTTCAACTGAGGCCTCTTTGCTAATATGTGCCTTTGCTTTTTTTTGCGTTCTTAGGCTCTTCAGTGGGATTTTGTTCGGCAGAAGCTTTCTCAACTTTGACTTCAGAATATTCTAACTCCAACTCGGCTAGTAACATTGGATAATATTAATGCGAACTATATGTGTTTTCAATGAGACATTGCCAAATACCACAAAACTTATTATAACAATTCAACTACTGCATGAGATTTTTTCCTTTCGGTGATAAGAATCACGATGAAATCGTTTGATTTAACATCAATGGGTTTCTTTTTATGAGGATATTTGAAGTCAACGTTCTATACCAACAAGCTTAAAGGTCCGCGTGTATTGAAGGAGGAAATTCAACGCTGTATTAACGAATTTCAGCCACATTTATGCAAAATGGTCATAAAAATATTCGACACAAGATAGCTTATGTGCCAATAAAGCTATGAAGGTAATTTGCCCTACGTATTATTCAATACATCACCCTATCCTTTGTACTTTACGATTAATGAAAGTTATAATTGAGAAATGAAAAATAAATATGTTTGAATGTTGAGATTCTTAGGCGTTGAAAATCCCTTTTCAATATTGAAATAACGTCACTGTTAAATTTTCAAATTTGGTTTATTTAAAATACTACATATGTTTCACACCGTGGCTTCTTCAGGTGAAGAAAATATATTTTAAAGAAGCCATAGTGTGGCGAAACATTTGCAGTGTTTAAAATAAACTACATTTGAAAACCTAACAGTTATTAAACAAATATGTTTTTGATTATCTAAAATCTTGCTTTAGTTTTAAGACGTCAACTATAAGTATCAAACCACACATCTGTAAATATCAAAACGGTTTAATAAAATAAAACACAATGTTACCAACATGTATATTATATTAACAACCCCAAATAAACCCTGTGTCCATTAACATCGACAAAAACGGATCATCTAAAAATTGTGTCGTGCCTGTGCAGCATGTGGTTTTGCAGGTGCGTTTTCTGCTTCCCCCTGTACGGGCAAAACTGACAGGAAAACCTGGGCACTTTTTGGCATTCGTAGCTCTGGTGTCTCCTCAGCGACGTCAGCCTAGCGTACTTTCTTCCACACTTCTCACACTCATACTCTATACCTAAAAATAAAAATTAGTCACAATTCTAATCTACAAATAAAAACAACGAGAGACTAGTGTGCCTAATCGTACCCAAAACAAAAGAATCAAATAGATGATAATGTACATGAAGGATGAAAGAAGATTTATTATTGTTACTGAATGATTTTCTAAAATATATAAATTAAAGAAACCATCGATAAAAATTATTTTGAAATAATAACAAAATTAATTCATTATAGTAAAGTAAGACATAACAATATACCAGTCGTTTCTAAACGAATATCGGGGTTGTAGAGTATCAAGATAGAAAGTTTCAGTTACAGTTACTTCTTCTAAAAAAAAATGAACATAAACTTTCCGTAGAGATATGGCACAAAAAGTCTCGTTGCAAGCTAACATTATGTGTGTTCAAATTTATATTTATCTTTATTTAAGCTTTATTAAACATGGTTATAATAAATAAAAATAAATTATATATAATATAATTTTAACACCATGCTGAATGGCGGAGTTCACTAGTAGCAATCTTTGCGCATGCGCATACCAACAAACAGAACTGTTTGCGTTGCAAGATTTTATAACTTATGTTAACTTGTTGGTAACAATATAAAGAAAATTAACTGCCTTACTTATATATTCATATATTTTACACATTTTAAGTCATTACAGAGATACTTAAGTACAACTCTCGGCAATCAACTATTTTACCAATATAGTCAATTGATAAAATTTGCGAACAACGTAATTTTACTACAAATACTAGGTGTAACACAAAAAAAATCACACAAACAAAAATTGCTGTTACTTTTTGTACCTTTTTAATACAGTTCACCTTCTTAAAGCCATGACGTAAAACTTAAGTTCAGTAAATACAAAAAATTATACTAGGTACAAAAAAAACAATCTGTTATTGCTAAATGTACCTTTTAATATTTCTTGGGTGTATGTTTAACAACAATAAATCACATCGTAGCTTATCATGCAAGTTACTAAAGTAATACACAACGTAAACAGTTTTTTTACAATTAGCTTCCCAACTCTCCCCAAGCACTAAAAATACATTCAAAAATCTGTTGCGTTGACTATAAACTAAAAATTACATTTTATAAAAGACGTACAATAGACACTCACGCATATTTTAAGAAGTTTTATTTGAGAAAACCTTTAGAATTTCGTATTGTAGATGTTTTTAATGTGGCTTAGTCATTTGAAGTACGGAAATAAGGGCGAAAACAGGAGGAGATAATAATACAGGGTTAGTGACGTCTTATATAAAACAATAGATCACCAGAGGTGGAAAAAGGTGAGTACTAGAAAACGCAACACTTAACGACTGCAAAGTATGAGAGAAAGCTAAGTAGCGCAATTGCAAAAAATACGATAGAGAAATAGAAGGCCCTCAAAGTTGTAGCTGGTGAAGTTTCTACAGAATTAGAAATATAGCAAAGGATAAAGAAGGTTAAGCCAGAAGAGAAACGTAAAGAGGGCTTTAGGAAAAAAGTTTCTGAAGATGTAGCAAGAATAATAAGAGAATAATCAACTAAAGGATAGATGGATAAAACATTTTGTTGTATAAAATATTGTAAAGGTTTTCTCTTTTACTTACAAAATCTCTATTTATTCTTTAAACATAGTACATATCTTTATCCTTAATACTAAAGACATTTTTACATTACAATTTGACACATTGTACAGCTTCAATTACTGCTGGTATTCGTTGGTATCGCAGACCACGTCTTTGTGCTTGTTGAAGATATGGGCGATAACTGTCGACTTCTGTTTAGCCCTGTACGAACAGTTATCGATCGGACAGGGAAAAGTCGGCGGCATCATGCACTCGAACTTTTTGTGCCTCCACAGCGACCTCTGGGCCTTGTAACTACGTCCGCAAGTGTCGCAGTGAAATTTTTTACCTGAAAAAGAACAAGATGTAATATACGTTCATGTGAAGTCAAAGAAAATTATCTTTATTTTATTAACTTAATAATAATACAAGCTTGAATTAATATATTTATTTAAATAGTTGATATAGTTGTATTATATTTTAATTACACTTTGATTAATAAATTATCACTATCTATAATACATGTACGGTTCGATTACTGGAATACATTTAGGCTGAATCACTCTTTATAGTTAAGCGGGCTTAGTTCGATGATGATGTTGTGCTTCCTCAGGATGTGCATCTTCAGGCTGTTCCTCCTGTAGGTGGCGAAGTGGCAGTAAGGGCACTGCCGTTTCGGCATTTGGCCGCACTCGTGGTGGACGTGCCTGCTGAGGTTGTGCTTGTGCCTGTACTGCTTGTAGCACCTAGGACAGGAGTACTGGAGTCCTGAAATAATTTGGTGTTAATAACAACAAGTGGTGAATGGTTTTAACTATTTTATAAGGCTAAATTACCTGGATGTTCTGTACAAAATTGGTTGATTCTTCGTTTCGTTTTCTAGGCAATAATTTAAATGTTTACTTTTCATCTTTTCTAAAGATCAGATCAAAAATTAATTGTTTAAATTGAATGTTTCAAAAGAAAGTTTATATTTCTTCAGCTTCCTGCGTAAACCAAAAGAATCCGAAGTAAACGTTTCTCAGGAAATGCGCGGAGCGCATCTGATAAAAATATCCACCACGAAATGGCAGCCATCATAAACTCTACTTGTCGAGCTGAGGTAGTATAAAAATTAGTTATCTTTTCGGTGTAGTCTACTTGAGTATGGTGTGTGTGTACGTTTAGATTATTCTCGTGTATGTAGCAATCAAATTGTTTTCTTAATTTAAGTAAACAGTTGATTTTTGGCAGTCGTAAGTACATAATTACGTATTTTATCGATTGCTACCAATATTTTGGAATTTTTTTGGAGTAGTTTATTGATGTGTGTGTCCCATCTGAGATTATCTTGGATTTTTATTCGCAAGTAATCTACTTCTTTGATTTGTTTGATATCTTTTCCTTTTATTATTATTTTAAGATATGGTAATTGGAGTTTTTCATTGAAAACCATGTAAGTTGATGACCTACGGCGAGGAAACTTGAACCTTGACAGTCAAATCTGCTAAGAAGTTCAGAATAACACAACGCAAGATGGAAAGATCGACGCTCGGTGTGTCACTTCGAGACCACGTCAGAAATGAGCGAGAACAGAAGTCACGGATGTTATATATCAGTTGGCTAAGCTAAAGTGGGTCTGGGTTGGACATGTGGCCCGCATGACAGATGGACGATGGACAAAAAGTCTGATCGAATGGAGACCAAGAGACAACAAGAGAAACAGAGGATGGATGGACGATATCAATAGAATAACCACAAACTGAATGCGGAGCGCTCAAGATAGAGGACAGTGAAGAGAAATGTGGGAGGCCTATATCCAACAGTGGATGCAAAGGGCTGATCAGTGGCATTAAAGCCTTATTTATTTTCAACGAACTTTGAAGTTTATGTAGTCTCTTTGTTATTCATTGGCTTTACTCGAATTGAACGTATTGTTTTAAATGACTAGAAATATGCAAGTAATCTTTGAGAGTTAACGATATCATATGCTTGAAAATTTTAGAAATCTGTAGGAAAAGTATTAAAAAAACTTCAAGAGAATGAAGTAAGAAATACACTGGACTATTGCAAAGAAAAATTGCTGAAATTTCTTGAAACTTTAGAATTTGGAAACCTTTTAGAAAAAGTCAAGAAATGTACAAGGAAAGTTGGTATTAAATTATAGATCTTGCGAAGCGAATCTATTAGAAAATTCTCATTCCCAAATTAGAGGAAGAATGTAAAGAATACTTATTGAATGAAAATGACAGAAAGCGGAAGAAAAATGGTTCAATAATTTTAGAACTCCTGCACCTTCTAGAAATGTTAAAAAATGCTATCGAATTCTGGGATGTTTATAGAAACTTCTAGAAGACTAAAATAAAAATCGCGTAACTTAAAAGAGCAATTCAATAATAATTCTGAAAATCTGTGCTTTAAATTGTTCAAATCAAAAATTACTATAAAATAAAGCAATATATTTTGAATTTGAAAAAAAAAATGAAGTGCTAGAAAATTTTTGAAGTTGGAAAAATAACTTACTTGAAAATGGTTGAATATTTTTAAAAACTTATGACGAAACGCTGGAAAATTCCAAAAATATGGAAAGCTCTATTGACAAGAATGTGTAAATAACTTGTACGTTTCAAAAATAGCTAATGATTTCTTAGTCTGAGATATATTCTGTATCATAACTTGTTATACTTCTTCGATGTCAGATTTCTTATTGTGATTCACTTCTAAATCTGTAATATGATGATGAATTGGAATTTTTCAATGAAAACCATGTAAGTGGTTTTATCTTCGTTGATTGTTAGACGGTTGTTAAAGCAATAAGTTTCTAAAGGTGTTAAGTTATTATTGATCTTTTCTTGGATTTCGATGTAGTTTTTTCCCATAATTTAACTTCTCTGAAATGTTTCAATTCTAAAAAAGTGTACCAACGCTACAGCAATCATTAAACGGTTTTAAACTAAGAAAAATGCTTCATAGTTTGAAGATCTTTTCAAATGTACACTGAAAATTCATCATCATCAAGGATCTTGTTGATGAACTTATTTTTTGTAGACGCACACATCAGCCAAGAAGAAGACATTCATAACCAAACACACAGACGTTCTTTTATCAGCGACTTGAAGCTTTTCCCAAAATTTAAACTTACAAAAACTGAACCTCCGAAGTGCAACCAGTGATCGAAATTCCAACATTTAACGTGTTTTTATCATTAATTCATAACAACACAACAAAAGTAAACATTCAGAAATTCTACTATTTGTGAGGGGCTCTAAAAGGAGAAGTTGTGTAAATTTTAGAGGTATAAACAGGTTACAAAATTTCCTGGAATCGATTAGGAATTGCTATCAAAACGAATGAATTGTATTTAAGAAATGAATGCATTGGTTAACAAAGCTTCCACATTTGAAGAAAGATTATCACGTAATACTAAATCATTTGATGGATATATAGACAATCAGCATATTACCATAAAAGGCGATATCCCTAAAGATCATTTTGCTTTATCGTCGAAATCTACACAATGAGTGAAAGGACGTACATCATTACATAATAACTATAGATGAGCTAGAGTAACTTACTGAAAACTGTTAAAGACAATGTGTTTAGTTTGTAAATCACACGTTTTATAAATGTAAACATTTGACAAAAAAAAGTGGCAGAAAATGTATCAAAGCGGATTATTTCTGCTAGAAGAAGACACCGGTGATGATTCGGCAAACATTGTTCGTCTCAAAAGTGTTCATCCAGTTCCTGTTTGATATGCAGTAATGGTACTTACTCAATATTATATCTAAAGCAAAATTCAAATTCGTCGGAATCCGTCGAAGCAACCACACCTGCTAATACAACTTACCCACCTAAACCTGAAGTGAATTTCGCATATATTCCACCTAAAATGCTGTTATTAATGTGTAAACCAATTATTACAGATATAGATGGGAACGAATGAGAAGTACACATTTTGTTGGACGGTTGGGGGGGGGGCTACGACACACTAACACTAATGTTCCGATAGTAGCAGTAGATGGAAAAGAAAAACACTGAATCTCGTAGTTAATACAAAAAATGGTGATCAAACCAATTTTCTTCTCGCTAGTAGAGGTTTTGAGCTCAAGCGTTTGGCGAACAACTTCTTCTTAGGGTGATGTCTCCTAACAAAGGTTAGCTATCATTATGGCAAATTTCACTTTAGATGCAGCAGCTCTAAATAGTTCGGTAGATGTCTGTCCATACCACTCTCGTAGGTTTTTGAGCCATGAAGTTGATCTTTTACTGTCTATTTTTCCTTGCATGATCAATTGTAGAATAGAATATCTTCTCCCCCACATGATATGTCCAAAATATTCTAATTTTCGTTTCTTGATGGTCTGAACCAACTCCTTTTCTTTTTGGACTCGGTGCATAACTTCCGCCTAGCGAGCAACAATACAGAATTTTTAAGTAGACAAGTATAGTGTACTACAAGCCAGAGCAAACACGAAGAGGAGACAAAACTTTGTGATACGTCTTGAATCAGGAACTTTATCAGACGATAAATAAAACTATATTTTGTCAATACAATAAACTGTAAGTTTGATAATGGCCTTAAGAAGGTTTAAACTATAGTCACTGAATAAATTCCGTGTGTGATATTAACAAAGTGTAGTTTTGTTTATCGCCTGTTAAAGTTCCCTTGACGGAAATATCTTAAGTATATGATTTGTCAGGCTGAATCATGGCTGAATTAAGATTTATGGAGATCAAATTGTAAATGAGACGATCTCCAGACGATTGCAAAAATTCAACACTGGACCGAGTATACTGAAAATTTGAAGCAAGTTGCATAAATATCTATTCTAAGAATAGCAATTTCAGTAACGGAGTTACACGGATTTGCAGACGCCAGTGGATACACATACGATACATGCATTTACGCAGTCATTGAGCACCAGGATCAAAAGATATCTAGTAATTTTATATGTGATAAATCCAGAGTGGCACATGTCAAAACAAACAGCATTCTACAACTAGAATTCTGCGTTGCTGTCCTGTCAACAGAGCTGTACAAACAAGTGAGAGAGTCATTAAATTTTCCATCATTTTTTTCTTTAATGTCCCACTATTCCTTATTTCAACTTATCAGATTTTTTGCAGCAATTCTTAATTTTGTAGAATTTTTTTTACAAATTCTACAAAATATTTTTGAATTTTCCAAAAAATTTTCTTAATATTTCTTGAATTTTCTAAAAAATTCTCTATATATTTCTTTCACATAAATTTCTTTTCCAAATTATAACAATTTTCCAACATATTTTCTTTAATTTTCCACCATTCCTTTTTTATCAAATTTTTCCAAAAGTTTTTCTTGCAATTTATTAGTTTGATAATATCTAGAATACGTACATATTTCCTTTAATTTACTTCTTTAGTTTTGTTTATATTACTGTTTGATGATCTCTTATATTTCTTGCTTCATAGCCTTCCTCAAGAGTTTTAAAAATTTCAAACATGATTTGACTTATTTTATGCGACTTTTTTTCCAAGAATTTTACTTTATTTTTCAATTGCCCTTGTCGATTGTATGATCTTTGCAGCTATTTATTTATAAAATTTACAGATTTTTACTCATTTTATAGGAATTTTTGTAGAATTTCTGAATTTTCCGGCAATTTCTTTTCTAAAAAATATTTCTTAGTTTTTTAATTTAGAAATCTCTATTCTTGCTCTCTACTATTATCTTTCGCCATAATTTAAAAAAAATTCTAGAAATTTATATTTTATTCTATTTTGTGATACATTTTCTTCTTTTTTGCATTCCTTGTGTCATCTTATCAGATTTATGAATTTATTTTTTTTGTGATTTGGAAGATAAATTCTAACCAAATTCTAAAATATAAGACAGGAGAATTTTTAGAGTTTGGTTGGAATTTATTTTCGAAATTACAAAGTTTTCTTCGAGGGTTTTTGAGTTTCCTAGAAATTTCGTTACCATTTTTCTAGCACCTTATAAACATTTCTAAAATTTCACAAGAATTTCTTATATAAATTATGAGAACTTTTTTCCAAAAGGTGCTTACAATATTTTACTGACAGTTTTTAGAGAATTCTCCACTATTCCAATAATTCTTTATATATTTCTTTTCTCTTCCAAATCGCTTTTTTTAAAGGTGAAATTTATAATAATTTTTCTTCAATATTTTTCGGATATTCTAGCGATTTTTCTTCTAGATTTTCCTTTTAAAGAATTCGGTTTGTAAATTATGAGAACTTTAAAATATATCAGAAGTTTTCTTATATACAGAATGTTCAAACAAGTTTTCTTTAATTTTTCACTATTTCTCCTATCTAATATTCTGCTATTCCCTGTGGCTATAAACGATAAATATGTTTAAGTTGACTTTGATTATATCTAAATTCATTTCTGTTCCTCGAATACCTTCCTCAAGATTTCTGAAATTTTTAACAATCTCTTGTCTCATTTTATAGGATATCTCTTCTAGAATTCTAGTTTATTTTCCCTTGCATAATGTGTGAATTTTACAGCAATTCTACACTTTCTAGTGTTTCAAGAAATGTTCTCCAGCAATTTAAATTCACGAAAGCGATCGTGGACTTAGTATAATCGTTGATAAAGCAATACTTAAGACGTTTCAAAATATTCGTTTTGAAGAAATTTATAAAATAACAAAACCTCAACTGGCTACATGGTACAATAAAGCAGATATCAACTTTTGAGGCACAACGGCTGAAGATCTCAAAGGCAGACAGACTTTGGTGGAGGGACCTGACGTTCTGCTGGACAATACACCTACAAGTGAACTCATTCTTGCTGATTCACTCCCAGAATTGAAGAGCAACTTTGCTATTGTAAATACTATAGATTATGTAATACTTAAATATTCAACGTGTAAAAAATTGTTTGAGTCATAGCATATATATATATATATATATATATATATATATATATATATATATATATATATATATATAATACATAGTGGGCCTCTACTTTAAACATAATGAATTCATTTGTACGTCTAATAATTTCAACATTGAATTGGTAATTGTTAAAATAACTTTTGATTATAAAATATTTTTCTTGGCATGTGCATACATTCCTCCTTCATTAGTTTCAACAGATTTAGAAAATGTATTTGAGTTTTCGGAGCAAAAATTTAATTGTAATGAACTAGTATTAATTCTTGGTGATATTAATTTACCTAATTTACAGTCAAAACTTATGGTGAAGGTTAAACTCCCCAAATTGCCACTTACAATAGTTTTATGCATTTTAATAAATTAATTCAGTACAATACTGTGTTAAACTCTAATCAAAGGATACTTGATCTTATCATTAGTGTAATTGATACTGGTTGAGCTACAATCTTGAAGGAACGAGTTATGTAAATTCGATGAGGCAAAACACTTGCTAGGTTCCATAATATTTTTATTTTCAGTTGCCTGACACGAACTTAACAAGTATTTAACCTCATCGAATTTACATAGATATCTCGTTCCATCAAGAGTAAAAATGACCAGAAATGATCGAAACACGTGTCAGGAAACTGAAAATAAAAATATTATGGAACTTAACAAGTGTTTTACCTCATCTAATTATCATTAGCGGACCAAATTCAAAGTGTAACAACGTCTGCCATGATTTAGGATTAGTTAATGAAGACTTGCATCATCCAGCATTACTGTGTGAAGTAGACTTAACTACTGAAATAAGTTCTAATTTTTTTCCGTAAGATATTTTCTCCTGTTGTATTTTGGTACAATATCTAGCAATTTATTCCGGCTAAATCTAAAATAATGAAAAAAACTTGAAGTGGAATCACGGTATATTTTCTTGTCATTTGATCGGTGACATCGACGCCAAATTTAGTTCTATTATAAAACGATACAGTTTTAGGCAATTTCTTACCACTTTTATCAATTTTGACGTGTTTATGTTTTGTACTTAGTATAAGTACTTTTTTTATTTCCTTTGCTCCATACACTTCACTCTAATTACTGATAGCTGTCTAAATGGCTGAGGCTAAGGTCATAACAATAAAAAGAATCACTTTTTTTGCGAACCCGTTTCAAATTGAAAAACCTTCACACAGTATCTCGTGCATTCTTATCATAATCATATTGAAGTCGAAGTATATTTTATGAACACATAAATTATGCAGTTCTTTGCGTACGCTTAAATTGCTTAAATTATTAAATTGATTAATAATTAATTAAAAGGTTTAATGAAATAAGTTAAAACAAATACACAAAAAAATTAATTTATTGATTGACTACTTATATACAGTTGTAGATGGCAAGACTTTCGGGGTGCTTCCTCCTGATGTGCAATTTGAGATTGTCGTTCCTGAACGTGGCGAAGTTGCAATAGTTGCATCTTGCATTCCTCACCGTATTGCATTCGCTTTTCATGTGCCTGTTCAAATTATGTCGCATCGAATAGCTCCTAGGACAGTACGGACATTTATGTACTAAAAACAAAACAGAATTAGATACTTATTCATTTTGAACAAAATAAAAAATAAATGAGGAAATAATATACTACCTATTATACACACACTAAAATTTAAAAAAAAAACACACACAAATTAAAAGAAATTTTATACAAAATAATTTAGATAACCAATAAATAATAGATTTACAGTTATTGAAGAAAGTTACCTTACTGTCCTTCGAAATTGTCACCTCCTATAATAATGCATCGCTGAAATCTTCTATACATGTCCTGGAAACTTCTTTTGGGATGGTCTTCAAAAGCCTTGTCACGTTTCCTTGGATGTCAGGAATATCGTCAAATCTCTTTCCCTCTCAAAGCGAGTTTCAGTCGTGGAAATAGGTAGTCTGGAGGATTGAGATCTGGCGAGTATAGTGCACCACTCCCTTTTTTGTGAGGAACTGTTTGACAATATTGGTCGCGTTAGGTCGAGCATTGTCGTGAAAAAAAAACATGAAACTTGTTGTGTACTGAGGTCGTACACTGTGTAAACGTTTTATGAAATAATTCAAAATTTCAATGTACCTTGCAGCATTGAAACAAAATAAATTTGATAATATTCCTGACGCCTAATGAAACGTGACGAGGCTTTTGAGCTTCATCCCAAAAGAAGCCTTATTGAAAATTTTCCAGGACATGTATAGCAGATGTATCTCAGCGATGCATAGTCATGGGAGATGACTATTTCGAAAGACAGTAATGTAACTTTAGTTAATATTAATAATAATAATAATAATAATAATAATAATAATAACTTTATTATCAGAGATTGTATAAACATCAAAACTCGTCATTCAAGCAGACAAACTCGCATAGACAATATCCTAAATTAAAAGCCTGCTTTATAGAAGAGACATAATTCAACACTATCTCGAGGTACTGCATTCGGAGCTTACATTTATTTATTTATTAAATTGTATTGGAGACCATAGTACATGATATACACAAATCAAATTTATTTAATATCCATCCAGTTATGTTTAATATACTTGATGATTTCATCAGCGAAAATGTAAGTAATTTAAAATGTTTACGATCTATACAGTCAATTTTAAAATTCATTAATTTATCCGAGACTAATTTTAGTTTGACGAAACCAAATCCCAAAATCAATAACAAATCTGCAAAAACAACTTTCTTCTTCTTCTTTTGATGCATGTATTCATTTATAGATGTTTTTGACACTTCTTTTAGACTTCTGAGTGTATGAACCAGACTACCGATAGTATTCAGTCCAATCCATTGTCTTATGTTCTTGAGTCACGCCATTTTTTTTCTTCCTATTCCTCCTTTTCCCTCAATCTTGCCATCTATGATTACTTGAAAGATATAATATTTCTAATTCCGCATGCTATGTCCCAGGTATGATACTTTTCTTCTTTTTATTGTAGTCATAAGTTTGCGATCCCTACCTACCCGACGTAGAACTTCTTCGTTTGAATCTGGTGCTATCCTGGAGATCTTCAGTACTCTATCGATAGCCACATTTCGATAAAGCCACATTTTAAGCGCTTGTATTTCATTAATTAATGTTGTGTTAAAAAAGTTACTTAAAACTTTGATTCCAAGAGCACAAGGTTCATAATAATAATTATTATTATATAATATCATAATAATTTTCGATATTATTTCAATAGGAAAGAGTTGAAGTGAACTAAAACTATAATCTTTATCAAAGCACTTCTAAATATATTACAAACTTCGTTATAATCACGAATTGTTAAAAGTTTTTCAGTTTGCGGATTATTCATTTCAAAGTCTTTTATGCAGTTATTCAATTTAGTTTTTACATATGTTAACGTTGTGATGACATAGTGTTGTTTCTTAAATTTCTTAGGACCTTGATGTATTTAGCTTGCTAAAAATCCATATTTGGCAAACAATTTGATGAATCATCATTAAAAATCTCTTCATGAAGCAACTGATACCAGAAGAATAGAGGATGAGAATGGAAGAACACATACTTTGTAAATTCAAACCTTTCAAAATGCGATCAAAATTTCTGTAGATAATTATTGTGTATAATATTAGAATTTTTTGTTAGTATGTTGGATAAAATAAATAATACCTAATACCTAATGCAGTTGTTTTACTTGATTGTTTAGGTACATTAGGTTTATTACCTTTTACTAGGTCTGCGATGATATTTTCGTTTTTTATTTCTGGTTTGGCAACTTCCCCTGGCTTCTTGTAAAAATTTTCTATAAAATTGCTTTTTTTCGGATTTCGGATTAATGAATCAGTTGTTACGTTATTTATATCATAGTTTTTATAATTCTGAATTAAGTTAGCAGGTAATGGAAGAGGCAAAACTTGATGTACGTTTATTATCAATATAGTAAGTGTTGAAATGGAGACAAAATTTGACAAGTGTACACATATTTGACAAATTTAGATGTTTTAGCTTAGTTTTGTTTATGCTACTAAAATATATAAAGTATAAATATAGGTAAGAAAACCTTAAAATGTAAACATTAATTTAGTTTGTTATTGATTTGATTTTCCTATTTATAAAGAATGATGGGTTGCTACTAAAGAGCCATCCCGGAAATTTTGATTTTAAATTGATGACAGAATTTGGATGATGTTTTAATTTCTAAGAGGAAATTGATAATTTTCTTTAATTTCTTCTGATAAATTGACTGCAATTTGATTATTAGAGAGGCAGTAGGATAACATGTGAGATTATTTTTTGGGAAGGGAATTGATGTTACCATATAGCGATGTGTACTCTTGCTTTAGAGACGACAAATGTAATGATATCTAGAAATTTCAGGTCGAACAAAACTACAAACATAAGATTTCCTGAGATTGAAACATGTGTGTTTAAATGATATGATTCGATTAATCTCTTACGGAGATTTTTTAATGAGCGCTTTCCTATCGGTGGATTTAGGTGAGTTTATTTTAGTGATTAATCGTCAAGTATTAATGAATTTTTGTTATAATATATTAACTGATGAGGCTGTTATACGTTGAAAATTCATATTCACTTGTTTAAATGTTGTTTTTACTTTAACAATTAAACACGTGAATTTTTTGTTAGGTTTATTGAACTTTGGAATTTCTTTGATTGGTTTCCTCTACACGAGCAAACAAACTATTGGTCATATTGTTGAGTTGATTCATGATGAGTAACAGAAGATTTTTCACATTGCAGATTAACCGAGCAGTCTTCTGTTTTGTGGTCGTATTTATTGCACTGTCTGCATGGAATAGATAGTTCAGGAAGCACTTTCAGATGTACTTGAAATTTTGGTCTAAAAGTTTTTGATACGCATCATGAGATCCAGTAATGACCCTAATGGAGGTTGATGGCTTGCTTTGCGCGCTTCGGAATTGGAAGGTTCGGATCGTCTCGAGCAGACTGGTTAAGAGTATACACGTTCTCTGCAATAATAATAATAATAATAATAATAATCTTTATTGGTGTATTAACAATAATGTTTTGCACAGGTCGTTATACATAAACTAAGTTAATTATTACCCAATCCTTATTGTGAATTTACAAAATTATATGCTAAAAAATGGAAAACAAATACAAATGCAAGTTACTTTACCACTGGAAATTTTATGCATGGGCTAAGAAGAAAAATAAATTTAAGAACCTTGTTCATGCAAGGTGCTAGACTTGTAGATATTGCACTAAAAGAAATAGTTAGTACGATCTTGGTTGACCCGTTTTTTGGTTTTTCCAATTTTGAACTAATATCTCCAAACTTCTTCACCTCTCTTTTGGGAGGTATGCTTGGGGCCTTAATTCAGTTCCTACCGATGAAAACTCTTCAGAATCCTATAGTGCCTGTGATTACAAGATCATGTGGTTCCTTTCAAAAAATGTTCTAATAACTTACAATAAATTCTCACAATTCGTGAATCTGTACCAACCAGTTATTGACTATTGTAAGAAATACTGTTGTACCCTTTCTTCAAACTTTATTTTCTATGTTTAGATATATATTTCAACAGTTGTTAGCACTCGAAATATATATCTAAGCATAGAAAATGAAGTGTGAAGAAAGGATACAACAGTGTTATTTATAATGATATAGTCTTCACGAAATCTAAAACACAAACATCTATAGACCATTGACTCAAAGATCTTACTCAAGCAGCATGTCAAAGAATTTTGACGATAACTAGTAGCAAGATTCAGATCCTTTTCAGGTTTAATAAGAAGCATTATTGTTATTTATCTCCATACTGATGAATAATCCTCATTTTCTCATATTAGATTATTTAATGCTTATTGGTTTTACTGGCAACAGACAGATTTTTTAATATCTTTCTATGGGATGTTATCGAATGTAAGAGAAGAGTATTTACCAGAATTAAGTGCCCTTTCAAATTATTCCATTGTGAATATATAATTATAATATCGATCAGAATCTGTTGAGAAGTCAAATGAGATTTATAGCTCTCCCTTCATACGCACGAACTCAAATAAATAGTTGGAAGTGCTGAAGAAAAGCGTTGCCAATACTTCATACCTTCAGGAGGTTCGGTGAGTATACTGCCTTCATTATATAGACCTATGACGGACTGTAGGAGTTGTTCACTTTTCTCCTTACTTCACATTGAGTTCACGTAATTCTTTCATGAGACATTTTTTGTTTGTTGAAGTAAAAGTGTATAAGATAAGAAAATCTTATGAATAACGAAAATTTTATAAAAGTTAAAATGTCTTTTCTTTTCTGCGATAACTTCAACTAACATTAACGTTCCACCAAAGGATGTATGATCTTTTAGCGGAGCTGCTGATTAAAAATAATATAGTATATACTTTTCTATTTCAGAAGTAATGCTAAGATTAACATTTAAAAGAGCGAAACCAATACCTTTAAAGTTATCAGGTAATGTGATATCATTTCCAAACTTATCACATTCTGCTAGATCTAGAGGCCAACGCCTGGGTTTGCGTTGTTTGACCTTGAAATTAGTAAATATTATAATTGGAAAATGATCACGGTCACTACCGCAAGGGTCATAGAGACACTGCGACTTAAGATGTGTGTTTAAAGTAGGTGAAGTTGTTGCTAAATCTAGTATAATTGATATTTGTTGAGCTACACTCTTGATGGAACTAGATATGTAAATTTGGTTAAATCTATTGCTGAGAGTATTCTATTTGCTGTATTAAAGTTCATCAGCTATCCGATATTTAGGAGTATGGCTCCTGTGATATCCAGTACAAGTAATTACCTCTTGTATCGACAACAAATAACCCACACAATGGGTTATGTGCAGTTTAATCTTCCAACAGTAAAATTGGTCCAGGTAACTGCTGAGCTACATCAACAACTTAGCAAACCTTTTAGTTTTCATATGAGAGATTCAAGGTATATATGGTCACGGTCAATGAAGTTGTAACTTTACAAGCTATTGCTTGAAGATCGGTCTTTAAAGAATTTTTTTGACAATAGTGCCCTCTTTTAGAAATATTCCCACTTCTCCTCCGGCGTGTTAACGAGATATAACATCCCTTCTAAGTATGTTACATCCTCGAAAGATAAATAACTCCTAAGAATATCTATATCTTGTAGATATATAATGAAGGAACTATATTTTTTAAGGATGATCTTCACTTCATCAAAAAAGCGAGATGCAACCTTTCCAGTTCCTACTGATATATAAAATAATAAAGACAATCATAACAGTAAGAACAGTGAAATATTAAATAATTAAAATACAACACGAACAAAGCACACAGATTAAAATTACATCTTCCCATGATGAGACTGAATTCGAAAGCTTTTTGTCTGTAAGTTTCCTGGCTTTACCTTTGCGAAATATCGACAAAATTTCTAACCGATTGATATACCCCCTGCTCCCCTCGGATTATTTCCGTACACGTATAAAGAAATAAACAACAATTAAATCAATTGATTAAGAACATTTATTCATTAGAATTTTTCACATTTTTTTTTTTACAGAAACATGCACAAATATAGTTAAATTTATTAAAAAAATATATCGATAGAAATATCTACATAAATTTTCGGAAATTCTTTTTGCTAACAATCACAGGAATCACAATTTGACTATAATTAAAGATATCGATTTACGTTCCACATTTTGACAATATTTTATAGAAACGTGTACAAAAGTTGGCGAACATTTTTTTAAAAAACTATATCTTTAAAATATCTAATATCCATAAAATTCAAGCTCAGGTATTTTAACATCTTTATAAAAATCTGTACAAAAAGTATCTAACAAACATATATAAAACAATTTGTACAAGATTAAAATTATCAGTTTAAAATTTGTTAAGGATATTTTATTGAAATCTGTAGAAAAATAGTTATTTAAGGTACAAGTGTAAAAAGTGATGCTTTATTGCACGAACTGGCGTTTAAAAACACGAGCGAGGAACGAGCGAGTTTTTTTAAAGCCAGGAGTGCAATAAAGAAACTTTTTACACGTGTGCCTTACAAAATTTTATCTTCGATCGTAAAGGATTTCAAAGAATATATTCTTATGAGTAATATTTTAATGCCATTTCAATAATTCAATTAATTCTGCGTAAAGTCACTAAAACCAAAAAATCAACGAGGGGAAGAATGTCTTTCTCTGTTCAATAAACAACGTGGAAAATCTTTCTTGTGGAAAATCGTTACGGACAATAAGAAATTGATACTTTCTGACAATCCAAAACGAAGAAAGTCATAGGTATCATTATAATTGGTCGTAAAACCCAATCGCTTCCAAAAGAAGGTTTGAAGGGGTGGAATTATTGCAAGCGGGCGAAACAGTTACTGAAGATTGCTACCAACGTCAATTATTCCGTTTGAATGTCATAGTTATCATCATAATTGGTCGCAAAACCCAATAGAAGGTTTGAAGAAGTGCGTGCTTCATTATGAATTGTTGCAAGCGAGCGAAACAGTTACTGCAGACTGCTACCGATATCGATTATTCTGCTTGAGTCAAGAATTGGAATAAAATGGTCATATACTGGCAAAGGAAAACGTTCATTGCTGCATGACAACTCCAGACCTCACGGCTGGAATATCCTGCAGCACCCAGCATATTCACGAGGGTGCTCCATCCGATTACCACTTATTGCAGTCAATGCAACTTGTCCAATATGCACTTCCAATCAGTAGATAATGCAAAAATGGCTATTTGACGACTTTATGGTGTCCAAAGACGTAATATTTTTCCGAGATGGAAGTAATCAGCTGCCTAAAAGATGACTAAATTATAGAATGTAGCTGAGAAAACTGAATTATTCATTTGTACACCTAGAATACTCGAATTATGGGCATTTTATTATAAACCACATCGAAGATAGGTTGTCTAAAATTAGGACATTGATTAGAATATGGTATCTAGTTGTAGCAAAATAATCCAAAATGTATTTATACCTATTTAATGCTTATTGAATTATAACTTTTGTTATCTGACCATTTGTCATATGTCCTAATGTCTGCCTACTGCAATCTGTCTATCTGCCCTGTATATTCTGACATGTCCTTTGTCATCTGCACATCTATCAATTGTTCATCTGCGATCTATCTATCTACCCTGTGCCTTCCGTCTATCTGTAATCTGTCCATCTGTCATTTGTCCATCTTTCTTTGCAGCAGTTTGTTATTTTCTTCCCTTACTTTTATTTTTATATGTAATATAAAAATAAACGTCAAGGGAGGAAATAACAAAGTGTTTTAATTCAATAGTGATAACTTCGCACAACTCCAATCAAACCGTGAACAATAAAATTTACTTAGAAATAAATACATTGTAGAAATTCAAGTGTTTCAACAATCGTCAAAAGTAATCTGTGCAAAAAATATGAAAAAAATTTATTAAAAACCATAATATGTATAACATTAAACTATTAATTAAAGCTAAACATTGTCATCTTAAATAACGTCCGAATGTTTTCTGAGAATGTGCAATTTGAGGTTGTACTTCCTGTACGTGGCGAAATTGCAAAATTTGCATTTCGCGTTCGGTTCAGTATTGCACTCGTTCCTCATGTGTCTGCTCAGGTTGCACTTCAACGAATACTTCTTCGAACAGTACGGGCAAGCGTATCCTGCAATAAAATTAACCCAAGAAGAAATACAAATAAAATTAAAACAAAGAAGAAAAAATATTGGTTAGAATTTGAATTGTTTGAAGCAAAAGACGATTATTAATTAATATTAGTTGTTAGATATTTTACCATTACCATTAAATATAATTATATGATTATGAAGAAAAAAAGAGTCATGCTTACTGTTGGTGGTGTTGAATAATATAAACATAACAAACAATGACAGTTATGAATTTACATTTGATGTTTGTTCCTAACTATATTTGCTTATTTTATGGATTTATAAAATATAAGTAGACATATTTTTCATATGCAAAAAATGATGAGAGATTGAATTATTGTTTCCATGTCAACAACAGTCACGAACCGGTTTCGATCTAGTTTTGATCTCATCAGTCTTGCGCAGTTGAAATGGAAATTATTACTGCAACGTTTTAGATAATAGATGCCACTTTAATGGTTTCTCTATATACATTCACATACTGAATAGAAATACCTTACATTTCCGCATCCAAAATCGTTGACAAAAGTAACACTTTTCCGCATAGCAACACTTTTCTGAATAGCAACACTTTTTAGCATGGATTTTTTCGTACTACTTTTATTTACTATTAATCAATGTCAGTGTCAGTTACATATATGGAGTAATATACAATACACGTACTATCGGTAATTATTACCTAATTTTTATATGTCAGTGTCAAAAATGAAATCGCAAACACCTTTATAATTGATGTTATATGCAGTATATGAAAAAATAGTGTGTACAACTCGTGGGAAATGTGCTTTTCCGCACTCGAGTAGGAATTTGATGCACTCGCTCGCTTCTCTCGCTCGTACACCAACATCCTACTCTCGTGCGGAAAAGCGTAACATTTCCACACTTGTTGTACAAATAACTATTTGTAGAGAGAACTGAAAGTCTTTTAAATTTATATTTTATTTATATTTTAAGGGTTGCCCCTTAAGCACCAACACACTGATGCCAGGTTTTTTTTCATTGTTCATCCCCTCCCTTGAAGACGTGGTGGACTTGATCCTTTAAATGGCGGAGCATTCCAGCATAGATCTGATCTTTGCCACTCTTGCCACCAGGAATAAACTCGTTGTGGATCAGTCCTCTAGCATCGAAAAAGAGACAATGAGCATGCGTTTCACAAGTTACTTGCTCATGCGAGCTTTTTGGGCTTTGGAAATGAAGGGGTGTGTCACTCTGCACTTTGACGTTTTATTCCCAGATCGTACTCATAAAGCTAGGCCTTAAACCGGTACTTTATTTAAAAAAATCTAATCGTATTGCAAACGTTAAAGCATTTCTTCGCAAACAGCCATGCGCCGTGTTTCTGCTTTTTGCTCATCTGTCAGAACTTTGGGAACAAGTTGAGCACACATTTCTCTCATCTGTAACCGTAATCTGACCAAATTTCTGTTCGACAGTAATAAATCTAACAGTAAGTTCACGCACTTTCACCATATTTTCCTCAGTTTGGTTTATTGAAGATCATCCAGATCAGTTATTATCTTCAACGACCTCACGGTCTCTTATGCCACTTAAAAACCATTACACGTAACATGATTTGAAAAATGGCGGAGTGTAGAGATGTTAGTGAAAATGCTCTCCAAGATAAATCGTACAAAGGTTATCAAAAACCAGCTAGATCAGGATTTCCCTGGGCCTTTTGTGGAACTTATTTCCAATTTGCTTGTGCGAGAAGAATAAAAAGTGATGTGTGCTTTTATTAGCCTAAAATGAAAATCTAATATCTAACCTCAACTGTGAAGCCAGCAATGATAATATTTTATTGTATAAAATGCTAGTTGTTGAACATCATCAAAGTAATAGACTATTACTGAAAAAAATGGAAATGTTGAAGAAGACGGTTGTAGAGAAGAATGAAAAGATTGCTATTTTAAAACGAGTAAAATCGTTAGAAATACAAAATCACGTTTCTAATGTAGGCAACATTAATGACACAGATAAAGTAAATTCGGTTCGGACACGGTCATCTCAAGATCTCGCCGAAAACATCGTGAATAGCGGCGTTACTACTAAATAATGCTTTTCCTGATTATGTACATAAAAGCAATAATCATGAAAATGATAACAATGGTGAAAAATGCGGAAATGAAATAGAACATCTTGAGATGGCAACAAGCAGAAGAAAGAAAAAATATATTATTTCAATATAACACTCTTACTGCATTCATTCCAAAATCAAACATACATATAAGTAAACTGAACCTAGAAAACTCGTCGGAAGATGTTGTAGTATTTATAAAAGCCAAAATTCCAAATATATAATATGTAGAATGTGAAGAGCTTTCGTTTAAGTCAAAAGCTTATCGCTGTTACAAGGTAGCTTAGCTAATACACCCACTACATCGGGTTAAACGGGCAAAACAATCAGTCTTTAAACTTTATGAACAAAACACTGTATATCATCTAGTTAAACTAGGAAGGCTACCGAAAGAACTTCGAAACTCTTGATCACCTACGAATATAAAGAAGGAAACAGAAACATAGTTACATCGAGCTTTGAAGACTTACTTACAAAGTCTTCTTCATCTACCTGACGTAGCTGATGAACTATTTTATTATGTGATTTATAAATAATAAATTTAATCTTAATAAAGGGAAAACTAAAACCATCCTTTTAAAAAGCAACCAACCTTTAATCACTCCTGTAAATATTACTCTGGCTAACATATCATCTAAATTTACATATAGTGCCAAACTTCTAGGTGTTACACTAGATGAAACATTGATCTACAGACAATATATTAAGTCTGTTGAGTTCAGCCTTAGCAGAAGCTCATATGGTCTGAAAGTTTTAAGATATAATACCAATGATGATATAGTAAAAATCCCGGTGAAAAGTGGATCACGTCGATTAAGACCCTATAATCCACGGAGTAGTGATAGTTCGCCAGCTACGACCCGGAAGCAATGGCCGACCGGCTCGTGGCAGGGCCAAGAGCGAGTCGTGGGATCTTCCTTGCAAATGAACTTGAGGAGCACATGAGGCCAAGAAATCCATAAAGAAGGCGATCAGTAAGAGTAAGCCACTTGTCTGGAACAAACTCTTGACTGACGTTGAGGTTGACCCCTAGACCAGGCCGTAGAATATTGTCACCAGAAGAATGGGCATGGCGGTACCAAATATAGGAATTTGTGCCTGGAAATGTCGGCGGTATTGCGGTCCCGTGTTCCCACCAAACACGGGACGCGGCCGGAGTAGGGCCCCTGACCTAGAGATCATCCTCTTAATAGAAGAGAAAGTGTCAGAGGCAGCACGAGCCCGTTCTAAAAGGAAAGGCCCTGGGCCAACGCAGCAACGACGTTCATAGAGAACCGGTGATCACGATAACAACCGACCTCAGAAAGGGCATCGTTGCGCCTCCTGTTTCGCCTGGATGCCAAAGGAAAAATTCTAGAGAAGCTGGTCCGGGATAGGCTTCTCCATTGGCTGAATGACATTCACGAGGGGAAATTCTAGTGGAGGTCAGGAGACTGGCTGATGAGATGAGCCAGGAGCCGTTAAGGAAAAGGAGGCACTGCATGGGCATAACGTTTGGTGTCAAGAACGTATTCAACTCAAACTGATCGAGGTGTTGGCGAAAGAGGGGCCCCTCCACATCTTGTCCGCAGCGTTAGGGATTACCTGCGTGAGCGCGGGATAAACTAACCTAAAGATGTCCGAGAATGTAGATGTGGTCTGTGGTCGGCTTAGCCGACGACATTCTCATCATAGTCCGGGATAGGCCTCGACGGGTTCTGAGACCTGGCACAAGGATACCGCACGATATCAAGACAGGTCATCGAGGTCCTATCCTCCCCCGGACCAGGAAACCACAGCGAAGACAAAAATGTACGATGCAGTGTTGAGAGGGGTGCCGCATAGAGTAGCCACGTGCGACCTAGACAACGACTGCTGAGCAGCTGGCAGAGCATGTGGAGCGCGAGCAAAACAGAAGTGTGGATCCGCACCCTTATCCCCTAGGTGGAGACAGGGGTCGAAAAGGCCCAAGGAAATGGATTACCACACCGCCCAGTTCGTAAACGGATGCGGGTATTTCCTGATCTACCTGTGCCGGATCGGCAATCCGGAGGACGCGAAGTGAAGGTGGTGCGAGTTGCATGCGGAAGATACAGCAATTCTCTGCTTTTTCTAATGCCGAGAATGGCAGCAAGAAAGAGAAGAGACCTGAAAAATCCGGCGGGATTGGCGACCCGTAAAAGGTCAAGGATGAAACCGTTAGGAAGAGGTGTTCCTGGAGGGGTTAGACGAGACCCAGCAGGAAGCTGAATAGAAGCCACATGCTTGTTTGTTTGATTGTTAATTGAACATGCATTTTATGTAATATTAACTTTTCTGCACGCTAATTGCAATTAAAATTGAAATTGTTCATTTGCATTAATATAGAGATTGAAGAAGGATGGGGCCACTGCTAATCATGTGCGGCTATCATTTCCCAAAAAAAGAAAAGAAAAAGAATAAAGATATAGGTGGCATATTTTTAGGTATGAATTGATGAGAGAGGATGGGGCAGGCGTAGAGATTATGATAAGAGTAGGGCGGAAAAAAATAAGAAGACAGGGGGCTGAGACCGGGGGTTGAGAGGATCGGGAGAAATAAAGGAAAAGGAAAAAGAATAAATATAATTATATGTAAATATGGTTGTGAATGAGATGTATGCCAATAGAGGTCTTTTTTATTTATTTTTTTAGTAAGGATTCGAGAAAACACTTTCAATGTATATTTGAAAAATTGGGACTAGTGACTAGTTCCAACAATAAACTGGTTATTATCAAACTAAAGTGTTTCATCAAATCTTTAGAATAATAATATAAGAAGATGTAGGAAGAATATAATCAAATATTTAAATTTGGAGGTGAAGGAAAAACAAGAGTTTCATGAAACAAATAACTTTCTACAAACACAGTGAAAACATCACGTATGAAGAGGCAAGAAAAGATTTTGCAATTTTCCTATAATAAGATGCTGCTATGTGATGGAAATGCACAGAAAGCCTAGTTTAACCTTTAAGCGATAACCCCCAATGGCTTTCTTACCATGTAAATCTTTATATAAAATATTTTTGTAAATTTTTGGCCATGCCTTTGTGGGTAAGAAGAAACTACAACAAGTCAACAAGTGAAAAGTTTTATGGAACAAATCACCTTTCACAAACAAAAAGAAAACACAAATGAAGAAGCAAACAATAACTACACGTCAATTAACTTATTCAAGAAATTTATCGAATTGGTCGGAGAAGTGAAAGGAAGAGAAAAAGTCAGAAATAGTCTTTACTAAATTGAGAACATGTGTTGGTATGCACAATCTGTCATAAGATAAACCACGCCACATACAAGTGGAGAAAAGGGAAGGAGATCACCTGAGTAGCTGCAAAGAGAAGGCAAAAAAGTAATCACCAAAACAATATTATCTTATATAAAGCCAACTATAGATATTTTTACATAACCTTCTTACTTTAACGACAAGAAGAAACCGCAACGTGTCAACAAGTTGAATAATAACAGAAATCACTCTTTAAAAACAACATTACAGATGAAGCATGAAAATATTTTTCCTTAATATGTTGGATGCTTGAAGCTACAACTTTGTACACATCTTGAATCAGGAACTTTATCAAATGATAAATAAAACTTACTTTGTTAATATCACGCAAGGAATTTATTTTGTAACTATAGTTTAAACCTTACTGTACGTTTGATAATGGCCTTGTAAGGTTGAAACTATAGTTACGACATAAATTCCGTTTGTGTTATTAATCAAATCAGTTTTATTTATCATTTGATAAAGTTCCTATTTTTCCTTAAGCTAAAAGAAGAAGCTGTTATATGTTGAAAAAGCTGAAAAAGTATAGTTTGAACTATTCACGAAGTTATTACTGGTAAAATATGCACATAAAATCATTTTACGTGCAGAAGGAAGCTGTGCAAACAGATATATTCGATTCCTTCTGTTGCACGGAAAAAAAAACTTCCACGCGGTTAGTTTAGCTCAAGAAATTCGTGGACCTGGTTTGAGAAGTAGAAAAAAGTAATAACGAGAAAACTGCCTCTTTTCAGCAGAGAAATATTGCTTATAGTGGATGATGTTATATCATCACTGAAACTGGTTTTATTTAAGAGAATCAAAACCGTAATAGTGATGTTAAGTGCTAATTCTGCATAAACATAAGATGTATATAATCCGTAATTTATTTGTTATTCCTCTTTTCTATATAGAATTTTTTATATTTAAATTTATGCTGTGTACAATAATTTTAATGTTTAATCTTCAGTATCTTTTTTTTAAGTCTAAGCAGGGTAGGAGACTAGACAATTACGCACCCAACATAAATATTTAAATTTAACCTATAGTACTGCTTTTAATATATTTTTTACATGTTGAATTAGACAGGCTTTGTTTTTTTTTTAGGTATCAGAAGAGACAATGTAATATAAAGAATAAATATATATGTAAGGTCACTCGAACCCTCCTATCCTATTGGTTGATGATATTTTTCGATCCCAGAAAATGCCAGCCGTGAGAAAAAGGAAAATGGGCTGTACCGGACGCCTTGTCAACAAAAACAAAAACCTTTATTTAGATCAACACGGCCCAGTCAACATGAAAACTCTAAAATATTCAGCTCAGCACTACAAAAATCCCAGGATTGGACACGATATACCTGCCTAATTTATGATAAAAATATATAGATAAAAAGAATCTCTATGAACTTAAAAGATCCAGAGTATTATGGCCCTACATTCTTCTATAAACTGCTAGTACTACATTCAGCTTCTTTAAGTTAATTTTAGAGATGATGAACATAGTAGGCGTGGTACATTTAAAGATGTTTTCAATTACGATGGGTCCATTACCTAAATAATTGAACATCACATACCAACTGAATAATTATTACAAATTATCGCAATGGAAGTAGAAACGCATCCAAGAAATTTTAAACATAACAGAAATAATAATTTATTGCAAATAAACGGAAAAAGTCGATAGATACCTACCTTGGACCACAGGTCCTGATATCGGCCGTCTCTGTTCAAGTTATGAAGAATGTTGGAAAATAAGGAAAGATTAAGTAAAGTAGAAATTGAGGTGAGAAAAAATATAAATTCGAAGAAAATATAAGAAACCCAGAGATGAAGAGATGTGACAGAGATTAAGAAAAAACATTTTGAAACAAAAGATTTTAGAAAAGATTTAAAAAATTTCTTTTACTTCTTTATATTTACAAGATTGTGACTACATTTTCCACCATAAACTTTTATTTCTATAATTTCCAGCAAATCCATTTCCACATTTATTTATTTATTCAGCTTCCAAAGAAAAACTCTAATTTACAATAATTTAACAAAATTTATAAACCAAATTGAACTTAAGTGTTAGTACATTAGGAACATTTGGGTATTTAGTAAAAAAAAACATATTCATAACTTTCTATCGATTCCAATAAATCCATTTTTCAATTTATTTATTTAACCATTAACGGGAAACTCCCGTTTACAATAATTTAGCAAAATATGCGACTTCCTAAATAACCTTAGATTATAATTTAAATTAAATACTAAATTAAAATTATAGGAATTAAATTAAAATATATTATAAAAAAAATTGGAATAAGTGTTCTATACAAAAAATAAATTATTAAATGTTATTTCAAGCAAATGCTTTACAAAAGAATACATTAGAATTTTTAAAATAAAACTTAATCTAAGCATCAAGTAAATTAATAAAATTACATCTATGACTAAATAATAATGGTAAAAAATTATTTGTATTATTTGCAGTTATAATATTAAAGATAAATTTTTTTAACCAGATTTCTCGATCTTTCTTTTAACAATTTTTTAATTTGTTTATCATTTAAAAATATCCTTTATTCATGCAATTCATAAACAATTTAATAACATCAACAATTATTAATTAATTATATTTTATAATAATATTTAAACATAATTTACTTTTTTGAATCAATTTGAAAGTAAATAAATCAGATTATAATAAAATTTTTGTAATCAATTTCAATCAAATTGTTCGTGTAGTGTTAGCTTCCTTGAATTTTTATTTGTTTGGTGTTTGATGGTCAGGCACAGGAAGGTGCCTGACCATCAAACACCAAACAATTTCAATCAAATATTGAAAATACATCTTTCAATAACTTTTTAAATTTAATATTTTGCGTAATTAAAAAAAACTATTCACAATCTCTAATTAAATGTTTTTCTTTTTAATTAATTACAATTGTATTATAGAATTAGAATCATAGAAGCGAATTCAAACATCTTGATAAATTTCTTGATATTTAATTTATTATTAAATGTATTACTTATTTTCTTGCAATTAGTTTAAGGCTTTCCTGTAATCACTGCGGAACAAAGAGAAACGAATTGGTAAAATTATCCGTCAACAAATCATGAATTGTAGTAAAGCAGAGTTTCCGGGTGTCTCCTCTTGATGTGCAATTTAAGGGTGTCGTTCCTGAACGTGGCGAAATCACAATAACTGCAAATCTCGTTTCTGATCGTGTTGCATCCGCTTTTTAGGTGCCTATTCAGATGGTGTCTCAACGAATAGCTTTTAGGACAGTAAGGACACTGATGTCCTAAAAACAAAACAGTATTAAAAAATTGTTTCTTTTTTTTCTAGGGGGAAATGTTTATAGCAAATATTTTTATACGTCGTATACAATAATAAAGACTACTATCTATAAAAATAAATACAAAAAATTAGGCCTCAAGTACACGATTATCATGGTGAGAACTTACGAGCATACTGTATTCTCTCCCAAAGGAATCATCCTTTCACTTAGTGTTTATTCTTCTTTGATTAATTCTTGGTGAAGATTGAGTAGAATATGCGGATTTTACATTTTGCTGAAATACTTTGAAAATACAAATAATCGAAAAACGGAATAATTATGTAAACATATTAATTGATACAATAATTAAAATAAGAAATTCAATATAAAGTAAAAATGTAGAATTTATTTACTTAAATGCTATAATTATAATTATAAAGAAAGTATTTATAGGTTCTAGTAGCATTTAAATTTTAAAATTAGTATATAAATTACATATACGAGGGGCGTTCAAAAATAATCAAAATCGTAATGTAAACTGTAGTCATTAAATAAAGTATGTTATACAAACAAAGTTAAGTGTTTCATTTGTATCGTATACTTATAACAGGTTAACTAATGTAATATAAATATATAATCAATGCGACAATAAAATGTAATGAAAATATCTCAAGGTAAAATGGACATAAATATAATAGTAAACTATTTATGATTTTCAACTTTTTATTTTACTCTCTAAGCTATTCTTAATAATTTGTTTACAAAAATATAGAAACGACAAAACAAAAAACGATATTGGGTAAACATCCACTTCCGGTTTATGAATGTTTACCAAAAACATTTTAATTTAAAATGAGGGTTATTCTGTCCGATTAAGCTATTTTTTAGTATTAAATCAGTTTTCGAGCTTTATAAACATTAAATTTTCTATACATAGAATTTTCTTAACATATTAAATCACCAAAAAGTTTAATTTAGCGGTTTCGCGATGTAAATACTTTTTTTATCAATGTTTTGGCCTGAATTTTCGAAATATAAAACATTCCATGTATCGAATCTTCTAAACATTGAATTTAGAAGTTTCTGTGTTTTAATATATTACATTAAATGTAACAAACATCATATTTAGAAATTTTTTTATGTACATTTTTTATATATCGTATTTTCTATGTATTAAATTTTTTAAACATCCAATTTAGTTTTTTTTTTGGGTAAAATATGTTTTTAAATAGAGCATTTTCTAAACTAAATGTTAAATTTTCGAATGAATACTCGAATTTTTTTGAGTATTGAATTATCTAGAAGAAGAATTTTCTGTACATCAAATTTCCTACATAAAAAAAGCATTTATAAGTATTTATGTATTGAATTTTCTAAACAGAAAATTGTCCGTACATCGAATTTACTAAACATAAATGTTTATGAAATGTTTTTTAAGCAAAGAATTTGTGATACATTAAATTTACTATATGCCAAATTTTATAAACATACAATTTTTGAATTTTCTAGACAGAGAATTTTCTTTACGTTGAACTTTCTAAATATAAACTTTATATTGAATTTTGTATACATCGAAATTTCTAAACATTCATATTTTTAGTATTAATGTTTTTTTCAACAAAGAAGTTTCTATACATTTTCTAAACACAAAGTTTTATGAATATTGACTTTTCTATACATCGAAGTTTTTTTTATAATAATAATAATAATAATAATAATAATAATAATAAACTTTATTTCCCAACAGATTACATATCTAATAACAGGGGAAAATTATAAATGTGGTACATTTTAGAGAAAAAAAAAAGTTACAAACAAAAATATGATTACAAACTACAAAAAGTAAACTTAATTTTTTTATAAGACCAAAGAATTATCTTTACAACAAATGTTTTAAACATAAATGTTTATGCATGATGTATAGAAAATTCTATTTAGAACATTCAACTAAATAAAATTTTCTATACATCGAATCTTATAATATTTTAATATTGAATTTTCTTAACCAAAAATTATAAAATATAAAATTTTCTGAATATATAACTTTCCAAACAGATTTTTCTGCACAGCGAAATTTTTAAATATACAATTTTTGGGCATTAAAATTTCTAAATAGAGAATTTTCTAAACAAAATGTTTTATAATTGTTGAATTTTCTAAGCAAAGCATTTTATATATAAAGAATTTTCTGTATATCGAATTTTCTATACATACACTTTTTTGACCTTTGAATATTCTAAACAAATAATTTTCTAAACAAAGAATTTTCTAAATATTTTTTGGTTATTGACTTTTGTAAGCAAAGAAAATTTTTATTTATATATCCAATTTTCTAAACAAAGAATTTTTATACATTTATACAATTTTCTGTTCATCGAATTTTTTAAAGAAGGAATTTTGTAAACATAAATATTTTTTGAGTATTGATTTTTCTAAACAAAGATTTTTTTATATATCGAATTTTCTATACATGGAATTTTCTACACATAGAATTTTCTAAACATAATTTTTTGAGTATTGAATTTTCTAAACAAAGCATTTTCTAGACAAAGATTTTTCTGTACATTGAATTTTCTTAATAAATAATATTTTATACGAATTTTTAAGCAATACGTTGAATTTTATAAGAATCTTAATCTTAATTGAGATTTACAACAAAAAGCTATTCCTAATAATTTGTTCACTTTCGAATTCTCTACAATTATTTGTAATATAAATTTAATGTAACTCCTTTAGTTTATTAGCAATAGGCAAAAAAATGTCAACATTTTTAATTTTTAAATTCTTTCTCGTTAAGTTAAGACCTTTTTGAAAAAATGTTCAAATAAAACTTATTCAGTTTCTCGTTCCCTGTAACTTCTGAATGAAAAGTATTGAAAAAATTTTCATATTTAGAAAAATATTGGAAAAAAACGAGTAAATATCCAATTTCGGTTTTTGGATGTTTACTAAAAGCTTTTCAGTTTCAGTTTCTAACGATAAACCCTTAAGTTTAAAGTTTCATCTCAAACTTACTTCCCCTATATATATACTATATATAGGAAAAGTAAAAAACAAACTGAAGAAAATTCTAAAACACTAGGAAAATTCTTGATAAACTGAAGAAACTTTCTAAAAAATTCTTGAAATCTACAAAATTTAGAAAAGTTCTTAAAAAATGTGATGAAAGTTGCCGAGAAGTTTTTGAAATCTACAAAAAAAATTGAGGAAAATTTCAGAGGCCCATAAGAAAATTCTTGAAAAATGGAATGAAAAAAAAGGTTCTATAAACCAACAAAAAATAATTGAAGAAATTTTTAGAAGTCTATAAGAAAATTCCTAAAAAAACTGAATTAAACTTTCTGGAAAATTCTAGAAATCTACAAAAAAAACTAATAAAAGTTACTTAAATTATCTAAAATCTACAAAATAAAATTGAGGAAAATTCTAGAGGCACATAAGGAAATTTTTAAATATGGAATGAAAGATACTCGAAAGTTTTACCAAAAAAAAACTGAAGAAAATATCTGAAATATTGAATTAAACTTTCTAAAAATTCTAGAAAACTACAAAATTCGAGAACGCTTTAGAAAACTTCTCCAAAAATGCAATGAATCTTTTTGAGAAGATCTAGAAATTTACAAAAATATTGATTAAAATTCTAGAGGCTCATAAGAAAACTGAAGAAAATTTAAGAAGTCTCTAAAAAAAATCCTGAAAAACAGGGATTCTATACATAGAATTTTCTTAACATATTAAATCACCAAAAAGTTTAATTTAGCGGTTTCTCGATGTAAATACTTTTACATCAATGTTTTGGCCTGAATTTTCGAAATATAAAACTTTCCATGTATCGAATCTTCTAAACATTGAATTTAGAAGTTTCTGTGTTTTAATATATTACATTAAATGTATCAAACATCATATTTAGAAATTTTTTAAACATCCAATTTAGTTTCTTTTTTGGGTAAATATTTTTATACTATATTTTTAAATAGAGCATTTTCTAAACTAAATGTTAAATTTTCGAATGAATACTCGAATTTTTTTGAGTATTGAATTGTCTAGAAGAAGAATTTTCTGTACATCAAATTTCTTACATAAAAAAAAACATTTATAAGTATTTAATTTTCTAAGCAGAGAATTTCCTATCCATTGAATTTTCTGAACAATTTCTTTTATGTATTGAATTTTCTAAACAGAAAATTGTCCGTACATCGAATTTACTAAACAGAAATGTTTATGAAATGTTTTTTAAGCAAAGAATTTGTGATACATTACTATATGCCAAATTTTATAAACATACAATTTTTGAATTTTCTAGACAGAGAATTTTCTTTACGTTGAACTTTCTAAATATAAACTTTATATTGAATTTTCTTTCTATACATCGAAATTTCTAAACATTCATATTTTTAGTATTAATGTTTTTTCAACAAAGAAGTTTCTGTACATTTTCTAAACACAAAGTTTTATGAATATGGAATTTTCTATACATCGAATTTTCTCAATATAAGGTTTTATAAGTTTTTTTTATAAGACCAAAGAATTATCTTTACAACAAATGTTTTAAACATAAATGTTCATGAATGATGTATAGAACATTCAACTAAATAGAATTTTCTATACATCGAATCTTCTAAAACTCAGGGTTTTTGAATATTGAATTTTCTTAACAAACAATTATAAAATATAAGAATTTTCCAAACAGATTTTTCTGCACAGCGAAATTTATAAATATACAATTTTTGGGCATTAAAATTTCTAAATAGAGAATTTTCTAAACAAAATGTTTTATAATTGTTGAATTTTCTAAGCAAAGCATTTTATATATAAAGAATTTTCTGTATATCGAATTTTCTATACATACACTTTTTTGACCTTTGAATATTCTAAACAAAGAATTTTCTAAATATTTTTTTGGTTATTGACTTTTGTAAGCAAAGAAAATTTTTTTTTTTTATTTATATATCCAATTTTCTAAACAAAGAATTTTTATACATTTATACAATTTTCTGTTCATCGAATTTTTTAAAGAAGGAATTTTGTAAACATAAATATTTTTTGAGTATTGATTTTTCTAAACAAAGAATTTTTTATATATCGAATTTTCTATACAAAGAATTTTCTATACATGGAATTTTCTACACATAGAATTTTCTAAACATAATTTTTTTGAGTATTGAATTTTCTAAACAAAGCATTTTCTAGACAAAGATTTTTCTGTACATTGAATTTTCTTAATAAATAATATTTTATACGAATTTTTAAGCAATACGTTGAATTTTATAAGAATTAAATTGAGATTTACAACAAAAAGCTATTCCTAATGATTTGTTCACTTTCGAATTCTCTACAATTATTTGTAATATAAATTTAATGTAACTCCTTTAGTTTATTAGCAATAGGCAAAAAAATGTCAACATTTTTAATTTTTAAATTCTTTCTCGTAAGTTAAGACCTTTTTGAAAAAATGTTCAAATAAAACTTATTCAGTTTTTCGTTCGCTATAACTTCTGTTTGAAAAGTATTGGAAAAATTTTCATATTTAGAAAAATATTGGAAAAAAACGAGTAAATATCCAATTTCGGTTTTTGGATGTTTACTAAAAGCTTTTCAGTTTCAGTTTCTAACGATAAACCCTTAAGTTTAAAGTTTCATCTCAAACTTACTTCCCCTATATATATACTATATATAGGGAAAGTAAAAAACAAACTGAAGAAAATTCTAAAACACTAGGAAAATTCTTGATAAACTGAAGAAACTTTCTAAAAAATTCTTGAAATCTACAAAATTCAAGAACCCTTTAGAAAAGTTCTTAAAAAATGTGATGAAAGTTGCCGAGAAGTTCTTGAAATCTACAAAATAATATTGAGGAAAATTTCAGAGGCCCATAAGAAAATTCTTGAAAAATGGAATGAAAAAAAGATTCTTTAAACCAACAAAAAATAACTGAAGAAATTTCTAGAAGTCTCTAAGAAATTCCCTAAAAAAACTGAATTAAACTTTCTGGAAAATTCTAGAAATCTACAAAAAAAAAAAACTAATAAAAGTTACTAAAATTATTAATTATTAAAATTTCTCAAAAAAAAATTTCAAATTGTATTTCTTGCAAAAAACAATTGAAAATATTAATAAAATAGATAAAATTCGCTTAAAAATAAATAGATTTTTATAGAAAGCAGCAAAAGTGAAAATTTGTTTACATAAACGATTGAAAATTTTTAAATAAAAGCGTTTGGAAAAGAATTGAAAATAAAATGTTTAAATTCAAGTTAACAAATTCTCAAATTAAAAAATAAACACTTGATAACTTTCTAAAAAAGGTATGTGAAATTTTACCAATATATTCTAATATATATATGGAAAATATTTTTAAAAACTCCACAGCACAAAAAAAAGTGAAAACTACTTAAATAATTGATTAAAAATCGTCAGTAAAACAAGAAAGACAATTAAAAATTTGACAAGAAATAAAATGTAAAAACATTCTAAAAATGTTGTTGTCTTAGATAAAAAAACAATTAAAAAACTATTTAAAATAATTGCAAACTTGCACTTGAAAATTCGTTAAAAAAGCATTAAGATTTCCTGTTTTCAATTTGAAAACACAATTTTTTAAAAGTAGGTACATTTTACAAAACAAAATTATATTTAATTAATTAATTATCGACTGTGGGTCGATAGAAAATAATAAACAATTGTTACATATTATTCTCATATTCTTAATTACATGTATATCATTTCCTTATTCAATTAAAACAATTGAACATTTTCTAAAGAAGAGTTGAATTTTCATAAAAAATACTATTGGGATTTGCTAAAAAAAACATTTAAGAGTTTCTACAAAATTTACCTAAAAATTGTCACGATTTACCTAAAAAAACAATTGAAAATCTGCTCTAGAACATTTTCTCTAAAAACAATACATTTTTAAAAAACATTGTTTAAAATAGTTGGAATAACTAACCTAAAGACAAGAAAAAATCAAATGAACTGTCCTAAGAAAATCTAAATCTAAAAACTTTAAGCAAATAAAAAACAGTTTAAATTACACGCAACTTCCCATGGCTTAGACAATAGGATGACATTTTCACTACAAACAGTGAATTGAAAAAAAACATTGTTAAAAGGTGCTTGAAAAGAGTTGGAATTTTATGGAAGAAAAAACACTAACTAACCTTAAGACACAAAAATGAACAAATGGACTGTCCTAAGAAAATCATCTAAAAACAGGTTAAATTACAAGGTCTATTATGAAAGTAATACGCATAATTTTTATGTTACGCGAGTATCCATCGCTTGAATAAGAGGGCTTCAAGGATACTACATTTCAAGGTCATAGTCCTGGAGATGACACAATACATTCAAGGAGGGCCTGCAGGAGATTGCCTTCGAATCACGTTCTGGTTTTTCTATTTACACCGCAGAGAGAAACTGTGAAATCAGCCTTTCATTTGCAGCTGCCCAAGAGATTGAAATACCCGGCCGCATGCGTTGACATCAAAGACACAGTCAGTACTTGTGGTACCAAGTTACCTTATTTAATGGAATCTAGAGTTAAAACTTCAGGATCTTTATAAAACAATGAATACAATTAATATTCTTAAATATTTCTTCCTTATCACTTAGTGAATCATTTTCAAACTTTCAAAAATTTTAAACTTGTAATTCATGTGTTATTTATTTTTACATAAGTCACTGAGAAGTCCATTTTCTGTTTATACGGTATGTAGAAACTCTCAATTCAGCCTTTCATCTGTAGCTGGATAAGAGAATAAAATGCATGATTAAAGAAAAAAGTGCTGACAGACGGATTGAAATGGTAAATACCAACATTTCTATTAAAGTCAAAGTAGTAACTCTAGGTATGTACGGAAATAGATGTGTGATTGTTATTATTGCAATGCATGACAGTTTCAAATATCAGAATGAATAACGTGTAATTTAAATATTTCTAAAGACACGGTCAGGCTCCACTATGACACCGCCCCCAGCCACACGGCCTTCAACATTACCAGATTCCTGGACCCCGGTGGTCCTCCAGCCTATGGTCATGTTTCCCCTACTGAATAGAGAGCTAAAAGGAAATTATCCGTGGAAAACATCAAAAAGCATGTAACAACGTTCCTAAGAGACATTCCCATCGAGGAGTTTCAGGGTGTCTTTCAGGCATGGCAGGCACGTTTCCACGAGTGTATTAATGCTAGGGGAGAGTGTTATGAAGAATTTTAAGCATTTGTACCGGTAGGAACAATAAATATATTTTTCCCGAAAATGCGCATTACTTTTATAATTGACCCTATATACTAGAAAAGGTCTTAAGGAATTTATAAAAAAATAACACTAAACAATTGACCATTGAAAATTTATTAGAAAAATATTTAAAGGTATTTAAGAAAACTAATTTAAAAAATAATTAAGAAACAACAGTAAAAATAACAATTGAAAATTTGTCAGAAAAATATTAAAAATATTTTAAAAAAAGCTAAGATATTATCGAGTTACAATTAAAAAATTAAAACCGTCTTTAAAATATTAAAAAGTTGGTCTTAACGTAAAAATATTTCAAAATAAAATAAATAAATGAAATATTCTGTAAACGAAGAAATTAAAAATAATAAATAAAGTAAGTTAACAATCTATTTTTTTGGAATATTCTTCTATTATTAAATTTCTAAATCCTGGTCAAAAAGTGTCATCAATAAGACATAAAAGTCCTAAAGGAAATCGGTAAATAGTATTTAATTTCGTTTTTGTACGCCTTAAAATTGTTCTCTCATTCAATTTTAATACCTTACCTAGATGTTTCTTTATTTCTAAAAGGGTTTTGTTTGAATTTGGTTCTTCATTGCACGTAACCAGATTTTTCAATATTCTTAGAAACAAAAGATTTTTTCAAAATAGATACAATTGGTTAAGAATTAAAATAGAAAAATTACCAAAAGATAGAGAATTAGATTCTAGAAACTAATAATGTTTAAAGGTAGCTGAAATTTTGCCAAAACAAGTATAAACTACGTAAATATTTTTTCTAATTATCTTAAAGTAGTTAAAATTTCACAAAATACATGAATAAATCAGAAAATATAAAAGCAAAAAAATAAAAATGCTCTCTAAAAAATGCCTAAAACAGTTTAATTTCACTTGAAAACAATTAAAAATTAATCAAAAACTTTTGAAATCTTGCAAAATAAAAATTAAGATTTATTAATTTTTTAGGAAATGAAAAGTTGCCTGAAAAAAGTTTTAGGAAAATCAGAATTAAAAAAATTATTACAAAACAGTCGATTAGAATAAATAAGTGAAATTTTCTTTAAAAGAAGAAAATTCCTCAAATACGAAACAATTGAGAAAAACAGAAACATTTCAATCAAAAATTTGCAATTAAAAAATAATTGATAATCGTTTTGAAACAATAGGAAACTTTGCAAAATTTTTACATTTATAATTTTATAAAACAAACCGTTGAAAATTTAATACATAATTCAAATTTTTCGTAAAAAACACATTTGAAAACCGATGAAATATGTAAAATGTCTGGTGACAAATAACGAATAAGCAAATATAGTTACAAACAAAACAATAATATATTTTGAATTTTAGTTGTTTCATGATAAAAAAAAAATGAGTTTGTGAAAAAGTATTTTTTTATTGACTTAGACTTTCACCATTCAGTCACCACATATTTTTAATTTAATATTAACTTAACTTTAAATTTGAAAAAAAAAATTGGGATGATGGGATATGAGGATAATAAAAGGTTTTTAAAGAAAACGAACAATTGAAAATATTTTTAGAATTAATTGAAAAATTTGTGTAAAAAGTAGTTCAATTCTACTGAAAATTTTGTGAAAGATTTCAAACTTAATTAAGATATAATATAAATAAAAGTAATAAAAATTCAAAAATGAAAGTCAGGGACATCTTTACGAGCAGAAAGTATGTTGGCTTGCCAAACTCTGATGATGATATCAGAATAACCGGCGAATAACTGTCCATCAGTGGACCACGCTACTGACAAGCACTGGGGTAGTTCGGCCTTGATGGTTTGAGACACAATTTCTGGAACTCTTCAACCATTTCCTTCCATTCTAAATCCCAAATCTTGATGGATGATTCAAACGCGTTGGACTCATCCAATACCAATACCTAAGTAAAGGGCTGCGACGATGTCATTATGGTCCAGGGTGTGCAAATGCTTTCCATCGTTTATATCCTAAAACATAACCTTGCAGACTTTTACAACCCTGGGGATGCTGATTTTCGCAAGAAAATCATATGGAGCTCATAGCTCCCATTTTATCTATTATGTCGCTTTTAACAAGATGGAGCGATATATCACACAGAAAAACCACTTTATTTCAAATCAAATTTCCTGGTCATGTTATCTCTCAAAGGAGCGACATCAATTGGCTATTAATTACTTTTTTCTTTGATTCCATTTGAAGGAAAGGGTCTATATCTATGTCACCTAAATGGTGGTAGAGAATTAAGCTAATTAAATAAAATTTCTTGGCGGTAATTAAAGACACCACTCTTTACGTTATTACTTTATTGTAATAATTATAATTTCAAATATATTTACAATATATATTTACTCTTTATATAAATTTAAACCTATGCATCTAATTACTACTGTTGCGGCATCATGTTATGAATGCTGACGATGTGCGAATTCAAGTGAGCCCTATGTTTGAACCTCCTCTCACATTGAGGGCACGGGTACTTCGGTTCTACGCCGCACTCCATCCTCAAATGCCTACTCAACGTAGCCTTCCTCTTATACACCTTATTACAGTTGAAACACGACAGAAAACCTGAAAAGAAAAATGTTAGAGAAAACAGGAAACTAAATTGAAAAGTAAAATTGTGAGGATCTAAAAAAAATACGTTTATTTATATTATAATTTATATAATTGGCAAGCAATGATATATTTATAATAACGTAATATGTTTAAATTATTTATTTAACAAAATATAAATGCTTCAGGTAGCATTTTATAATAAATGGTCAAATATCTAAGCCAGGTCAGTGTGTTTACAGAAAATGTGCGTCTTCAGATGGATCTTTTGCTTGAAGGCCTTTTCACAGTGAGGGCACTGGAACTTCGGCTGGACGCCACACTCCAACTTCAGATGTCTGTTCAGAGTGTACTTTGTTTTGTAAACCTTTTTACACTTCAAACATTCAAACGAGCCTAAAAAAAATAAAATATTACATATAAGAAAATGAGAAATTAAACAGTAAAGCAATGGGATGTTGAATTATCTGTGGTAAAATAAATTCGAGTTGCTTCTAGTTTGTAACAATGTGTTTATTTGGTCAAATATAACATGTAGTATAATTATTCAAACGTAGTTTTGACATTAGCGCTAGATTAGACCAGTTTTATTCTAGAGAAAAAACATCGTTATTGTAAAACTGTTAACAGTGGAGGCTTCTACTTCGTTATACATTATTCTTCACTATAAAACTAGAAGTTTGATAATGACAAGTTAAAATTGTCGAAACTATAGTCACTAAATAAAATCAGTGTTATACAAACAAAGTTAAAAAGTGTTTTATCTTTATTGTAGATAGTAATACAATATATAATTATAATAATTATTGTGTTTCTTCGTCCTCTTCTGGCTATCGACCGTAGGTCTTTCAGCCTGATTTATTATATTTTTGCTATATTTTTAATAACTATCATGAATATATGAGAATATTGTAAATTGCAATCATGTTTCTTAGTTACTACAATTAAATCATATTAGAGCATTTTATTGTGTACCTAAAGCTTTTCATTTAGAACTAGGTTATCTAATCCCAATAATAAAAATGTAGGAAATAAGAAAATAAAAAGTGTTTTTTTCAATTTTACTTAATGGTAGTCAAAATTCTTCTTATTTGAGTAATTGTGGAGGCTTTTGCTTCTTTTCGTTTTTATAAAAAAATGTACCTTCATCATATAATTAGGTAGGCTTTAAATATAAGTAAGAACAATTTAAAGAGACCTATTTGGTGACTAAACTGCACAACACATAAGTTAAGATACAAAAACTGGTTTATTAGAAAATGATACTGAATGACTTTTTCATTTATCACTTGGTGAAACATTTTGAACTAGTACTGAAGAAGGTTTAAATTAAAATACAGTTCACAATTTTCTATTTGAAATTCTGAAACAGACCAAGTGTAATTTAATTTAAACCTTCATTAGTAATGGCACTGAAGACTTTTAATAAATACCATTGTTGTCTTATAGTGCCAAGAATTTTAGAAAATATAAACACAAATTGACTTCCAGTTGTATAAATAAATACCCTTTTAGTGATATTAGAAGGAAACAAAAATCTTCTTCTTTCCGTTCATCTTGAAATTATTAAAAACGTATTCATTCATACAAGACGTGAAGTTTCCGTATTCTACAAAATTCTTGGAATCATAAATTAACAATGAGATAAGATTAATTAAAAAAAGCACTAAAAACCTTGCTTCACAATTTTATTGTTATATACCTGTGAATTTAAATAAAATTGTGAAGAAAGGATTTTAGTGCTTTTTTTTAATTAATAAAGTTTATCTTCACGTAACTCAAAAAAAACCACATTTTTTTTAATAAATTGATTTTGCTTTGACAAGTGTTTAATTGTTGCTTTAAGAAAACAATATTTTCTTTTATTTTTGAAATTTTAGTATTTTCTGAGCAAACTTTACATTATGTTTTTGGCTTTAAGTGTTTACTTAGCAAATTTCAATTGTTTATTTTTGAAAACTTAGTAAATTTCAATTGCTATTTTTTTCTAAAATGCCATTTCTCTAATTTGTAATTTAATTTATAGCTAAAACAGCTTAAGAGTAACCTTTCTTAGCAAATTTCTTTAGAAGGTTTTTTATTTGATAATTAACTGAGCTTCAATTTTTTTTTTTCGTGAAATATCATGTTTGAAATGTTTAAATTTTTTAAACAAAGTTGTATTTTTTTAAGAAAAAAAGTGTTTTTAATCACGTTAAAGTAAATAAACTTTATTTTCTCAATTGTTTTTTATATATTCTCATTTTTTGTAGTTAAAAAAAATATTTTTATTAGAAAGTTTATAATAGATTTTAAATTGTTGAAAAAACTATTTTTAAGCAAATTTAAATTTTAAATGCTTTCAAAACTAAAATAAATACAAATTTTCAACTACTTTTGCTTTTATAAACTTTCAACCTTTCTTTTTAAGAAAAATTTGTTATTATTATTATTGCAATTGTAAATATTTCTAAAGAAATTTTATATTTTATTTTAATTTAACTGTTTTCTTTGCAAGTTTCAGTTTTTCACTTTTTTTGTACAAATTTTGAATTGTGTTTTGTATTTGTAACATATGAAAAAATATTCAACTGTCTTTTAATAAAACAAATTTCTTCTCAAATTCCAAGTTTCAAAACTTTTTCTTTTAAGAAACGTTTTTTCTAGAGAGGTTTTAATTGATTTGAAGTTGCTTAAGAAGCTAATTTTACGCAAATTTAAATTTTAATATACTTTTAAACTAAAAGTTTATACAATTTTTCAACTGTTTTTGCTTTAATAAATATTCAAACGTTCTCTTCTGAGATATATATTTTTTTAACTATTTCAGAGCAATTTTTAAATTGTTTTTTAGTCTTCAACTGCTGTCTTAGCAAATTTCATTTGTTCATTTATAAACAAACATGTGTATATATGTCTAATTTAATTTTTTACAAAAGTTTCAATTGTTTATGGAAAAAAATTATTTCAAGGAAATTTTAAAATACTAACATTTACATTTAATCAAAGTCTTCTCTTTAAAATTCTCACCGTTGTTTCCAAAAAAGAAATGGAACTGTTTATTTGATAGTTGGATATTTGAACTATCTCGAAGCAAATATTTAATTTTTAAATATAATAAAAGTAATAATTAGAATGAATTATTTTGAGCGTTTCAAAGCCGTCTCAGTTTTAGATTATTAAAAACTATAAACTAGCATTTAATTTAGATTTAATTTTTAGTCTTCAGCTACTTATTTAGTACATCTAAATTACATATTTCATTAGTTTTCAAATATTAATTTTTTAATGAAAACTATTATTTATTTCATAATTACAGGTTTAGAAAGATAGTATTATATGAATTCTTCGAAACAAAAGCGAAAGTCAGTCTAATAAGTGCAGATACAGGGTGACTGACGAAAAACCTTTCAAATAAATATCCCAATTATTTTTAGAATTATAAATTGGAGATTACTTTTTTTCAGGATTTTTTGAATTAATTGAAAGATTGATAAGTCTTAAAAAATTAAAAAAATAAAAGACGATTTCCAAAAAAACTAAGGGAAAAATAATGACAATTACATTAAAATATATCCCAAAGATAATTTAAAATATAAAAGAGAGGATAAATACCTTCAAACTAAAAGAAAAACTCCTAAAGACTATATTCAAAAAAATATTAGAAAGACTAGAAGCACAGAAAATCCCAAAGATAAAGGCTTTTTAATTAAGAGAAAAAAACTCAGAGGTAATTTAATTAAAGGTTAAGCTCTTAATCTGAAGACCATTTCTAGAAAAAAATCATACACATTAATATCTTATTTTTCTTAGTAATCTCTATATTTCTAATGAAATCTCTAATCTTTAAAGTTTTCTTTCAATAAAAAGAAAATCTAAGAATAGTTTAGAAACAAATAGAAGATATATAGAAGATAAAGATCTCATAATTAAAAGATAAATTAAAAGAAAAATAATTGCGAAAATGTATTTTTATTGACGTTTAAAGACAATTTTGTTTGGCACTTTGAAATTTAAGATTATTATCATTATAAAGTAGAACAAGGAAATGCAAAGAGATTTTGAGAGTTTAGAAAAATTGAAGTATAAGAAACTTAAAACTTTTTAAAAATTTAAAAAAAGAAGATAAAATGTCAATTATTCGCCAATATCTAATAAAAATTTAAAAGAATATATATTTTTAATAGTAATTTATCTTAACAAACCCTTTGTGTTTAAGATAAAATTTAGTATTAAAAAACCTTTGTATTATGATTAATTGAGCTAAAAGACCCAATTGTTGAGGTAGATCGGACGAATTGCAGTTTTTGATGGCTCTAATAATATACAATGACCTTTATTTGTCATTAGATGTTCTTACAAAACACAGAATAGCCTTTAAATGACCTTGAATGATGACCTTCAATATCAATAATCGATACATAATTAAAGTAGCAGAGATAACACTAAATTATTAATAATTACGTTGAGTCGATTCGATACGATCAATTTGAATGACCTTGAATTATATTTTTTTACAGATTTACACAACCCGGAGTGACCTTTAAACGGACTTAAAGGGTAAGAATTAATTGAAGTAGGTCAGGAGATATTTTATCTAATTTATTATTGATTGCGGCAATTCAGGAAAAAGTTTAATTAAAGTTACCTTAAATTCAATGTTTACAACGTTTGATAACTCGGATGACCTACAATGACCTTGAGTTTTTATTAGATGATCTTATACAACCCAGACTGACCTTTAAATGACCTTGAGTGAAGACTTTAACTCTCGATAATCTATAAATATTTAAAGTAGCCGAGAAGACGCTTACCGAATTAATTATTATTTGAGATAGGTCAAAAATATATTAGATTAATCAAATATGACCTTGAATAACATTCTTGCAGCTTTTAATGGCTGAAATGAGTTACAATTAACTGCAATTATCGTTGGATAATCTTACACAACCAAGAGTGACCTTTAAACGGACTTAAAGGGTCGTTAGATGAAAATAACAAGAATCAATTGACTTAGGTCAGGAGAGCACTTATCCAAGTCATTTGAGGCAATGCAGGAAACAGTTTAATTAAAGTGAGCTTAACTTCAATTATTGCAGCGATTGATGACTCAGATGACCTACAATGACCTTGAGTTTTCTTTAGATGATCTTACACAAACCAGAGTGACCTTTGAGTGGCCTTGAGTGATGACCTTGGATCTTAATAATCGATAAATAATTGAAGTTGAAGAGAAATTATTAATTGAGATAGATCTAATATGTTTAATTAAAATTGATTTCAACACAGTTAAAATTTCACAGAATAATGATTTACTAAACATACAGTTGAAGAATCTTTAATTGAAGATGTATATGTAGGGTGGGTGGGTCATTTCTATTCCATAAAAAATATAAAAAATACGAGAGTCTTTAGAGTTTATGTATATTTTCTGTTTAGCAGAATATTATCATTACAAACCCTCGTTTGTCTTAGAGCAATTGAAACATGTGAAAAATCTAAAATATTGGTCTGAAGAAATTTACAATAAACTCTTAGTAATTTTTTTATTTTATAAAATCAACCTGATAGATGATTAATCGATTGGAGGGTAGTATATTTATGTAAAGTATATATGTTGGTAATTAATTAATCGTCGTGTAATTAATTATGCTTTCAACGGGACCCTCTCGTATGTTCTACTGATTGTATTGTGGAATAGAGGCCACCCACCCACCCTACATATACACAAACAAAATTATCTAAAACACTGTAGAATTTTCTTTTTACATGAACAGTAGGTATAGTTGTTTTTTTTGAAAATTAATACAGTGACTTTGATTGAGAGGAAAATATATATGTAGGGTGGGTGGGTGGCCTCTCTTCCACATTCCAATCAGTAGAACATACGAGAGGGTTCCGTTGAAAGCATAATAAATTACGCGACGATTTAAATCCGATTAATTACCAACCTATATTCTTTACACAAATTATTTATTACAATCATTTCTTTATGTTATAATGACTGAAGGGTGGGATCGAGGCACCCCACGCACCCTACATATACACAAAAAAAACTCCACTGATTTAGTCGTAAACACAACAGCAGTGATTAAAATGTGTGTGTGTTTTTAATGAAAACAATAGCAGTGATTAAAGTAAAAAATATATATGTAGGGTGGGTGGGCGTCCTCTATCCCACCCTCCAATATGTTAAACACACGATGGGTTTGATTAAAAGTATGATTAATTAATTATATAACGGTTTTATTAATTACGTAAGTATTTTCTTTCCATAAATTCCTCATTACAAACACTTGTTTATGATGTATTAATTGGAGGGTGGGATAGTGGCCACCCACCCACCCTACATAAAAAAACACAAACTAGAAAACAGCTTTTAAATATTTAAAACATCAGCAGTAATTAGTGTCGATTTGTTTTTAAACTAAAACAGTGATAGTGACTGAAGTATAAATTTATATGTAGGGTGGGTGGGTGTCCACTATCACACCCTCCAATATGTCAATCATACGAAAGAGTTTCAGTGCAAATATTGTTAATTTACAACACCGATTACATTTTGATTGATTTTGTTGTCTTTCACAATCTTGTGCATGTTCTGAAAAAAATTAAAAGTTGAAAAATTGGAAAATAAAAATTTGGAAAAATGGAAAATTAAAAAATTGAAATTAAAAAAAAATTAAAATTCCAAAATTCAAATGAATTATTAATTGAGATAGGTCAAGAATACTAATAATATTGATCCAGTACGATCAATTTGAATGACCTTGAATTATTATTATTATTTGCATCTTTTCAAGGTTGAAATTAATTACAATGACCTTGAATTCTCTCATAGGGTAATCTTACACAATGCAGAATTACAATGACATTGCATTCTCTCTCTCACAGGCTGATCGTACACGGTGCAGAGTTAACTTTAAAACAGGAAAGACAATAAACTTTAATTTAACATATTTAGAAAAAACCCGCCCATATCTCTTATTATAGGTATACATTTCTATTCTGAATCCCGCATGGAACACTAAATGCAAGCATTTAATAATATAATCGATAGATTGTCTAATCTCCCCTTGACAGACTTAAACAAAAAAAAATAAATTAAGTTAATTTGCCAAATAGCGGAACCACTAAATTACTCGAAACAGAGTAAATAAAGAAACTGATTAATAAACATTCATATAGACAATTTCTCAACTCAACCACGTCTCCGAAACCAATTAACGAGATAAAAAATGATGAAAAATTAGTGCATAAATAACAATTGTTTTTCTTATATTGTAAAGGTATTTTCAAAAAATCATTTTAACTCTTTTCAAGAAAATTAACTGTTGTTATTTCTTAATTCTTAATTGTTTTTTTAAAACTCTATTTTTGGAAACTTTCATGTTTTAAAGTTTTTATTGGATTGTTTAATAAAATAATTTTAAATAAACTTAATTTTTAATGTTTTTAACTGTTTTTTTTAAATTAACTATTTAATTTATTTGTTCTTTTAAAAAAAATTCAATTGTTCTTTTTTAAAAATATTTACTTTTGGTGTTTCTTGGAGTTTTAACTTTTTCCAAAAAGTTGTAATAAACAATTTGTTTTTTTCTTTCAAAATAGCATTTCTTTCAAATAAAGCTTTAATAGTTTTCAAGTTTTTTTTTAGTATTTTAAGCTTTTTTTAAGGAAATACTTAATTATTTTTTTCTTTTCTAAATTTCAAATATCTTTTAAGATTTTTTTTTGTAGTATTTTGTTGGAAACATACACATTATTTTTGCTTTAACAAATTTCCCATTGTTTTTCCAAACAAACAAAAAATATAACTTTTGTGTATAGTTAGAATTTTAACTATTTCTAAGCAAATATTAAATTAAAAAACAATTGAAAATTAATTAAGTAAAATCAGTTTATTTTCTTGGCACAGCAAATGAAATTTAGGAAATAATTTTATTATTTCCTTTAAAATAGTTTAAAGGTAGTTTTACCACAATTCAATTGAAAATGGGTTTAATAAATAGAAAATATTTACTTGAAATTTTACAACTAAAATTCTCTTAAAAAAAAATCAAATATTGTTTTGTTAAAATATCATTTGTTTAGAGTTTTGAACTGTTTTCTTAACTAATATGTAATCCTTTTTATAAAAAAATGAATTCTGAAGTATTCAAAACTATTTAAATTAAATTGATTTGTAGTGAAATTTTTAAGGAAATGCCAAATTGTCTTTTTTATTAATTTCAATTGGTTTTAGGAAAATCACTATTTGTCTTAAAATTTCAACTATTTTTAAGAAATCAAACTCTTATATGCTGAATTTTCAATTGTTTATTTGTTTCTTTTATATATATATATATTTTTTTTCTCTTTGTTTTAAATATTTTATTTACTGTATATAGTTTTAATTCTAGTCGGGTTTTAAGTTATTTATTATATTTAAATTATTTATTATATTTATTAAATTTTTTATTCTATTAAGTTATTTACTATATTTAATGTTTTAGTCAACTTTGGTTATTACTCCACATAGTACTTAAAAAGTGTCTCTGTTGTTTCAAATTAGCTTTGGTTCTTTTTAACTCCTTTTAGAGAATCCGTCAGTGTGATATTGGTTTTTACACTACATACATCTAATCTTATCCTTATTTTAATATGTTTGTTAGTAATTTTAATAGTTTATTCATTCATTATATTTTGTATTTTTATTATTTTTTTTATTTCGCTTTTTCGTGCCTTTAGACTTAGTATTTTTTTATTGTAAACTCTAAACAAATATCACGTAAATTTTGATTTATTGTTCATCTGATGATTTATTTGTATTGACGATTGTAAACTTATTATTGTAAGTATAAACATGAATAAACATTACATTACATTACATTACATTACATTACATTACATTCTTATTGTTTGTAATTTTTTTTTTAAATTTAAGTTCAATTAATTTTTATTTTAAGTTTCTTTAATAAACAATAAGTATAAATTTATATGTTTTCTGTGCTATGATACATAAAACAACAGTTGGATTTTTATAACATTTATTTAAATACTTTCCATAAATAACATTTTAACTTAAAAAATAGAATAACATTCTGATAACAATCAGAATTGTCGTGGACGTTACTAGGTGGTAATTCAAATCTTAAAAGAAATAAAAAACAATTATAAAATCATGTTAGGCGTGTGAAAAATTTAATTTAACAAAAAACTACCCGAAGCAGAAATTGAATCTTCGAGAGCACATATTAAAATGAAACAAGGTTCATTCAGGTACAATGGTGAATAAGAACCGGCTTGTACGCCACTGTGTCTGAATGGCCCAGTTTGGTAGAGCGTTGGAGTTGCGATCCAAAATTTGCTTGAGGAATAATAAATATACCTAAAAGATGATTTAAGTATGCATTTACTCACAAACACACACACAGACACATGAACAAACACAACTATCTATCTCTCTCTTTATCTTTCCCTATTTTCTCACTCTCTTTCTTTCTACCTTTTTCTCATTTTCCTTCTCATTTTTCTCTCTCTTTATATTTCGAAAACTCTTATATTTTTGTGTAAATTAAATATTGATTCACAGGTGCAGAATTGATGAAAATAAAATTAATAATGCGAATTAATTTCTTTGCGAGTTTCTGCACCGCAGTTTTAGATTATTTTAATATAGTAGTTGGTAGTTTTTACATTATAATAATATAAAGCTGCGGTGCAGGAACGTTCAAAGAAATTAATTCTCATTATATTTTCATCAATACTGAAAATTTAATTGTCATGATTAATCTTATAATTTTTATTTTTCAACCATTCATTCATTCGATTTTAATTTTTTTGTTGTAATAAATAATTAAAATCACTCTACGCTCTCTGATCGTCGCTGGTGTGTCTACACATTATGTGCGTCTTCAAATGAATGATCCTGCGGAACTTCTTCGGGCAGTGGGGACACGGAAATTTCGGTTCGATGCCACACTCCTCGGTGACGTGACGCTTCAGCGTGTACTTGTACTTATACGCCTTGTAACACCTGAAACACTGAAACGTGCCTGAAACAAAAATATTGTAAGCATATTGGAATAAATAAATGATACTAAATGATACTAAGATTTGTACATTTTTCTGTTGGTTCGATGATATGTGATGACCAGCTCATGATGATGATGATAATGAGTAAATAGGCACCAATAGAAATAATATTCGATCGTATAAGTCACCATATGTATATATAAAAATACAGTAGGGAATGTGGATAATTTTTTTTAGAATAAAACAATTTTTATACTAATTTGTTTTTATTACTTATAACAGGAAATATTACCAAAAAATTTTCTTTCTTTCCTTCTTTGGTCTTACGTCCCTCATAAGGATGGAAGGAGGAAAACTATCCTCTTCCATCCCTTTCTATCCTCCGCCACTCTCTGCCACTGTTTGATCTTCAACCTTTTCAGGTCTTTCTTTACGTCATCTTTCCATCGCAATCTGGGTCGGTGTTCCCTCCATTTTTGTTTCCATCACTTGCTTGGTTGCTCGGCACTTCACCCTTACTGTATTATTTTTTTATTGGTGCTTTCAGGTTCCATGTTTAATATAAGCAGTATTTGTCAGAGGTTTAATTTTTTTAAATTAATGAAGACAAGTGCAGGTGAAGCGTACCAAATGTTTTTAGAAGTTTATGGTGACAAAGCTTCATGTAGGGTATAGTTTCAAGAATTATTTCAGTGTTGAAATAGAGCCTTAAATTTTAGTTTTAGAAATAGATATTCTGACGGAACTCTCGGCCATACCGTATACGGAAAAGCAACTCACATAGAAAGATACTTAAATGCCACTTCTTACAATCAACCTGACAAAATTTGTTCTGTGAGAAAAGCGACAAATCCAACCTGAATAATGAACTTACCGCCTTCAAGACAGATCTTATCGAAAACGATTTCTTCCTAGGTACAGTCACAAGCTTACTTAAATAAAAATCTCACACGAAGAACACCGATGCATCGCAGGCATTTTCAAACATAACATTTCTATCATACTTGTACGAGCTACAACTGATAAAATCTATAAATTATTAAAAATACAACACGACTTCAAACCAATTGTTACCTCGGATAAAATCGGAAAATTACTTAAGTGACATCAGCTTCATAACATGACGATGCAACAAAGGTTTGAGTCGAACAACTTATTTAAAAACTCCGTCCGTGCTTCTTTCGCTCATTATTTGTTTTTATATGTACTTTTAAGAAGGAAGTTCAAAGAATAGAATAAATTCCCCAAAAGACGTTATTCCTTTTGAAAATCAAAGAATATAAAAAATCCTATGTGTCGACTGCAACCAAGTTTATATCAAAGAAACAGACGCATGAATCTGCAGTGAGACGAACATGTGAGAGCCGTCGTAAAAGATCTGCCTTTCACGTCTCTAGCCGAACATTTAAGAACCACACGATAAATTTCGACAATGCGACTTCCACCGCAATAATAGGCCATTTCAAGAAAATAATTATCCGTGAGGCAATTGAGGTAGAAAAACCGATACCGATAGACTCATCAAACGCGACGATGCCCAACGATTACCTCCCACTCGTAAATCCACTATATGCAACAAGCATACTTCATTACCGATACCACCAACTTTACTATCCCTACAGGTAACACCGACAAAATCCTTCTTAATCCGATCTAATCAATTAAGATAAGCCACACTAAACGTCTATCGCCAACCTCTGAATAGAGCACTCCAACAATGTACGACCGCCACCTGAAGAACACCAATGCGACTTGGTCTAAGCGTAAAAAAAAAAAACGGTTCTTTTCAGAAGGTTAGAAATTCTATATATGATCAAGATAATATCAATATAACTACCATTAAGTTATGATTTTTTTAAATATATAAATTAAATTGTACGATAATACCTTTAAGGTTACATCTATTGTCTGAGCGTTGCATTATGATTCTCTAGTTGGGTGGATAACAACCGTCAATAATAGGAAACCTTCAATAGGGACAATTAAAGAAAAACAATTTAAACATTGAATTATAGAATTACTCCCATTGACCAGTTTCGATATATTTTGGTTTTATTGTCGTAGCGCTGTTAAGACGAAGGAACTGAGTTTTACCTGTCTTCAATTATATAAAATTATAAAAAAAAACCATTGTATAATTAGCTAAAATGTATACTGTTGCAGAATTTGACTTATTTGAAAAAATATCGACGAAGTTTTTGTGTTCCAAGGATGTGTTGAAAACTCACTAACTATTCAATGAACAACTAAAACTGAATCTTCTTAAATAATAGATAAGACAGCCATATATAACATCATGCATTGTATAGCACTTCCTATGTCTGATGAAAATTGTAGCTCAGAAATAAAAGATGTGGAATCAAAAGGACCTCATTAATTTGATCATGGCTTTCCACTACTAAATTTCAAAGTCCAGATTGAATATATTAGACTAAATTGTGTAACAATCAAATCAATGTAGGTAAAGTTTATAAACATTTTCATCAAACATGACGAACTGTAATATTGCCCTAGTATTATAGTATGTTTGAAAGCATTAGATCTTCTTACCCTAATAAGTGTAGGTTTTTATCGACAGTTTATCTAAGAGATTGAAAGGTATATTACCCTATAACTGTAACCAGGTAACCATCTACTGCCCATTCTATACGACCTATAGAAGAGAAAAAGAGGCATGGTAATACTAATCAGAGATAGCGAAATACATTGATATTTAAACATGTTTAGGAATTTGTTAGGGATTTCAAAATAACTTAATTTCTTGGCGAATCTTCTTGGTAGTTTCACTAATTTTCCTTTATCTCTGAAATAATTAGAACGCTAAAGCATTCGTAGTAGGAATAGCATTGCTCTCTTCAAATGTACAACATCTGCCTTATTGTTATTCTCCAGTGCCAATACACCTTCGTTAACTAGTCTTGTTGTGATCCTTGAGAATATCAAGACTGGTTTTACTGGCTGTAATGATTTGTATCCCCGTTTTTGATTATCATCTAGGTACTAATGAATGTAAGATTTGTGTTGGATGCTTGTGGATCTTGAATTACAAACTTTTTATAAAATAATAAATAAAACTGCACTGTGTTAATATCCCAGATGGAATTTATTCAGTAAGTTTAAGAGTAAGCGTTGAATGATTTTCGAATATTATTTTTATTGCCCGATTAAGTCTTTTTCTATCCGTATCCTAATTTTCTTGTTTCAATGTACATATCTGCATATTCGTTTCCAAAAATTGTAGGCAGTAAAAAGATCCTCACATCTTCCTACAAGAGCATTCTTTAGAATCGCTCCTCTACAAATTATCTAAGACTTTCTACAATTCACCTTCGGGGACGACAAATACATGCCTTGTATTTATATGTCTAAGGAAGGAAAAAACTTATGAGTAATTTCTCTTCCAGATCTCAAAAATTTAGATAAACCGAGAGAGAAAAGAAGGAAAATTGAATGAAATAACTGGGAGATGGGTATAGACTATGGTATACTGGGTTGGAGTGGATCAAAGTAAGAGATCCAGGAGAGGGGTAGGTTTAATAGAATATCCAGATAAATAAAAATAAAAAACATGATAAACGAGAAATATGGAGATGGCAAAGCAATGGGCATGGAAATCAAAATGGACTCTACACGGAATATAATTGTGATAAATGCACCAAACGAAAACGACAAAAAAGAAGAAGAGAAATTTTACGAAAGACTGCAAAAAGAAATAGGTGATAACGAAGGAAACAGTGATAGAAGACTTGAATGAAAGAGTAGGGTAGGATAACAATGGCAAAAAAAGATACATGGGAACGTATGGTGAGGAGAACAGAAACGAAAATGGAAAATGGTGATGTGGCCATCATAGTACTTTCCCTATATATTACGCGAAAATTATAAGGTTTACGCAAAAAGGCTATTCTTAATAATTTGTTCAGTTTTAAATTCTCTACAATTATTTGTTATATAAGTTTTAAGTAACTGCAGTAGTTTATTAGTAATTTTCAAGAAATGTCAAAATTTTCAATTTAATATTTTTTTTCTCGAAAGTTCTTTTATGAAAAATATGTTTTAATAAAACTTGTTCAGTTTTTCATTCCCTCTAACTTTTGATTGAACCGTTTTTTAATATTTAGAAAAATATCACGAGAAAACAAAAAAACGCCTCGAGTAAACAACCAATTCCGGTTTATGAATGTTTACCAGAAGCTTTTCAGTTCCAGTTTTTAGCGATAAAACCTTAAGTTTAAAGTTTCATCTCCATCGGATCATTCGTTTTTGAGCGCCTGCAGGCATTTTCAGGCACGAAAACAATACTATTCAAATGGTGATGTGGCCATCATAATACTTTCCCTATATTTTTGTCGAAAACCATGAGGTTATTCTTAATAATTTGCTCAATTTTGAATTCTTCACAATAACTTATATAAATTGGCAAAAAATTGTAAAAAACTTAAATTAAGAAGAACTTTACAAAAAAATATTTCAATGAAACTTTTTCAGTTTTTCATTCTCTTTAACTTTTGTTTGAAAAGTTATGTCTTATTTTTCAAAATTTGTTTGAATAAATCTATTAAATTTTGCAAAAATGTTAAGTTTATTTACGTTTTACAACTTTTAATTAAAACCCTCGCTTATGTTTTACTGACTGGAGGGTGGGTTAGAGGCCACCCACCCACCCTACATATACATATTAACTTTAATTACTGAACGCCTCGCGATTTGCAATAACTTTAATTACAAAATTTGAATAAAGGAATAATGTTAGAAGTAAAATTTTTGATAAAGAAAATGGTTGCGACCGTTACTACGTGGTAAATCTTAACAATTTAGAAAGCGGGTTTAATTAAAAAATCTTGAAAACTAGAGAAGAAACTAGTGGAAATTTCTTGAATTCTTGAAAAAGTAAGTCTAGATTCTAGAAAAAAAAATTCTAAAAAATCTAGGGCCGCAAGAAAAATCTATATTTCTACAAACAAATTTTCTAAAAAGTTCTAGAGCCTCCAAGAAAATCTTTGCAACTTTAAGATAAGAAGATAGCCTTGAAATCTGGAGAAGAAATTTCTGGAAATTTCCTGAACCCTTGGAAAAAAGTCTAGATTTCTAAATGAAAATTTTCTAAAAAATTCTAGAGCCTCCTAGAAATTTACAAGACCAGTTGAAAAAGTATCTTGAAATCGGGAAGAGAAATTATGTAAAATTCTTTAAACTATCTCCAAAATAATAAAAGATTTGTAGGGGAAAATTTTCTAGACCCTCCAAGAAAAATTCCGCAATTTAGAACATTCTAAATAATTTTATAGACTCCAGTTGAAACAAAATGTTGAATTCTAGAGAAGTAATTACTGAAATTCATCTGAATTGTTGAAAAGGAGAGGAAATTAAAAAACATTTAGAGGCTGAAAGAAAATCTTCGCAATTTAAGAAAAGTTGAAAAAAAAATAATTTCGGGAAAAAGCTATTGGCCATTTTCTAAACTCTAAACTTTTAGAAAAAAAATCTAGAAAGCCTCAACGAAAATCTTTGCAATTTAAAAGACGACTTCAAAAAAAAAAAAATCTTGAACTTGAAATTTCCTGAACTCTCGAGAAAATAATCTAAATTTCTAGAAGTAAATTCTAAAAATTCTAGAGCCTCAAAGAAAATCTTTGCAATTTAGAGGACAAGTTGAAAAAATCTTGAAATGGGGAGAAGAAAATACTAGAAATTTCCCGAGTCTAGATTTTTAAAAACAAATTTTCTAAAAATGTCTTCATTTAAATATTCGCATTTTACTGGAAATTTTCTAAATTTTACACATCAAATTTAAATTGATACAATAAAAATCAAAAATTCGTTATTATTTTTTTACTATTTTAGCTATAATTTTATTTATTTGTATCTTTGTACTCCTTTCTAATAAAATAACACAAAATTTATAATATAAAATATGTAAATACACTCAAAATTCTTGAAATAATAATGAAGTTACGAAAATTTTCACTAATAAATTACAAGCAACGAAGAGAAGAAAAAATGCTAAAAATTTAACTTTTTACAGCACGGATGGATTTAAAAAACTATTTCACGAAATGATTTCTAACATCAAATACAAGTTCATAGACAAAGAATAAAAAAATTTATTTTCAATTGTTTTTCAGTATTTTTATAATTACTATTTACAGGATAGACGGATTGTAAAATTCTTTTACGAAACGATTGCTGACCTCCAATTCAAATTGATAGAATAAAAATCCAAAATTTGTTATTCAATTGTCTTTTTTATATTTTAGCTATAATTCTTGGAATAGTTATGAAATTACGACATTTCTTTCACCAATAAATTACCAGCAACGAAGAGAAGTAAAAATGCTAAAAAATAAACATTCGATTTTCAATTGTTTTTCAGTATTTCTAAAATAACGTTTCATAGCAAGGACGGTTAAAAAAAATCTTTTACGAATTGATTCCTAACATCAAATACAAATTGATGGACTAAAAATCTTGAATTTTTTTTTTGCAATTTAGAAATTTCGATACAAGAAATTTTGTAAATTTCCAGAAATATTGCAAAAACATTCTAAAAAATAACTCTTTGCTAAATGCAAAACAAATTTCTCAAAAATACTAGAAGTTACAGACCTTTTTGAGAAAAAAACAACAAAATGAAGAAATAATTCTAAATAAGAAGATACTAAAGTTTTTGAAAAGATATTTATAGCAAATTCTAAAATCTTTAATGAAATGCTACAACCTAAATATACAACAAATAATAACATTTAAGAAAAAAATATAGTAGACTCCTTGGAGAAATTTCTAAAACTCTACAAAAGAAATTGTTGGAAATTTCTAGAAACCTTTAAAAAATATACATTTCTAGAAAAAAAATCTTGAAAATCCTAAAAACTTTGCAATTTAAAAGATAGCTCGAAAAAACAATATTGATATCTGCAGGAGAAATGACTGAAAAGAATCTAGATTTCTAGCAACAGATTTTCTAGAAAAATCTATAGCCTCAAAATCTGAAATGAGTTATTGGAAATTTCTGTACTCTCGAAAAAAGTGTAAAATTCTGGAAAAGATTTGCAATTTATAAAACAATATTAAAATCTGGAAAAGAAATTACTGAAAACAGCCTCAAAGAAAATTCTAAAAATATTGAAACGAACTTCTAGAACTCTAGAAATCTAGAACTCCCGAATGCTAAACATTCTGGAAATATGAAGAAGAAATTACTGTGAACTTCTAGAATCCTCCAAGTAAGTTCTAGAAATCTACAAGGAAAACTTGTGAAAAATTATAGAATCCTTGATCAAAATTCTTTGGAAAGGAAGATGCAAAAAAGAAATTCCTGAAACGTTAAGAAGCCTCTTAGTAAGTTATAGAAAATTATAACTTTTAGAATCTTCAAAAAATTTTTATAAACCTAAAATGAAATAAATGAAAAAGTATGGATCATCTGAGAAAATTATAGAAATTTAGAAGAACATTTTCTAATAGAAAAAGTTGAACAAACTCTTGTATAGAAACCACGAAGAAATAAATATAAATAATGACTTCTTGGAACTCTCGAATAAAATCTTTGGTAAACCTGTAAAAATTTCTAGAATTCTCGATGAAAATTCTTTGGAAAGGAAGTTGCAATAAAAACTAAATGTGTGCAGGAGAAATTACTGAAATTTCAAGAATCTATAAAGAAAAATCTAAAATTTTTTTTTAGATTTTTCTCACAAATTGAGAACTTTACGAAAAACATGTCCAGTTTCTCATTCCCTTTAACTTCTGTTTGAAAAGTTATGTAATATTTTTTAAATTTAGATTTTAAATATTGAGAAAAAATAAAAAAAGAACGCTTCGAGTAAACATCCACTTCCGGTTTATGAATGTTCATCAAAAGCTTTTTAGTTCCAGTTTGTAATGATAAAACATTAAGTTTAAAGTTTCATCTCAATATGATAATTCATTTTTGAGATACAGAAGTGATGTGGCCATCATAGTACTTTCCCTATATTTTTCTCGAAAACTATGAGGTTTACGCAAAAATGTTATTCTTAATCATTTGTTCACTTTTAAATTCTCTATAATTATTTGTTATATAAATTTCATGTAACTACAATAGTTTATTAGAAATTGGCAAAAAATATCAAAATTTTCTCGAAAGTTAAGAATTTTATGAGAAACATGTTTTAATAAAAATTGTTCAGTTTTTCATTCCCTTTAACTTTTGTTTGAAAAGTTTTGTAATATTTTTTATATAAAAAAAAATATTGGAAAAGAACAAAAAACGACTTCGAGTAAACATCCACTTCCGGTTTATAAATGTTTACCAAAAGCTTTTCAGTTCCAGTTTTTAACGATAAAATCCTATGTTTAAAGTTTCATCTCAATCGGAGCATTCGTTTTTGAGATACAGCGCCCACAGACATTTTCACGCACGAAAACAATACTTCCCCTATATATGCTAGATAGGGAAAGTAAAAAGGAATTATAGAATTATGTATAGCAAAAACCTCAATATAGCACACACAAAATTCAAACATAAAAATATACACAAATACACTAGAGAAGTTAGATCAAGAAAAGAGAAATCAACAAGAGACTACTGTTTAATAGACTCAGAAGGATGGAAAAAGGTGAAAGATGTTAAAGTAACCTGACAAGCTGAAATAGGAAGCGACCACTTGATAAAAATGAAAAGGAACACAAATTAAGAGCAAAATACTTGAAGAGTATAATAAACAAAAAAAAAAGCTACAAACTGAATGAGAAATAAATAAGAATTAATATCAATCAAAAATAGCGTAAAAGTATAGCCAAACAAACAAAATAGAAGGAGTGGAAAACAAATGGAAAAAAATTTAAAAAAATCATAAGTGAAGCAACTCAGGAATGCTGTGGAACATGCACTATATCTAAAAAACAGAAGAAGAAAAACAGGTGGTGATCAGAAGAGATAAAACAATTATTAAAAACAAAAAAGAGAATTGAAAAATAAAAACAGGGTAAGAGCAAGACTACAGAAGATATAAAATAGCAAATAAAATGAACTGATTGTCGAGACACTTAGTTTAAAATCCATAATTATAAATAAAAATTTGAAGATTAACCACTTATCATTAATTACCAAATAAAATACTGAAACACAAAATCAAGTTAGTAAAAGAACAATAGAGGAAACAGGGAAGATAGATCCAGAAATATATGAAAGAAAAGGTAAAGTAGGAAGGATCTACAACATAAAAAAGATAATTTTCTTAGAGAAAAAAGAAATTACAAAAACTATAAAAACAGATGTATATAAAAGAGTTGTAAGAGCTTCAATAATAATTTTTTCGATTATCAGGATTTCTTTACTAATATTTACTACAAGATAAATAAAGAATCTTGTAAAAAATTTCCAGTAATTGCTATTCTTTGAAGAATTTCCTTAATTTTTTATTTCTTCAGAAATTTCTAAGAAGTTTTTATAATTTTTCAGATGTTAGGTTGCCAAAAAGCTATCAACCAAAGGTCTGCCTAGTTTTGTCCAGTCATATAGCATCAGTCGTTAATACGTTTATGGATGAAATGATAACATTAAATCAAATATGGTAGAATGTGTTTCTTTGGGGTTTTTAGGAAGAAAGTATAGGGATAATAAAAGTTGAAAGGATTATTAGAGAATTGAAGTAACGAAGGTTTTTTGGATGGGAATAACTAAAGTAGTATCACAAAGGAGTTAGTTAGAAGGATTATGTAAACGATGACAGAGTTTTGTTAGTGTACGAAGAGATGATCGTTCGTTAACTTCAGTATTGCGGGAGGTACAAGTATAGTCAAATAATAGGCGGTAAACCAGTTTAAATATTTCCGCTGCAGTTCTGGTAGAAACACCAATATTTATATATGTTATGTTTTAAAAGTATTTGCTCTAGAAGTTGATTAGCAGTGTGTTTTTCTTAAATTGATTTTTTGATCTATGGCTATGCCCAAGTACATAACGTGAACTTATGATGGTAATATAAATGAATTCTGATGTAGAAGATGATGTCAGCTTCATAAAATGACAGTGCAACAAGGGTTTGAGTGAAAGAACGTGCTTTTTCGCCAAAAATTTTTATGTATATTGTTTATGCAATGATTTGTTTTTATATGTACTTTTAAGAATGTCCAAAAGATAAAGAATAGAATAAAAAATTATTATTGCAATGATAAGCTGTGATTTGTGGAGATTGATTTTAATGCACTATTTTGTAAACCAATGTTGAAGTTAGGTAATAAGCCCTTGAAGGAATTAAAGAGCTTTTAGTATAATAGGAGTATGTGTCATTAAGGCAGTATCATCTGCAAATTGCATGAGATATTTAGAAGGATTAAAGTACAAAGGATCTGGTTTATAAACATCAACGCAAACAAATAGAGGTGAAAGAAGAGATGGACTACCCTTGTTTCGGGAGTAAAAGGAGAAAAGAAAAGGTTGTGGATTTGGATTTTTTGAGATCTATTAGATCTACATAATGAATATAATATGAGGAGGGATATTTAGGAGGTGGCACTTGTAAAATTAGCCTTGATGCCAGACAGAGTGAAACGCTTTCTGGACATCCAGAAAAAGAGCAGCTAAAGCTGTGCCTTCATGGTGAGAGGTCTGTATATTTGAGGGGAGTGGAAGAGAGGTTAAGAATCAGTGAAGAAAACTAAATTGATATTCGGGGGTGTGGTTAGAAATCAGAGATAGGTTTTTGTATTTAAGAAGAGATTCATCATTTTTTCCAGTGTGTTTTTTCTTTTATTATCTACTATCTACAATTTCTTGATTTACCTTGCACTACATAAAAATACATTCAATTCTTTTCTAGAATTGTCTTCGAATATTCAAAACTAAATTTCTAAAAAATCAGCTCAATTTATTACGAATATATGATCCAATTTTCTCGACTATTCCAGGAAATTTTATAGCCTCAAAGGAAATTCTCCATAATTAAATTAAGATAATCTTTGGAAACTGAAAGAAAAATTGTTAAAAATTCCAGAAATCTGAAAGAAAATTACTAGAATGGTCTTGCAAGATAATTCTAATCATTGCTGAAACATTGTCACAGAAAATAATCGGAATTTGGAAAATTGTAATAATTTTAATAGAAAATTGCAAAAAGCTTCTACAAAACCTAAAAGTTTCTTTGAATCTAAAAGAGAATGTCTAGAAAGTTTTGACGGAATAAAGCAAGAAATACAGTTGAAAAAATCTAGAGACCTTGAAGGAAATTATATTATGTTGGAAGAGAAATCACTATAAAATTCTAAAAATCTGGCATCAATTTTTCTATGAAAATTTATATTCCTGGAATCTACAGTTAATAATAATAATAATAATAATGCAAATGTCTTGAATACTCAATCACAATTCTAGAAATCTGGAAGAGATATTATAAATACCCGTATTTAAAAAAAAATACTTAAACCTAACAGCCAAGTTGGTAAAACATTCTCGAAACCTTAAGGAAATCTAGAAATCTGAATGAAAATTGCCGAAAAAGTTTGAAATTTTAAAAATAATTTTAGAATTTTTAGATAATTGTTAAAAATTACAAAATACAATTTGAACAAATAGAAAAAAAAGGGACTTCTTTAAAAATAAACTATCTATAGTGATTGTTTTTTCATCTTTTAATCGTTCTTAATTTTTTAGCAATATATGACTCAGATCTAAACATTTCCTGAGGAAACTCTCAGTAATTTTATTTAATTTAGATAATCCTACATAACTGGAAAACAAATTGCTAAAAAATTAAAGATCATTCAAGCAAATACCAGAAACATGAAAGGAATTCTTGTACACTCATAGATAATTCTAAAATTATTTTATACCTTATATTTTTAGAATTATCTTTGAGTGTTCAAGAATTTTCTAGCAATTTTCTTTCATATTTTTAGTATTTGCAATATTTTTTTTATAAATCCTCTTAATTTGCAACAGAAATTATTAGAAAATTGTAAGAATCTGGACGAAAAATTGCTAAAAACTAGAAAAATCGAAATCTAAAAAATTCCTGAAAAGTTTTGATGAGAATTGAAAATAATTTCGTTTAAAAATCTAGAAAGTTTCAAGGTAATCACATTAATCTGGAAGAGAAGTTATTTTAAAATTCTAAAAATCGAAGAAAATTTAGAATCATTCAAATCTACAGTTAATAATAATAACGTAGTTACTTGAGTATGTGAAGGTTAAATATCACTTAATTAAAAACACATATTCCTTTCTTCACTTTTTATAAAAAGTGAAGAAAGGAATATGACTGTGTTTTTAATTAAGTAATAATAATAATATTAGAAACTTTCATTTAAATATTTAAAATTGCTTCTGAATAATTTTTGAATGGCAAATATGTCACAAAAGATTATATATTATAATAGAACTCTTCAAAGGTAAAGAAAAAATCTGCTACGCGAACTACCATTTCGGACCAAAAACAACAAAATCTTGGAAAATTTTAGATTTTTAGCCCACGGAAAAAACAGCACACAATCAGAAAGAAATTGAATGAATAACAATTATGGGAACCAATAATAAGTTTCGGTAGTTACTTACTCACATAGGGAATCTTGGTACAAAGCTTCAGACAATAGATAGCACCTTGATGGCATTTTCTTGCTTTAGAAATAATAATTAAATATTTTTTTATTGTTGTAATATTTGTACCTTTTAACACTTCTCTTCAATTGTTGGTTAAGCGGTATTAAATCTATCTTAATGAATTATTGTTTTGTTTTACTTACGAAGACATAATTTTAACGGTGAACACAGATTTTTTTTAAGAAACAGGTATTATATGTTATCACTGATTTACATAAGGTCTTTATTCATGTGAAATCAATAATATGATTGAATAATTTTAAAGATTTCATACATTAATGCGAAAAATAATTGAATATTTTACAACATAATTATCTGAAGGTGATCTTTGATGAAGAGTATCTAAAATGAAGTGAACGTTTTTGATAAATCAATATAACTTATTATTTAGAAGATGTCCACATTTTGTCTAAGAAGATGTTTAAATATCGATTGCTGAAATACTTTGCTAACTTCTAACCTATTATACAAATCAGTGTTGACATGTTATTTATTATCTAAATGTATTCGAACAATTTTATAAATTTGTTTGTTTTGTATCAAGAACAAAATCAGCAAAAAAACTGCCATGTTTTAACACTTTATATTTCGAAAAAGAATAAAAGCTTAAGTTTACATCCTTTTTCGGTTTTTGCGATTAGAGCCAAATGAACTCCAATAGATTTCAAGAAACGTAGAATTGGACTTAGTGGACATCAACTGTATTAAAATTTTGGATTCAAAAATAATCACGATGACAATACTTTCCTGTACTCTGTACAGGTAAAGTAAAAATAAAAAGAAAACATGTAATAAAGATGGCAGTTACTTTTATAATACCATCTATTGATGAATAGAAAAAATATATTTTTGCAGCAAAGGTTCAAGAATAAATTTCTCGAGATATTAAAGAGTTGCCATCAAAATTAAAAGCCTTCAACTAAATTTTTGCACATACAGACTGAATTAATTTATTTGTAATTCTTAATCTCTTGAAAAGCAGTTACTTACTTTAGAAAATACAGCACCGTAATCCCCTTGACCTCAAAATTTCAAAATACCACAATTAGTTAATACTGAAAATTTATCTGCAATAGTTTTTAGTTAATCAAAAGCATTCATATTTAGGTATAAATTATAATTACACTATGAAAAATAACCTGAAACTATAGTAGGTATCCCTGGATGGCGCAGCTGGTAGCGCACTCGATTAGCTATCGAGATGCCGCAGGTTCGAATCCTGCTTCAGATACATTTTTCAATTTACATTACATCACATACTAAAGCACCATCAGACAATAAATTATATAACTTATAGCTAGAGAGCGGATAAAAAAGCTTAAAAAATGTGAAAAAAAGCACTTAAAAAGGCACAAAATTTAGAGAAAAAAAGCATTAAAAAAGCATAAAAACAGGAAATAAGCATAAAAAAAACGAAAAAAGCACGAAAGAAAACTATATTTTCTTAATATGTTACACGTTTATCAACATATTTTACATAGAAATTCTGCTTAAAACTAAGATAAACATACTTTCTTTTAAAAATTAAATTGTAATTTTGTATACATTTCGAAATAACTAAAATCTATTCATGAAAACAGTAGATCATTAAATGTTGTTCTAGGGGTTTAATTGTAAAAAATATAACTTCTGACGGTCAATAAATTTTTGAAAGTGGAAAAACTTCACTTTATTTTAAATTATAGCTGGATCCATTTGAAAATTGCCATTCAAAGTCAAGTTTAATTTATTTAATATTAAAAATCCTTCGTTTTCACCGAATGCGTCTTTCGATATTATTTTGATTTCTTGGCCAATGCGTCCAGGTATTTTCTAAATTGAATCTGCTTTTATAAAGATTTGATTGTGTTGCTCACAAAATTTAAACGCGATTTTATGTAACTAAATAATTTTGAAGGAAGCTCTTGTTTCTTAAGAACTGTTTGTCATTAACTGATTTGCTTGTCGTTTCGGGAAAGTTGTATATAACCTTATTAAATTCTTCAAAATTGTTCGCATAGTACATCGTAGCATATAGCCAAGTTCCCCATTTTGTTAGCACTGGTTTATGGGGCAGTGAGATATCAGGTAATGACTCCTTGAATAATTGCACTCACAGAAGAATATAAGAACTATTTTTCCATATTTAATTAAATCTACAAATGGAAATTTCATTCTTATAGTTTCAGAAATTCGTTCGTTTCTATCCATGTGCTAAAATGCACAAGATTAGTCAAATTTTGTAACTTGGTATTGTCTACGGCAAAAATAAGCTTGTCTTTAATTCTTTTGTGTATATCAAAATACTATTCGTCGGATGTCTTCATGTTAAACTCCTATTATTAAATTAAACAAGCTTATGAAACTAAGCATAAAAACTCAAAATAAGCACAAAAAGTCAAAATAAGCAAAAAAAGCATAAAAAACTTAGCGCTAAATAATCACATTCTTCAAGATTCGTATAGATATTTAGAAATTTTTTCGATGCTATTAATATTATGGATAAGCATAATGCTAGAAATCCGCTCTCTAGTTATATCTAATCAAGTTTTAATAAAAGCAACAATATTATATGATCTAATTCTCATGGTATTATAAAATAATATTGTTTAAATTTTTATTCCTCTAACGTTTTGGTAGTATACATTTAAATTTCTAAGTGTTTGTTGGGAAAAATTCAGTTTTCCGATCTAGTTATAATAGTTGGAATGTTCCTGATATATTTAATCGTAATATTGGATTCGCCGGCAACAGTTCGACGTTTTAATTAATCTCGTACATAATGAAAATAACGGCGTTGTTGGGGAGTTTCGTCAGACTTTACTGTTACTGGGATTACCCAATCTCACAATTTTTTTAATCTTAGTTTCCGGTAAAAATTGAGAGAACTTATTACATATAGATTTTAAATCCGACTCCTTTGAGTTACCGCTAGTACTTTCAGGCATGTTAAATACTATTCAATTATTTTCACGTTATCTGCGTTCCTCGATTTCTCTAATAACTTCATTAAGAGTGTCATTATTAGAGTTAGGAGTATGGTTATGAGTAGAGAGCGGATAAAAAAGCTTAAAAAATGTGAAAAAAAAGCACTTAAAAAGGCACAAAATTTAGAGAAAAAAAGCATTAAAAAAGCATAAAAACAGGAAAAAAGCACTAAAGAAAACTATAATTTCTTAATATGTTACACGTTTATCAATATATTTTACATAGAAATTCTGCTTAAAATTAAAATAAACATACTTTCTTTATGCAATATATAATATCATGTAAGTATTTAAAAATTAAATTGTAATTTATTTATTTATTATTTATTTAGTGCTTTTGATCACAAAAAATGATATACACATGTCAGATTAAAATCGCACAATCTTAAAAATATTACAGTACACAAAATTTCATTTACGATAACATTACAATATCACAGTCAGGTATAAATTAAGATAAAAAAAAATAAATAAATTGATAAAATACATATAAGTTATAATTAGAAGTTACCATCACATAATTAGTTATTATTTACTCTATCAGGTATTCATTAACTGAATAGTATGCCTTATTTGTAAAAAATAATTTTAAAGCCTTTTTATATGAATTTCTTATTGTTATTTCTTTGATACTCTTGGGTAATTTGTTGTATACTTTTACTCCCAAGTAGTATGGTGTCTTTTCGAAAAATTTTGTCTTATGCGATGGTATGCTGAGGTCGTTGCTTTGTCTTGTTCCCATTCCTATGTTAAGTTCTTTATTTCTAGAAAATGTTTTACAATTATCGCTCACAAAGAGACTTAAATTATACAACAACAGCGAATACAGAGTCATTATTTTTATTTGAATAAAAAGAGGACGAGCATGATCAGACCACTTCGCATTGGAAATTAAGCGAATAATTTTCTTTTGCGTTGTGAACAACCTAGGAATATGCACTGACTGCCCCCATATTATGATGCCATATTCCAGTTGTGATCGCACCTGAGCATTATAATATAATAATAGAGACTCTTTATTTACTTGTTTTTTAAGGTTTAGTAGAGCAAAATGGGCAGAATTTAGCTTTTTTACTATACAATTGATATGATCTTCCCATGTAAGATGACGATCTATTTGTATTATTAAGAATCTTGTAGCACTGTCTACTTTTATGGAACTTTTATTATTTTTTATGTATATGCTGCTTGTGTCCACTTGTTTATTGTTGTTTGAAAACTGTATAATTGTTGATTTGCCTGGATTCAGGATTAATTTATTCTTATTGCACCAGATATCCATGCTGTTTACGACATTTTGAGTGAGCTTTGCCGCATTTACAAGATCTGTACTACTTGTTAAAAATGTTGTGTCATCTGCATATTGGAATACCTTGCATTGTGTATTATTTGATTTTATAGTTTGTGCGACATCATTTGAGTACAGTAAAAATAGCAATGGGGATAAAATACCCCCCTGCGGAAGTCCCGTCGTTACTGGTTGATATACTGACTTGAATTTCCCACTAATTCACTAGTAGTTTCTTCTCTTATTTCTACGTATTGTTTACGGTGTTGTAAATATGACTTAATCCATTTAACTGTTGGGCCCCTGATACCATAGAATTCAAGTTTTTTGAGTAATAGTATATGATCAACTAAGTCAAAAGCTTTACTTAAGTCGAAAAAAATTCCCACCGGAATTTCTTTTTTCTCTATGGATTGCGATATTTCTTTGACTGCTTCATATATTGCACTAGTTGTGTTTTTTCCTTTTTTTAAACCATGATGGGTATTAGATAGTACTAAGTTGTTTTCTAAGTAGTCATACATACGTATATACATGGCTTTATCAAACACTTTTGCAAAAATAGAGAGATTTGAAACTGGGCGATAATTTTCAATATTTGTCTTTTCCCCCTTCTTATATATCGGTGTTACTCTCGCTATCTTCAGTTCAGTAGGATATTCACCTGTCTCAAATGATAGATTAATAATATTTTCTAAAGGATAGGCTATGATATTTGCTATTTTTTTTTACTATAAAGTAAGGTATTCCGTCTGGGCCCTCTGATTTTTTATTTGCTACAAGTTGGATCACCTTTACCACCTCAATATAGTCGACATTTGTCAAAAACATGCTATTTATATTGTTATTAGGATTGGAAGAGTGTATAGCTATTCGTTCATTATTAGTATTTAATGAATTTCTATTTGCAAAATGTCTGTTAAAGATACTAGCGACTTGTTCCGCATCATCCATATTTTTCCCATGATGATTAAGTATTATTTTGTTTGATGATTTAGCCTGCCTTGTATTATTATTAATTATTCTCCAAGTAGTTTTAATTAAATTGCGTGATTCTTTCAGTTTCAATTCATTATATTTTTGTTTAGCTGAATTTATTTTAGCGTTGTATTCCTTTTTTAAGTTATTATATGCGGATTTTATATTAGTGCATTTTGTATTTTTGTATACCCAGTGCAGTTCATTTAATTTATTCCTAACTTCTAATATTTCTTTTGTAACCCACTTACCTGTTTTATTATTGCAATTTATGTGTTTCCTTTTTACTAAAGGAAATGCATTATTAAAATGTTTTAAAAATATATGAATAAAATTATTGTATTTACTGTCCACTGTTTTGCTTAAGTATACACTTTCCCAATTTTCGAATAACAATGAATTATAAAATGTATGTTGATTGTTTTCTGAGTATATCCTATAAATAGATGTTTTTACTGATTTATTTATTATTGGTTGAGGATAAATTTGTAACAAAATTGACTCATGGTCTGAAAATTCCGTGTGAATTAGCGAGGTTTGCATTGTGTCATGATAATTTGTAAATATATTGTCTATAAAAGAGGTGCATTGACGTGTTGGTTCTGAAATAGTAGGTTTTAGTCCAAAACAGCATTGTATTAAGAAATTCTCTTGTTAAATTTGTATCATCCAGTAAATTAATAGTAAAATCGCCATTAATAAAAATAAATGTATACCTATTAGATATAATTGTTAATAATTGACTTAAATTATCTAAGAAAATTGTGGTATTACCTGTGGGAGATCGATACATTGTTATCATTAAACTCAACTCACTATTCAGTTTGAAAGCGCAACTGGTGTATTCAAACTGTTTCTCTATGTTCGGAATAGGAAGGGTAATTGGTGTAAAACACATTTTGTCAGAACGTTCATACAAAGCAACGCCTCCTCCTCTAGTTTCCGACCTACAAAAATAATTACTTAACTTATAATTGTCAATTATAAAATTGTTAATTTCATCATTTTTTAGCCAGTGTTCACAAATACCCACACAATCAGGTTTATATTCACTCATTAACACATCTATATTTAATTTCTTATTCTTCACACTTCGTGCATTGAAGAACAGTATTTTAAATGGAGTTTTATGTTCTACGATGTTGGGGTTGTCGTGGTCTGTACTGGTATTGTTGTCCTCTTGGTTTGTATCGAAATAACTGCACGTTGATGTTAGTAGGCCAGAATTCCTCCTTCAATAATTTTTCCTTGTTGATTTCAGGGACTGTCACTTTAAATGCTGCGAATGCTGCATAACGTTTTAGCTTCTGTGCTCCTATCTGTTCTACCTTGGCATTGTCTTTTATAAACTTGATTAGTTCTTCTTCTGTGGTGTGAGGACTCAGATTTGAGACATATAAAGTAGTGACTGGGGCTGCTGCACAGAGCGTTGTCCTCTGTTCGTTGCTCCCTGTAATTTTGTTCGCTGTGGGTTTTCGTATATTGTTCTTATCCTTATCTCTTACATTCCAGTCATTGCGCTGTTCACAGTTATTTCGGCCTGTGATGTTTGTTGTGTTTGTTTTTTCCGAGTTGTTGTCCGAAATCTCATTAACTACACTTTGTAGAATGGTGTTTTCCCATGCCTTCTTTTGTGTGTCGGGTGTCTCTGTTTGTATTAAATCGGCGATGCATTGTTTAACGATTAAATTTTTGTTTATTTTATTGAGGTTAGGTTTATTGTTTACATGTCTCGATTTGACGGAGTTGACAGCTGGTATTATTTGCGCAACCGCAGTGGGCGGTGTTGCGGTGTTGACATTTCTTTGGACTGGGGTTTGTTGAGGGTCGGAAATTTGATACGTTATTTTATTTAATAGCTCGATGTGCTGTTTTAGTGATGCAATTGTATCTTTTTGATTTTCAATAACATAGTCTTTTTGTGTCAATAATTCTTTTAAATATTTCACCTCTACTATTAATACCTGAGAACACTGAGATGGAATTTTGTATACATTTCAAAATAACTAAAATCTATTCATGAAAACGTCATTAAATGTTGTTCTAGGGTTTTAATTGTAAAAATTATTACTTCTGACGCTCAATAAATTTTTGAAAGTGGAAAAGCTTCTCTTTATTTTAAATTATAGCTGGATCCATTTGAAAATTGAATTTCAAAATCAAGTTTAATTTATTTAATATTAAAAATCCTTCATTTTCACCGAATACTTCTTTCGATATTATTTTGATTTCTTGGCCAATGCGTCCAGGTATTTTCTAAAATGAATCTGCTTTTATAAAGATTTGATTGTGTTGCTCACAAAAATTTAAACGCGATTTTATGTAACTAAATTGTTTTGAAGGAAGCTCTTGTTTCTTAAGAACTGTTTGACAGTCATTAACTGATTTGCTTGTCGTTTTGGGAAAGTTGTATATAACCTTATTAAATTCTTCAAAATTGTTCGCATAGTACATCGTAGCATATAGCCAAGTTCCCCATTTTGTTAGCACTGGTTTATGGGGCAGTGAGATATCAGGTAATGACTTCTTGAATAATTGCACTCACAGAAGAACATAAGAACTATTTTTCCATATTTAATTAAATCTACAAATGGAAATTTCATTCTTATAGTTTCAGAAATTCGTTTCTATCCATGTGCTAAACTTGTACAATGCACAAAATGGATTATTAGTAAAATTTTGTAACTTGGTATTGTCTACGGCAAAAATAAGCTTTATCATTTATAAATTTTGCTATAATGTTATTATCAGTTTTCTTCAATTCTTTTGTATATATCAAAATACTATTGGTCGGATGTATTCATGTTAAACTCCTATTATTAAATTAAACAAGCGTCTGTGGTTTCATCCACACAAAACCACATATAATTATTGTTAATAATATCTTTAATTTTTTATATGGTTTCATAGTACGCAAGAGCTATATAATTTTTTCTCGGGAATGCGCATTTTACAATATTTTCTCAAGAAAGATTTAAATGTATTATTTTGTAATTTTCTTAAAGGGATATTCGAATATAAAAGTATTTTGCACAAATGTGAATTTAATTTAAATTGCCCATCGTTTGTTGAAGCTTTGAACTTTTTCAAACGTTCTTGATGTAGTGTTGTTATAACATGTTTTACATACAAGTCTTGACTAGTTAGGATGCAGTTGGGAACTAAAATAAAACTTACTATTTTTAAACATGCCTTACAAAATAATGTATAATTTTCACTTATTAATTCTGGATATTCTCTAATTAATTCTTGTATTGTGGTTTTCACCTTTTGCATTATGGGTTAAATACATGTGAATATATAATATAATTTATCTGTGATTCCCCAGGTTAATACGATTCACGCATATAGTAATTTTTGATAAATAAGCAAAGTTTTTGGAATGTCAATTCTATAGTTTATGAATGCGAGTTTGAATATGAGAATTAACGAAAACGTTAAATATGCGCCAGTCGTCTCATCGTTATTTTGCCGATAGTAGGAAATTGTTACGGTTGCAGAACACCTGATTATTAGCTATCACTTAAATTTGTTTACATTTAATACTTATTGGGGCCCCTGTTTGGGCCTAGTTTAACGACGTTTACATCCGGAATATCATAGGTGTGATTCCTATGAAGTGTTCGTCTTTATTATCTGAATAATGAGACGGTCTATTATATCTACTTATTTATAAACAAATCCATTGTAAATTGGTAATTTGCACTAATATTTATTAATAATAAAATTCATTATAATTATTGTATCATATTATTAAGATTTTAAACAATTATGTTGTCAAAAGATACGAAGAAAATATGTAATACAAATATAATCTATAAATGATGGGATACAGATTTTTACGAAAATTCTCTATATTAGCACATTAATTTAATATCGGCGTGAAATTATTATTAAATGTTTTTTTAAATATTTAAGAAAATGCTCCAAATAAGCATCAGAATCTAAAAAAATCATGAAAATAAGCATAAAAAGTCAAAATAAGCACAAAAAGTCAAAATAAGCAAAAAAAGCACAAAAAAACTTAGCGCTAAGTAATCACATTCTTCAAGATTCGTATAGATATTAAGGAATTTTTTCGATGCTATTAATATTATGGATAAGCATAATGCTAGAAATCCGCTCTCTACTTATAGCTATATCAACATGACTGATATCACAATTGTAACGCTCTTATCATGTTTTAAACGAGTCACAGACGTTGTAGTGGAGATTGCAATGATGTAACAACTAAATGAATTTCATGTATTATTAAACAATAAATAGTGGTATAACATTAAAACGCATTGTATTACTTTAATAAGGAAACATTTATTATACAGTGTGACGTGTTGTACAATCTCAGTACGTTAAAAAGAAAACAAAAATCACATGCAGCCACTATTGTCGAAAACCAACGCCTTCATAACCACCTCCTTGTGTATACAAAATATGTGCGACTTTAAGTGCGTGTTGTGCTTGAACTTCCGTTCGCAGTGCGGACATTGGAAACGAGGCTCAACACCACACTCCAGCCTAATGTGCCGCCTCAACGCGTACTTGCTCCTGTACACCTTGTTACATTTGAAACACCCGAAGGTGCCTAAAACAGAAAACATCACTAATCAGTTCGACAGGTGGGTTCGGAAATAGGGGAAACACCGATGTGTGGGACTGTGGGAAAATAAAAACGCTCTGGGTTGGTGGACACTGATTATATCAATGAGTTTATTTATGAAAATATCGTATGTTACAGATACATGCCTTTTTTTTAAAACACTTATTTAAAAGCGAGAAATAACGACAACAAGTTATTGGTATTATTAATTACGATGATATAACGTTTTTATCAGAGTCGTCGGTTAAGGAAAAGTATAGACTTGTTCCCATCAATTTTGGGTCTCGTCAGAGTAGTTAAGAAAATCATGGGATACTTTAGACAATAATTATGAAAGGTGTTTTAATTTTTGTTAAAGAGGTTACTGCTTGTCTTAATTAATTGAAATACTTCATTTTCGTTCTACAATTTTTATTTCTTGTCCGATGGTTTCAACCATCATTAATTCTTCTCATGGAAATACGTGAAATAAAAACAAGTGCCTCATTGAATCAGGATAATTCAAAAATGTTTCACAACCTGTTATGTGAGAAATTAATAAATCAATTAAACCTAGATTTTCAAAAGCGTTCATAATCCGTTCATTATTATTTCGACCATTTGTGATACAATTGGTAAATTTGATTTCGCAGTTATTCCCGTCTTGTACGAGGGTTAATCAAGTAGTTTTTCTCTTTGATTTTTGAAATTTCAATAATTAAGCGATAAAAAATATAAAATTATTTATTACATCTCTGCACTCCTCTCAAAATATCACAAAATATTACAAAACAAGATAATATACTCTAAATTTTAGCAGAAAGGAAGACGTTAAATATTAAAGGTATTTTGCATGTAAAATCCTTTTTATAACTATCTGAACATGTTTCAATCTTTTATATCTCATCAGTAAAGCTTTATTATTGAACAAAAATTCCTTCATCATTAAGAGCAGAGTCGGAATTTAAATTTTCTTAGGATGATTTTACAAATTATTTTAAGTACAAAATTAGAAGAAGCCGAAAATTAGTAACTAAAAAATCTTTCGTTATTTCTATTAGCTTCTGATTTTTTGTCATGGTCCAAATACTTTAAGGATTGTTGACAACTATTTAAGACATTAGTCCAAATATTTTTTAAGGCTCTAGATGAAAAATTAAATTATGGTTCAATAGTTGAAGCTTTTGTCTTTGTAAGCACGAAACAAATAGGCAAAATGATTTTGGTATTTTTGTCCAACCTCTCATCTTCTTTTTTGGCATTTTCGAAATAATCCTAGGATCTTGGATGAATTTTTAGGATATTTATTCATTCTTCGCTCATTGAAAAAACATTTCATATTTTAGAAAAATTTTATTATTATTATTTTTATTTTTTGAAATTTTCTTCAGTCAAAAAAATATTTAGAATTATCCAACCCCAAAAATCTTCAGATAATTATCTATATCTTAATTTTTGGCATATTTAAAATAATCCAAGGATTTTGGATGATTTTTTTTGGATATTTGCTCATTCTTCACTAAATAAAAAAATAATTTTATGAACTTATCTGAGGATTTCTTTGGTCCAACTCCTCATCTTGTTTCTTGCGATAGTCAAAATAACCTGAAGAGCATGCATACATTTTTGGAAACTAACTTCATTCTCCACTCAAAACAAGATATTTAGAATTTTTCAAACTTTATTTATCTGAAGATTCTTGTTCATCTCATCTTATTTCTTGCCATGGTCAAAATAACCTGAGGATCATACTTAAATTTTTGGGACATTTTCTCATCTTATGTTTTGGCATGGTCAAAATAATCCGAGGATCTTGGATGAATTTGATGGGGAATTTATTCATTCATCACTCATTACAAAATATTTCAAATTTTATAAACTTTGCTTGTCTGAATATCATGGTTAAATATTTGAGACATGTATTCATTCTCCAGACAAAAAATATTTAGAATTATTGAAGATTTTTGTTCCCATCTTTAAAATATTTCAAATTTTAGAAACTTTGCTTATCTAAGGATCTTTTTGTACAACCCCTCATCTTAATTTTTTCCTTTGTCAAAATAATGAAAGGATTTTATATGAATTGGTTATCAGAAGATTTTTGTCCATCTCCTCATCTTATTTTTTGGCATGGTCAAAATGATCCAAGGATTTTGGATGAATTTTTTTTAGATATTTATTAATTCTTCAATCATTAAAAAAAATATTTCAAATTTTATAAACTTTACTTATATGAGGATTTTTTGTCTGAAGATCATGGTTAAATTTTTGGGACAAAAATATTTAGAATTATCTGAAGATTTTAGTTTTTGGCATAGTAAAAATAATCCAAGGATTTTGGATGATTTCTTTGGGATATTTGCTCATTCTTCACTAAATTAAAAAAAATATATAAACTTTGCTTATCAGAGGATTTGTTTGCCCAACTCCTCATCTTATTTCTTGTCAAAATAATCCAAGGATCATGGTTAAACTTTTGGGACATTTATTCATTCTCCACTAAAAAATAATATTTAGAATTTTTGAAACTTCACTTATCTGAAGATTTTTGTAAATCTCCACATCTTATTTTTTCGAATGATCAAAAAAATCCAAGAATTTTTGAAGAATTTTTTTATATATTTATTCATTGTTCACTCATTAAAAAATATTTTAAATTTTATAAACTTTGCTTATCTGAGGATTTGTTTGTCCAACTAATCATCTTATCATATTTCTTGCCATGGTCAAAATAACCTAAGGATCATACTTAATTTTTTGGGACATTTTTTCATCTTGTTTTGGCATGGTCAAAATAATCTTTGGGGTATTTATTCATCATTTATAAAAAAAAAAAATATTTCAAATTTTATAAACTTTCCTTATTTGAAGATCATGGTTAAATATTTGTGACATTTATTCATTCTCCAGACAAAAAAATATTTAGAATTTTTGAAGACTTTTGTTCTCATCTTAAAAAATATTTGTAATTTTAGAAACTTTGCATATCTGAGGATTTTTTTGCCAAACCCCTCATCTTAATTTTTGCTTTTGTTAAAATAATCCAAAGATTTTGAATGAATATTTGGAATATTTATTCATTCTTAACTCAATAAAAAAAATTCAAATTTTTTTTTTGCTTATCCAAGGATTTTACCATGGTCAAAATAATCCGAGGATGATGGTTAAATTTTTGGGACATTTCTTGATTCTCCACTCAAAAAACTATTTAAAACTATTTTTTGGCATGATCAAAATAATCCAAGGATTTTGGATGATTTTTTAGGATCTTCACTTCACTTATCTGAGGTTTATTTGTCCAACTCCTCATCTTATTTCTTGCCATCATCTGAATAACCCGAGGATCAAGCCTAAATTTTTGGGCATTTCGACATTCTTCACATAATTCTTTTTTAGAATTTTTAAACTTTGATTATCTGAAGAATTTTGTTCGATTCCTCATCTTCTTATATTTTGGCATTGTCAAATCTTCACTCATTGCAGAAATCTTTCAAAATAAACTTTGCTTATCTGAAGAATTTTGCCTATCCCTTCATCTTACTTTTTGGCATGGTTAAAATGATTCAAGAATATTGAAAAAGAAATTAGAATATTTATTCATTCTTTGCTCATTAAAAACATATTTAAAATTTTATAAACTACAATTTTGGAAACTTTGCTTATGGGAAGATTTTTGTCCAACTCATCTATTTTTTGGCATAGTTAAAATAACCCAGGGATTTTGGATGAATTTTTGGGATATTTATTCATTCTCCACTCATGATTTTGACTTTGATTATCTAATTTAAAGATTAAGCAATGTAATAATTTAAAAATACAAAAACATTTCGCGAATCTACATAGATTTTCTACAACGAACTAAAGGATTTTAATACATTTTATTAAGCAATGTATATCTAAATCCAAATTAGCAGAAAAGTTGTGGAAAATGTACTGCTTGTTAAAATCTTTAATTGAATTCTCTTATTACTTAACTAAAAATTGCCTGATTCTCTTAAGTGTATTAGTACTATCAAGAAGTTTAAAGAAAATTTATTTAAGTTCTTATGTGAGAAAGAATTATATAAATATAGTTTAGAAGAATATTTTGATTAGTAATGTATACATACATACATACACTTTCTTTCTTATTGTACTTTATTGTAATTTAAGGGAGAAATATTATTAATAAAAATTATTAAAAATGCAAATCCAAATCAATACAAAGTGGTCCTTTCATATCTATGTTTTTTTCTCTCGTTTTATTATATTATTATATCAACCAACCTAAAACAAAATGGTTGTTTTGGAAACCTTTATTAAAGAAAAAATAAAAAAAAACTAAAATGTATTAAAGTCTTTTATTATTTATGTTGAAAGCATCTACTTCGTTATACATGTTGAATATTAATTAAAACACTTTCAGCTTTTGTTTACATAACACCATGTACAAAGTTTAAAGTGTTTTAATTCAAGTCCTTTAGTTGGTTGTAGAAAATTAACTAATAATTTTAAAATACGAAAACATTTTGGTTTGTAGATTGTTTTCTTATTTTTGAATTATCAAAAAATACTTTTAGACTGAATGTTGAGAAGATTTTCTGCTGATATCACCAGAGAAGCACTTACTCTTCAAAACTAAATTGAACTGAGGATTTTGTTATTACTGTCCAAACATTAAATTTAAGGGATGCTTTTAGGACCTTTATTCGAAATAAGTTTAGATTGTGATCAATTGAACTACATGGGCATATAAATACATTTTTTGTCATTCTACCTTATTTATTGTCACATAAAATTAATTTGGCTTAGATACTTTTACACTAAATTGAAAAATTCACTATGTTTTAACCACAAATAATTATTTGTAACGGTCGCAACCATTCTCTTCAGAAGATACTTTTGTTCGTTCCCTGTGTTTCATATTTACGTATATTTAAATTAATTCAGAGATTTAAATTTAGACCTACATCAATTGGAAAGTTAGAAAGATTAATTGGTGATAGTTTCTGAGCCTTGCCCTTCAAAACTAGATAAGGAAGTAGAAATAATCTTTACACCTAGGATTTGTTGTCTTCTTGTGGTTTCCTTAACATCGTTCTATCAACCCAAAACGTTTTAGCTTAAAGATATTGACTTTTTATTTATATTTGTTGTTAGGATTCTCTTCATTTCATACTTTTGTTCGTTTCTCTGTGACTAATATTTACGTATTTTTAGATTGATTCTAAGATTTAAATTTAGATCTACATGAAATTAAAAGTTAGAAAGATTCGTTGGCGATATTTGCAACTGTAGTCTTTCTGTCTTATTTCTTATTAATGTTCTATCAACCCTAAACATTTTAGCTAAGAGATATTTAGTTTTTACTTTTTTTTAATACGTATTTTTTTAAATAAATTCAAAATGCTATTATTTAACTTTTTGAACTACAGACAAAGGTATAGACAACTTCTACACATCTTTTAAATTTTCTGTTGTTCTTCTACCTAATTCCTTGTCAACTTAAATCATTTTGACTTAAATGTCGATTCTCCTATTTTTTTTCTTAATTAGATCTACATTAGATGGAAAATTAGAGGGTTAGAGAATTTTGTTCTTCAAAAATAGTTAAGAAGTTGAAGATTGAACATTGTCAATGTTCGGCTTTAATTTTTGAATTTGCAAGTTTTGATGGTTCTGAAAAGAACCGATATATAATTACATCATGTTTTTTTTGCCATCCTACCATATGTCTTGTAATAACCCTATCAACCTAAAACATAGAGATATTTATTGATTCGTCCGTTTGTTGCTTAGATACGTAGTTTGACATGGGTTCACAGATTTAAATTTAAAGTTAGACAGAGTTGTTTAGCCTTATACTTCAAAACTAGATTGGAAAGTAATCTTTACAACTAGGATGTTTAAAATTTTTCTCCTCCTGCCTTATTTCTTTTTTGTCACATTCTAATCAACATAAAACAATTTTCCTTAAATATCTTTATTCGTTCTTCTGTTTTTTGCTGAGTTACATATTTTTAAATTGTTATTACAAATACTATAGCTAATGAATATATTTTTAAAGAATTGTATTTAAGTAAAAAGTTAAAAAAGGGCTTTAGAAAAGAAAAATCACTTAAAACTTTCTTCCGTAAATTTTGGTCCATCAGTGATGAGTACGACGGGCAAGCTTCTTAGAAACCCTAAAACAAAAAATTATCTTGATATAATGACTAATCCTCTACTCTATTATAATATATAAAATATAATTTTTAATAAAGGCAAAATTCAGTCACAGACAAAAATTAATCTTAAAGAAAACGAATAGAATTAATATCATTCAGATAGGCCACGAAAATGCTAATGACGTGAGCATTTTTTGGCCCCAATTATTTTTTCATTGATCTATTATACTCTTGACATAGGGTAATAAATTAATCATTACTTCAGCGTACGCCTGACCTATCCCACTTCATTGTCACATCGTACTCTTGACCTATCATTAATTATGCATTGCCCTTTCATACTCTTGATCTAGGATATTAAATAATTCATTGCCCCTGAGTACTCTTGACCTACCCCAACTATTTTTCATTGATCTATCATACTCTTGGCCTAAGGTAATAAATAAATCATTGTCTCATCGTAAGTTTGACCTATTCTAATTAATTATTCACTGCCCCATCGTTGCCCTAGAGTAACCTTGACCTATCTCAATAAATTATTCATTGCCCTAAGGTATATTTACCTACCATGCACATAACTTATAATTCAGGGTATTTTTCTCATTTGAAAACTCTAAAATAATACGTTTTACAGGTAGCAATCACGAAGATCATTTTCAGGATTTACAAATTTCATCTGCTTTGAAAATGATCGTCGCTGATCGAAACATATCTGAGGAAAATAAATACAACAATATGAAACATAACAAGTGTACTAATTAAAATTACATAATTAATTAATGTAATAAGTTTGTTTCATCAAAAGTGATGTGAACAAAGTATATACCGTAGCAAGTAAAAGTCTCAGTATCAGTAATTTCAAGAGTTTTATGATAAAATCCTTCTTTTCGACAATAATAGTCTGTTAGGAAAGATTATGTAAATATAATCTTTCTTTAAAAAATAATTAAATTTGTATATTTTACCTAAATGAAGAAATTTTGTTATAAAATGTGTAAACAGAATCTTCAGAAACTTACATTATTTGAAAAATAATGTCTTGTAAAATAAATATATTGTACATTAAAGAGCTGGCCTAATCTATCTGAAGAACTTTTGCTGCAGAGTGTATAATAAACTTTCTCTTGTTCTATCAGGAAATAATTTGTCTTAGGGTGTATAAACAGAATATTTAACAATCATTAACAATACTAATCAATTTACAGAATATTTATTTCATAGCGCATAGCAAAAATACTTTAGTGACAGAAAATTTCATCATCTGATAAAGAAGGGGTCTGAGTTGAATATGGTGAACTCCACCCGCAAATTTTGTGACTTAAATTTTTGCAATCAAAAATGTATAGATTTTTTTGGGCTACATCTATTAAAAATATTTTGCCCTCATAGACTAGAATATGTTTAATCTAACATAAAGAAATACAGTTCAATGTAGCGTACTAAACAATTTACTACCATGGGACAAATATTAAATAAGTGTATTTTAACTGGAACCAGAAGTATAACATACTAGAACTTATCCTACAAGGCAAGATAAAAGGGAAAATGGGAGTAGGTCGTAAGCAAATGTTATGACTGGCATGAGGACAATTCGAGAACTTTTTGACCCAGCAAGAAAAAGAGATGAAATGAAACATGTGATCGCGAACATCCATTAGTGGATAGACAGCAGAAAAAGAAGAAGAACTTTAATATGTATATACGAGGGTAGATTGAAAAGTTTCCGTAATGGGCAAGAGATGGCGCGCGTATTGTGAAATTGTTATGATGGTTGTCAAGGCTAACCTATTTTAGGTAAGCTGTCAAATTTTCAGACACGTGCGTCGTTCCGTTTTTGTTTACTAGGATATCTTATGAAGCAAGTCAGGAACTTTTGCAAAAATGGATAAAAACGAATTTCGTGCAGTCATCAAACATTTCTGGATGGATGGGAAAAAGGCGACGAATATACGAGATATTTTACAGAAAGTTCATGGCACATCCACACCTTCATTTTCGACTATTAGTTTCTGGGTGAGCGAGTTCAAACGTGGCCGTACGAGCACCAAGGATGAACCACTCAATGGACGTCCAAAAACGGCCACAAATGAAGAAATGATCGACAAAGTCCATGATCTCGTGTTAGCCGATCGACGAGGGAAGTTGCGCGAAATAGTAGAGACCACGGGCATCTCATATGAATGTGTGCAAAATATCGTGCATAAACATTTGGGCAATCCAATCTTCACAATAATTTATTTTCAAAATTTATAAGGTCGACAGATGACTTTTGCTTTATTATGACTAGATCCTCTTTTCCCACTTTAGGAAGACTATCCAAAAAATATTTTCGTGTCAGCACTCGTATTCCCTTCTAATCCATTACCCCTGGAACACTTGACTATACGACATATATAGACCTTACCCCTATTGATGTTCGTATAAGCAACCCCTATTCAAAATTAGTTTTGCCTTTGATTAACACCGAATGCATGGAATTGTATTATTTTGAACCTAACCCAATAAGCCCAACCAAAAATTAAGCAACCTCTATTCAAAATTAGAGGGCAACTCTTTTAACATTAATTGTATGGAATTGTGGTATTTTAAACGTAACCCAGTAAACCTATCCAAAACCAAATTCCCAGAAAACACCGTACCTGAAATTATCATTTGGCTTAATATATCCAGAATAGATGACATACAAATTTAATATAAGAGCTCTGATGTTATATTAATAAGCTGGGTTGAAAGACTACAACTCGAATTACCATTTAACCCTTTAGGTTATACCGTATTCAATTCAATATATGAGCTTTACAATTTATTACAATGTCAAAAGCGCCGCAACCTGACACAGTAATTCTTAAAACTCTATAACTCCGAAAATAGTTTTTTTCATCTGGGGATATTCGAACATAATAAAAAAACATTATTGCGAGAAGCTGCATAGCTACCATCACTTCAAAACCTATGAATTTTGTTGAAAACATTACACGTTGGGTTCTAATTGAAAACAGTACTATATTTTAACACCGACCATTCATCGACAAGGACGACAAAATTTTAGAAAATCACCGTATACGATTATACACATCGTGACTCGAAGGATGTTATTTTGAAGGTTTGTATAAACTCACTTTTATTTTTCCACCCTCTGATTTTCACTCTGTGCTACACAGATGGCTTAAAATCGTTACCAAAAACCTCGAACTGACAAAGGATTGTTGGCGCTGCTCGAAAACGATAATTCCGATGTCAATATTTTGATCCTGAGGTATCAAAATATATAAATAAATAAAACGCCAAAACGAACCCAGTGGCACTCTGAAGTGAAAGCCTAAGTTAAAAACAGGCTATGAATTCAGCTGCAGATCGTCAATCTGTGAAAGAAATGGAAGTTGCAAATTTCATCAGCAAAAACCTTTAACTGACAACCAATTGCTGTTGCTGCTGGAAAACGATTAAACTGATGTCAATATTTTGATCGATGAGAACGATGATCCGGTTGGTCAGACGTTTCTGGAGATGAAGTACCGGAATAAAACGCTAAATCGATCCCAGTGGCAAGTATCAACTCTGAAGTGAATGCCTAAGTAAAATAAAAAAATAGTATTTGAATACAGCTGCAGATGCCCAACCTGTGAAAGAAATGGAAGTTACAATTTCCGATTCTCCACTTACTGCACCAACCCCGAAAAGGAAGAGAATGAGTGTCTTGAGAAATGAAAAGCCAATCCTGATAAACAAGGTCATATACGAAAGTGAAGCTGCAAAATAGAATATATTGTTTGACTGAGAGATATGACTTGTATCTCCCTTTAAGTTTATTGGCACGAAAAAGGCCACAAAACATAAGAATCAATAGCAACGTATTGATTGGACTTTATATGAATAAAACTATATAAGTACTTTCAAAAATATATTGTAAGACGCTACAATTGTTTCGCCAAGGCGAAGAAGCCACAGTGTGGCTTCTTCAGGCAACAATTGTAGCGTCTTACAACATATTTTTGAAAGTACTTATATAGTTTTATTCATATAAAGTGAAGATAAACTTTCAACATCTGTCAGCCTCATCAATCAAGTATTGGTTGGATGAAAGATGTGATTTATTTATCTTCTTGCGTTTATTGGCACGAAGAAAAACAACGAAATATAGGAATCAACACACAGGATTTAAAAAGCTCAAAGTATTTTCTTCACCTGAAGAAGCCACAGTGTTGCAAAACTTATGTTGTGTTTAGTGTAGGGTTAAACCAAATTTGAAAATCTGAGTGTCGTTATCTTAATATCGAAAATGGATTTTCAACGCCTAAGTGCCTCAACAATCAATCTATCCAAAATATTTGTTTGAGATATATTTTATCAAAGAACTCATTTACTGTATGACTTATTTTTTTGACAATGTCAATGTGACAATATTTACCCCTTTATTAGAAGAAATAAGCATTTATTGTTTTAATATATGTATCTGTGTTCAATGACACAGTGAAGGAGAGGACCAACATGTTAGAGTGATAGAACATTCTTCAAGAGTGAACTACGCCTTGTTTAGTAGTTCTCTTATTATTATTTATTATAGAGAGCCTGTCGCTAAACAGAGATTTTCAATTAAGACAGCATGTGCATTTTCTTGAAACTTTTACTCATATAGTGGACAACGGTAGATTTTGGAATATCAAGCCCCTATTCGACACCTTCACTCTCCCTCTAAAGACAGATTTATGTGTTGATAAAAAGATGATCCCCTGCAAAGCTTGTCTCAATATGGAGCAGTTCATCAAGAATAAAACTAATGAAATAGGGAATAAAATGGTATGCCTTGTGTGGAAAAAGTGGATTCTGCTCTAACTTCCTTAGCTAAGAAGGTTCGACCATAAATTTGATGACCTTTCGGAGGATTTTAGAGCTCCTGAAACGATAGTTTCGACGCTTGTTCAGCACATTTTCGAATTCCATTATTTCCGTTTATACTTTATCAACTATTTTAACAACTACAATTTGTTGTAATACCTACGGGATATTGAATTGACGAGGCGGATACATGACGAAACTCCTCAAAAAATTGAAATAAAACAACACAGTTGCGAGGGTTTCATGTTTATTGTTGAACACTGCAACATGTTTCACCACACAGTATTCATCTGCCTGATGAAGCCACTGTGTGGCGAAACACGTTGCAGTATTCAACAATAAATGTGAAACCCTCCCGACTGTGTTGTTTTATTTCAATCTACGGGATAGATATATCTATGCTCTATGCACAGTAAGAGTATATCGATTCAATGCACCACCTTTCTTCTCAGACAGCGCAATGAAAAAATAGGAATGTGGTTCAGCTTAAGAACTGATCAGTGGGAATAATAATGCTCAAGTGGCATGACAACAAGAGCGTGGTAAAGGCCTCAAGGTGCCGGAGATTCTGACATATATCAGAGGAGAGACAAGTCGCAAAAAAAGTATCTGATTGTGGCTCGGCCAAAAGTTTTCAACATCTCAATGGGAAACATGGACAAACTTGACCTCCTCATAACCCTATACAACACGTTAATCAGATTAAGAAAATAGATCAGGCGAATGTTCACACACGCCATGCGCCTATACTTGGATCCAATATAAACAGCAAGATGACACTCTGGGTATTCCAACAAACGATTTTTGACCTCTTACGATTCATAGCTTAAATTATGAAGAGTCTCATCAAAACGAATAAATTTCGAGAGAAAATGGTCACCCTTGTAGTAAAGCATCTCCTCTATCACTAAAATCAGCATTCACTTTTCTCCAGCAAGCCAGTTAACATCAAGGAAAGTTAGATCAATAAATGTCTGATTTGATCAAATCGACAATTTCTTTTAATCTCACAAGCAATATTTTTTTAACTTGGCCCAGAAATTATCAAAGACTGTAATTAATCTAACATCACAATTAAATTAGTATAATGCAAAGCAACTCATTCGCCTGTTTTTAACTTATCACAAAAACATTTGCAATAAAAGGTAATTTCTGTTCTATAACACTAAAAAAGCATTTTTTCAACATCAATAAATAAATTAGAAGTGCATTATTAAAACAAAGTATTAAGACATAATTAATTTATTATTTATTTAGACAAGCTTTTGAGATTATTAATAATTTTTTGTTACTTACACTAATAAATAAATATGTACGTATTTATTGAGGACAATCTTTTGTTTTATTTAAAACTTAAATATATTAAAATTGCACACCTCGATTAAAAATTAATCAATTAAAATAAGCCATTTCCTCATTCCACGAAGACTCTGATAAAAACGATATTTACACAAACCGTACGTTTCGTTTTTTTTTTTTTTCTTCTGCATCGTCACTACTTGCAACATTAGTTATTAATACATGGCACATACTTCTAAATAAGAAACATTTGTACATGATATACAGCACTACATCGGTTTTTTTCTTTCTTCTGAAGCGGCGTGTCCGTCTCAGCGGAACAGGTTGCGCACGTTGAGTTTAAAGTGTTTGCCGCGCATGTGCGTCTTGAGGGAGAACTTGTGTTTGGTGACGTAGTAACAGTCCTCGATCGGGCAGAAGAACTCGGGCAGTTTGCCGCACTCGTACTTTACGTGGCGCTTTAGCGTCGCCGGGAAGCTGTACACTTTGCCGCACCGCTGGCACCTAAACGCGTTCTTGAGACCTGAAATGCGTGAAATTAGTTTTTGGTGGTCAAGTGCGGATGTATATCGGTGGTGGTTGCAACGACTTGTACACAAGCTTCTTTCTATAAGCTTGTTTAACATCTACGGGGTAACGAAAACAAATATTAAAAATCTATTTTAAATATAAAATTAATTATATTAAGTTATGCTTGATAGAAATATTAGTGTTCTATAATATTTTGTGATTCTATATTAAATGACATAAACAATGACAGCTTTAATTCCTAAAATAATTAAATAACTTATGGTTATTCAAGCCTCCACAATTATTTACTTATTTCTAGTTATTCAACCGAATGAATGAAAAAAAAAACTATATGAATGTTATTGTAGTTACTAAAAACAAATTTTGGGCAATTTACGTATTGATAATAAATATACTAGTAAGTAACATAGAAATTCGAACACCCAGTACATATCATTTTATTTTGATAAAATTTTATATTTAGGCTTTTGAATCTCTTCAGTATAGAATTATGTACAGCAAACAACCTCATTGTGGCAAACACAAAGACATACACAAATGCACTAGAGAAGTTAAACCAAGAAAAAAAAATAGACTACTAGTTAATAGACGCAGAAGAATAGAAAAAGGTACAAGACAAGCTGAATAGGGAACGATCAATAATTGTTAAAAATAGAAATTAAGACAGGAGCAGAAAACTTGAAGAGTACGAAGACGAAAACAATAATAAACAAAAACACGAAAAGCCAAAAATTGAAAAGAAATAAACTAGGAATGAATACCAATCAAAAATAGAGAAAAGACAAAAAAAAATAGAAGGAGCTGAAAGCAAATAGAAAAATGAAAATATAAGTGAGCATCCCGAGAAAGCTGTGCAAAATCACTATATCAAATAAACAGAAAGAGAAACAGGTGGTGGTACAATTTGTAAATACAAAAAAAGATAATTGGCAAACTTACATAAAAACAAGGCAATAGCAAGACTACAGAAGATATAAAATATAATATAATCAAGATGGCAAAACAGCAATCCTGGAAGCAGTTCGGTAAGAAACGTTCACAGAAAACCAAAAGATGTTTTATAGCACAATTAAACAAATGAGGAATAAAAGGACACGAAGCCAGCACAAAAACGGAAATATTATAACAAATAATAAACACCATAATGGAGATGAAGAAGATGAAACAAATGGAGAAAACAACGAAATAACAATCGACGAACTGAAGGCAGCAATCAAGAAAATAAAACTAGGAATAGATGACATCACAGCCGAAATGATGAAATATATGGGGGAAAGGGAAAGGGAGAAGGAGTGGAACAAGGGAATTATAATACCCATACACAAAAATAGAGACACAAAAATATGTGACAACTACAGGGGTATTACACTAACAAGCATACCAGGGAAAATTTTAGATCAACAGCTGGAAGAAGAACAACACGGATTAAAAAAAAGAAGCAAACAAGACTTAATATACATAATGAGACTACTAACATAGAGGACATATGGCATATACTTGAAAAAAGAGGGATAAAAAGAAGCATAATAAATATAGTTAGGAATTATACAGAAATAACAAAAATAAAGTAAGAATTGGAAATATAGAATCAAAGCTGTTCAAGACCAAAACGGGACTGAGACAAGGTTGTAATGGGTTTTCCAATAAGAGGTTTCATTTTAAAATTTAAAAAAAAAACGAGTATATTTTAAGAGAAATTTTTGGATATTTATTTCATTGTAAAGAGAAAGGTATGCCATTAACGATGGAAAACGATATCAGCCAAATAGCCGCCATAACTACGGTTGCAGCACCATATCCTTTTCATAAAATTTTCAATGACCAATTCGCACTTTTGCGTATGTCCTCGATAACTTCAGGAATTCCATCTTTAAGGCCATTGGCATAGACCTTTATCTTTCACGTGGCCCCAAAGAAAAAAGTCTAAAGGTGTTAAGTCACAAGATCTCGGGGGCCAATTGTGATCACTTCTTTGCGAAATAACACTTTTCTTGCAAAATTTGCGATTTTTTCGTTGCTTGTGTGGCACGTAGGGCTCGATAGCACAATCCATTCACCGTAACAGTTGCACCAACCTTATTTTCGAACAAGTAAGGCCCAATCACACCGCCAGTCCAAAAACCGCACCAAACAGTGACACGTTGAGGATGGAGAGCCTTTACAATAAGCATTCTTGGATTTTCCGAGCCCCAAATGAGGAAATTCTGCTTATTCACGTAGCCTCCGAGGTGAAAATGGGCCTCATCGCTGAAGATGATTTTTCGATAAAAATCATTTGAATGCATTTCAAGGACCCAATCAGCAAATATAAAACCTTTATTCTTGTATGAAGGCCGCGTTCACTTGTTGGTGCATTTTGATAAAAAGTTTAAATAAAACACTTCCTAACTTTGTTTTACCACTATATTTTGGATAACTGTGACTAGTTTTGATCATAAGCTTTATGTTTGATAATGATCAGCTTATGATCGAAACTAGTCACAGTTATCCAAATATAGTGGTAAAACAAAATTATAAATTGTTTTATTTAAACTAAGTCTTTATGCAAAATACGGTGTAATGTCGTCTTTGGAATGTCTAATTCCAAAGATCGACGAGTAATCGACAAACCTGGGTTTTCGTTAACACTATTGGCTACAGCAGCAATATTCTCAATTGTTCTTGAGCGACGCACACGGTTTCGATTCTCCACATCACTAAGTTGTCCCAACAGCTCAATTTTTTTAACCAGTTTTACTATTGCTGGACGAGAAGGTGCTTCACGATGACCCAAAAGTGCTTTAGTTTGGTGAACTGTGACTGCAAAATATTCAAAATTTCTGTAGTGAATTTTAACAATTTCAATGCGTTGTTGAAGCGTGTATCGTTGCATTTTTACTAATGGCGTAGTTTTCACTTGTCAAATGTCAAAAGATGACAGCTGTAAAAGTGACAGCGGACTATTCAAAGTGAAACCTCTTATTGGAAAATCCTTTATACGATGGGCATTTGAAAAGTCCGTGTAAAAATAAAAACTACTAACGTGTTTGGGGTAAGCCTTTTTTATTTTTCGACATAGTCTCCTTTTAGGTTTATACACTTCGTCCAACGATGTTCTAGTTGATTGATCCCTTTCGAAGGATTGGTCCATGTATGAAAAATATCCATTAGTGTCTGCAATCACCTCCTCGTTTGAATAAAATTTTTGTCCCGCCAGCCATTTCTTCAAATAGTAGTCCGAGGGAGCCAAGTCTGGAGAATTGGGGGGATGTGAAACGAGTTGGAATCCTATTTCCATTAATTTTACGACCACAACTGCTGAGGTGTGTGCTGGTGCGTTGTTGTGATGGAAAAGGACTTTCTTATGGGCCAATCGCGTGCGTTTTTCTTGCAGCTCAGTTTTCAAATGTCAATCTCACTCAACTTAACTGTTCTGTCATTCATTACCATGTCATGTATTTTAACAATGATTTCTGGAGTCGTAACCTCCACAGGCCGCCCAGAACGTGCAGCGTCACTTGTGCCCATATGGCCAGTCCGAAAATTTTGAAACCACTTATAAATTGTTCTAATCGAAGGTGAAAACAAGGCAAAAATTAATCAGGAAGACCAAGAAAGGGTTGGAACGAGCAAGTACATCAAACAGCAGAAATAATAGGAATATAATAGAAAGAATTAAGAAAAATGGCACAAGCTAGGCAAAAATAAAATGGCGACCAACACCGTGCGTAACATGTGGAAAACTTTACCATACAAGTCGTATGCGTAATGTGAAAATATGCTGTGGTGCTAACCTTATCACTAACATAACGAAAAGAACTTAAACTTCGAAATTGAAGCCTACGTAAATTTAAAAGATTTGGTAAGTTAGTTAAAGTTAAATAACTCTCTTCTGATGGAAAAAAAATACGCTGGATAGAAGAAGAAAATAAAAGACTGCGCCGGGAAGTTATACTTCTCTCTCCTATTAACGTAAACAACAACAAAGCTAGCAACAGCATTAATACCAGTTGCGATCCCATATTGACGCAGAAGAAATCAACACCAAGACGTCGAGCGCTTCGGTCAATAATAATAACAGCCAAATTGCCTTGGGAGGAAATAACGCCACGGACACAGCGATCAGCAAACTGACAACAACAAAACCCGCAACGAAAATAAAATCGAAAATAAATGGATTACGGTAGAACCAAAAAAGGAAGGACGATTCAAAACACAACAGTCGGCTCGAAGAGTGGTGTAAGCATGGCTTCACCAAAATATGTTTGGCTTTACATTGGAAATTGCCTGGAAACCGTGAATACGCAAACGATTATTGATTATCTCAAGGAACGACATCTCATTTCGATTAAGGAGATATGCGAATTGAAAACAAAAGGTGTAAATAAATCATTTAAGCTAGGAACAGATTTTAAGCACCTCGATGTATTAATGTCAGCGATTACTTGGCCTGAACGTGTAAAGGTGAGAAGATTTAATTTTCCAAAAATCGCAGAGGGAATCAATTTTACCCACGGATCGGCAACACAACTGCCAGCATAGAGAGTGAATCCCAGTAATGCGACTACTTACACGTATTTTTATAAATATACAATGAATTTGAGTCATTTATAGCTGCATATAAGTATTTATTCGATGTTATGTGTATATGTGAAAACTGGTTAAAACCATTTGAAATATCTACTTTTAAAATTAACAATTATGCATTTGCATCCAACCTCGCAAGATATGAATATCTGCATGGAGGTGTTATACAGCTTATAAAAAATAGTACACAGATTAGAGAAATTGACAATATAAACAATTTCTCAATTAAGAAAAATTGCGAAATATCTGCATCATACCTTCCATTACATGATATTATTATCATTAATATCTATAGATCTCCAAATAGTGATTTTAATATTTTTATGAATGTTTTAGGATCTATGCTGAATAATCTTAATTTCTACAAACGCATTATTCTGGGGGGAGATTATAACATCCACTTTTTCACTGAGGACCCTCGTGTAGCTACATTAATTAGCCTTTTTACATCGTATGGACTCCAGGGACTAGTAACATTCAACACAAGAATGAATAGCTGTTCGGACAATGTTTTTACAAACATGCAAGTATCAGAAGTAAATATTTATCCAAAAAATTTCTGTCTGACCATATCGGTATTCAGGTAAGTGTGCTAAGAAAAAGTACAGAGAGAACAACTATTGCCAGCATGAAAAGACCTATTATAGAAGAAGGTGAATTTGAGCTATAGCATCTATTACTAAACACTGACTTTTCATTCATAAATAAATATCAATGCGTGAATTTAGCTTTCCAATCATTTATAGAAATCGTAGTACAATCTTTCTCAAAATGTTTTCTATTAAAAAAAAAAAACATGTACATATGACAACGATGTAGTCTGCTACAATAATGAACTAAGGCAAATGTGCGAAATCCTATCATTTATGAAAGAAGCTAGTTAAAGATCACCTAGACTTAAGTTACTGTTTAATAAAAACAAGAAACAGTACAAACGTGCATTGCTCGATTCAAGAAAAAACGCAAATGCAAACTATGTTTACCAATCATCAAATAAACGAAAGGCAATTAATCAAACCTAAAAAAACGAACTTTGATAATATAGATATAGAACCAAATGAATTCAACATTTTTTTACTACAAGGTGGGGCAAAAGGCCCGCTACTATTTTGATTGCCTATAACTTTCCTCAAAGAAAAGATGAGTAAGTTTGGTTTTCATAAAAAGTTTATTTGCTAGTTCTTGTGGCGTATATTTATCCATAATAAAATTTGGACGTCTACACAACACAATGGTTAAAGCGAAATTGTGCTAAATGTGACAGAACCAAGATGGCGCGCAATCAAAATTGTAGCGGGCCTTTTTCCCCACCTGTTACAATATCTGATTTAATTTTGTCTAATATAGCAAAATCAGATACTGATCCATTGAGTCATATGAATTCAGGTGCCTCATATACTTCTTTTAGAGAAGTAAGTGTGGTTGAAGTTATAGAGGTCATCATGCCCTTGAAATCATCAAATACCCACAATATATATGGAATGACAAGCAGGTCTATTAATTATATAAAAGACACAGTTATAATACCTCTAACTAAATTAATTAATAGATGTATTCTAAATAACGCATTTCCCGAATGTCTTAAAGTAGCAATAGTCATTCCTTTACACAAAAAGGGTTCATTTGCAGATAAAAATAACTTTCGTTATTAAGAATAATATTTGATTAAATAACAATCCCTCATAAATTTACGAGATTATTGGTAGAAGGGATGTATCTTCCAATAATCTCGAAAATTTTTGAGGTATTGTTATTTAATCAAATATTATTCTTTTTAGATGACAACCTTATATTGAGCGATAACCAATTTGGCTTTCGCAGGGGGGCGCTCAACTGCGGAGGCAGTTCGTGGTTTTGTTGACAAAATTATCAGCGGTTTTAAAGCCGGTTATATAGCGACATCTTTCTTCGACCTCAGCAAGGCCTTCGAATGTGTTTCGCATAACGTTCTTCTACGAAAATTATACTTCTATAATTTCAGCCCATAAAGTTGTCGCTTGATAAATTCCTTTCTCCGAAATAGAACCCAACAAGTAATATTTAAAAATCGTCTGTCTGATTTTGAAACCATACCGTGTGGTGTGCCCCAAGGATCTACCCTAGGACCTTAATTATTTTTAATATATGTAATTGATCTATTGAAAATGTCAAAATGATTATGTATGGTATGCAGACGATACAACATCTATAAATCAGTGTGTAAATTATCAAACAGCATAGGGAATGCGTAAAAAACGATGTCTTAAATTGGTTCATCTTCAACAAACTTTCCTTGAACACACAAAAAACTGTCAGCCTGACTCTCTATAAATTTTAATAATCAAGAAAATGGTTCTCACAAGTTTCTCGGGCTTACTCTGGACACTAAGTTAAACTGGAAAGAGCATGAAACAGAATTGGTCCAAAAACTCAGTCGCACAACATTTTTACTCAGGCATTTAAATAATTCATATATATCTGTCATGCTGACGTAACAGCCAAAAAGTCTTCCCTAAAAAGGGGACAAAAAAGTAAATACAAGTATTTAAAGAAGAAAACAGATGTCCAACGGAATACTTGCACCCTCAGCATCATGGACAAAAACAAGGATTAGAGTAAAAGAACCTCGCAGCTGCATGAACTCCGCCCAGCTTCATCCATCCAAAATTTTTGTACGTTTTGTTATATATTTGTGTATATTAATATGTATTTTTTTGGAAAGGAAGCTAAAGACTAATAAACATAAAGACAAACATAAATTCCTTGCCTCAATGGGCTATTATTGCTGCTTTTACTTACTTACTACTAAGTGTAAAAGAAAATAACTGAGGCATATTGTAGAGAATAAGTCCGACACCCGTAATGGATAAAAGGAGAAAAGATAAATAAAAATAATCCTCTATAATAGGTTGATCCACGTTTGGTCTATTTCTCTGGCATTTGGTAATTCGACGTTTCGTCATTTATATTTGTAATTCGTTTAAAACATTGACTGCATCATTATAAATTGTTTAAACGATGTGGCAGTATTTTTCCTCTTATTGGATAAAACATCAATAGAGTTATTTATCAAGTTATTATAGCGTAAGATTTGTCCATTTACTCAAAGATGCCGTATTTCTAAAATTATCGGACAAAGAGCATAGCCTCACTGTGAAAATTGGGGTAGAAATCGAATTCTTTAGCAATTTAACTTAACCGCTGAACATCGACGAAATCGTTTCGAGAGGTGTAGAGAACGATTGATGTGAGAGCAGAAATGAAGTTAGATTCTGTTTAGGGATGCCTGATAGCCGGGCCAGAGCCAGAAGATGACGTGGTGAAAGAAGAAATCCACAACTTTTGATCGAAAGGCACGATCATCACACTGTTCGGGTTATGGTATGGGGTGCCATCGCTTATGGCTCTAGATCCGAGGTCACCGGATTTATCTCCAATTGAGCATGTGTGGGATATCATGGGCAGAAGACTCCTTAATTTGCAGCATCCCACTTCGAAATGCGTTAGTAATTGTTTGGAATGATATACCACAGGAGAACATCAATTACCTAATTAGAAGCGAACCTTGGTACCTTAGAGGGTGTATAGCTTACCGTGGTATATCGGCCCATTATTTTTTAAGGTTTGTTGAATCGAAGAGAAATTTTGTCATTTGTGTACTACGTTTTCCCTTACAATTGTACAAAATAAAATGATTTACTAGGCGTTCGGATTTCTATATCACTTAGTGCATTTGCTTCTTTCTTATTTTTTTTATCTACATTAGTTCTTTCGTTATTAATTATTTATCTTTATCAGTTTAATTTATATTTTCTAAATTCTAAATTTCGATTAATATTTTTAATTAACATGTTGAAATTATCTTCAAAAAAAGAAATTGAAAAGCAATTTTGGTTGATTAATAATTAGTATTCAATGGATCGGGGCAATTTTAATCTCTTTTACGCGACAATATGATACCAAAATTAAAATTGATATATAACTGCTCGCATTTGGCACGTTTTTGTTAGCACACACATCTTCATACCACTTTAATACTAAAATTATAAATAGAAACAAAATATTCGTATAAACCAAACAATTTTATTCCATAATATATTACATAATAAATAAAAACTAAATATACCTATGAACTATAGTGTACAAAATCCTTCTTAAAAATAAATAATGATAATAATTTTAAAAAAGTAGTCTTCTTTTTATAAACATCAATATAATTAAAAATAAAAGTTAACAATCTTCCTTAACAATAATTAAAATCAACAATCGGTCCTAAATCAAATTTATTATTCTTTATTTCTTAATCCTTCATTTCTCCAAAGAAATAGAAAGCTTTTAGGCTTTAGGTGAATAAAAAGTGAACAACAGTTTAAGCAGCATTTCTTCTTTTTTACACTGAGATAATCTGGTCAGTATCAATATGGCAGTGAAACCTTTTTGGGATTTGCTCTAGATACTTTGATGAATCTCTAGGAATTGAAAAACAAAATCATTACAGCAATGGTCGTTGAGAAAGATAATATCTCTAATATCTTAATAAATCCGATGAGTTTAGTAATATTGTTGCATATTTTGGTTTAGTATTTTCATCTTTCTATTTGATCTCCATTCATCTATATATACTGCTGGCTATATCAAAGTATTTTATGGACAATCCCCATTTAATGAAGTTAATTACAATCACAGCTTTAGTTTACGCAATCTTCGGAAAAATTTAGTTCCAGTCGATTAGGCAAATTTGGCAAATAAGTGTATCAAATCTTATACAAACATTATGTCGTGTTTAAGTCGCATGTGGGTCTTCAAGGTAAACATCCTTTTTGCCCTGTAAGGACACTGTTCGCATTTAAACATTGGTTCCTTTCCACATTCGAATCGCCGGTGATTGCTTAAAGATTGCGCGTGCTTGTAGCCTTTTCCGCACGCGCATCGATGACGATCTAAAATAAAAAAAAGAGTTTTAATCCAAACTCACCTTATCCAAATTACTTACGGCCTCCCTTAAACAAACACAAAGTAGAAGATTAAAAAATGTTAATGTATGCACAATTTCGTACTTTTTTCAAAATATCTCAAAAATAAGTAAAAATAATTAAAAAATTAAGATGTATTAAAATCCTTTAGTTCGTTGTAGATTCACGAAATGTTTTCGTATTTTTAAATTATTAAAAAATTAAGAAACATTTCTGTATTCGAAATTCTTCTGTAAATGTTAGTTTTGCTTTGATTGAAGTTGTCTTATCAAAATCGTCTTCATGGTGTTTGACTCTTACAGAGAGGAACAAAAAAGATTCACTAAGATATAAAAAATAAGTATTTAATATTAAGATGAATGTTATTGTTTAACATAAACCAATTAAACTATTTTGGCATGACTTCTTCAAATCAAAAAAAGTTATTATTTTATCAATTTGGTACAATATATGATAATATGATAAAACAAGGTAAAAATCGAAAAAGTTTATTTTCTAAACAGAGAACTAGAGTTTCTTGAATTAGTTTCTCATGTAACTCGTGGTGAAACATTTTGTAAGATAGAAATAACACAATTTAAACAAACCAAGCGTAAATTGTGTTATTTCTAGAGAACTAGAGTTTTTAACGTAGTAACATTCCATTTTTCTATCTTCAACCTTGCTGATAAGACCAGAAAAAGTCAAAACCGGTCCGCAACTCTTGTTGATACGAAAACTAATAATGATCAAATTATAAATCTGAATCTAATCAAATAAAAAATCGCTGTTTATTGCTTTCTAAATACTACATACTAATTATTTAGAACGCAATTCTTCAAAAAGATACAACTTTTGCTCGTAAAAACTCTCCATCTAATAAAATTCTCGGTTTTTTCGAACCATAAATAACATTACTTATATTTACGATGAATTAATTTGTCACTTCACCCGTAGTAGTTTTTGTATTAATCAGATTGTTTAATTTAGTTTCCTTTGTTTCAAAAACAAGTGAAACAAAGCCAAGCGTTTCAATTACTTATGTTTGTATCGATGTCTTCTTAGAATTAATAACCTAAAAAAAAGATTTGATTAATTGAAAAAATAAATAAATAATCTATAAACTCCCAAAAGTTTTCGATGTGAACTTACCTTTAGCAATCTGTGAAGACTGATGAAAATATTATTAGGCTCTTTTAGAATTTATACATCTTTAAGATTTCCAAAATTTTACATTATGCATTGTGCTGTCTCTGTAATTTTTTTTAAGCAATAATTCTTAAAACTAACCATAAAACTGCACCTGAATAACACTTCTAAAAGAAATTCTAAAAATCTCTCACGTATATCAATATCCTTACATCTATACACAAATATTTATATATGGAAGAAAAGCCAAAACTAGTAACTAAAAAGTCTTCAATAACTTCATCACAAAACACTATCGAAGCTATTCTAAGAGGTAATGAAGAATCTTTCATAGTGGAAAAGGTCTTAATATCCTTCGTCAACTTTTCAACAAAATCAGAAAGATGATTCGTGTGCTTCGTAGACGGGACACCACACATTTTCGCCAAATAAAGCAAAATCTGAATAAATTGTAAAATGAAATTTCAAAAGATAAGAACAGCAAATTCACCAATAATAAACCATAGTTATGAAAGCTCACTAAGAACTTAACCCCAATCAAAATGACTACACTTACAAACTATGGAAGGAACTAACTACTCTACATGACAATGCCGAGCATTTTGAGGACGCAATGAACGACTAGCATATGGATGAAACATTTTAGATTCCTAAAAATCTCGCAGAGCAACATGCCTTGAAGATAGGTGCGAAAAGAGGTCACCAAACTACTAAATCTATATCTAAAGAAACATAATTTTTAAATTAAGACCAAATTAGCTTTGATTAAAACAAGATAAATATTGATCAAGAAACCGAATGAAGAACCAGAGGTTTTGCTTAGAAGATAGGTATGGAGGTAGAAAGCATTTAAAACAAAAAGCGGATTTGTTGAGTCCATTTTTAAGGGACCGGATCTTTCCGAGGATCTGTAAGAAAGCCAGGTTAATATTGATTAAGAATAATAGGTTGTTGAAAAAATTCACTTGGTTTGTTTCACTAAATTGTTTATTTTATATTCGACTAGTTTCGGCACTGGGCCATTATCAAGAATAAGTGAATTTTTTCAATAACCTATTATTAACATAATGTTTTACCAAGTGAAAAATGAGAATCAAATACAAGATATATTGATTAAGAAATCGGAGAGAATCAGATTAATTAATATCTTGTAGATCAATGGGCCTAAATGATACGTGATAAACTATAGTACTTCTTAAAGAGATCCCAAACTATTCAATCTATATTTTGAACAAGAGGTCTTTCTAATTATCTGAAAGAAGATCAGATTAGCTTTGATTAAAATGAAATAAGTAATAATTAAGAAACCGGGTTAAAAATTAGAGAGCTTCTAGAGAAAAAGGACGACTTCTTCAATCCCATGTTTTAGGAATTGAGTCTTTCCAAAGATCTGGAAAAATGGGGGATTATTAATTAAGAAACTAAAATTCATTAAGATCTCGCAGGTCGATGTACCTGGAAGGTAGATGCGAAACTGTAAAGCTTCTGAAAGTGAAGTTGAGAAGTACGTTGACTTGTTCAATTCCATTTTTAGAAAAGGGCCTTTCCAAAGATCTAGAGGTAAGTAAAATTAGTATTAATAGAAAAAAAAATGTATCCTTAAGATCTTGCAGCAAATTTTGTCTAAAAATAGGTGTGAAACTGTCAAGTGTTTTTTAAGAATCTGAAAAAAGGCGAGATTAACTTTGATCAAAACCAGATAAGTATTGAATAAGATTTATCACCTAAAGGATGAGCATGAGGCCAAATAGTATAGCTTTTAGATAAGGAGATGGTCTATAAATTTAAGCCTGTTGTTAGGCAAAGGGGTTTTCAAGCGATCTGAATGAAGGCCAATTAGAATTTATTTTGAAATTGGATAAATAACCAGGCTCTCTAAGGTCGTAAAGGCCAATATGCCTTAAAAATGTATGTGAATCATTTGATATTATGATGAAAGTGATAGAAAAGGCTGAAGGGCTGTCGGAAAACCAATCCTAATTTAGAAAAGGTCAACTCCAGGTCTAGATATCACGTACATTGTTTAATATTCATACCAGCGGGGCGATATGAAGGCGCAGGTACCTTCCTACATTAGAAATTTAAATTATGACGATAATTTTTAGACGTAAAAGATAGTAAGTCATATATGAGGTAGAGGGGAAGTAAACGTTTTAATATGGGAGGGATAGTTATAGAGATTGGTTCTAAGTGATCTGTCATGGAACATTGGGTTTAACGAGGTATTGAGAATATAGCTGCCGAAAGGTGTACTGATGATCTGATAATCAATGCCAGGAGAAAATCGATCAGTGATATCAAAGCGGTATTAACTGTGGCTGAGGAAAAGGTTAGTTTTGACAATAATTGCGAAACAATCTAGGGATAAAACCATTAACATTTAGAAAAAAGATATTAAAGACAATTAAGTACCACTTATCCCTTGGTAAAAATTTCTTGATAATGATTTCTTGTAGAAACTAGTTGGTGAAAATATAGTACTTTATCTGCGAAACAAACCAAGTGAATTTTATTTTAAACCAAGATGTGCATTTCTCACTAAAACTTACAACGCCGATTTAAGAATGGCTTACTTTCCAAAGACATAGGAGCAAAAGACTCTCAGCTGCGCTCGAAATATTACTATCATCCAGGACTTCATCATTCAGTTGACTTTTAACCTTTCCACTAAATTCGATCTCACAGGTGGACTTGTCAACCGGCCTCTGAAGAATTAAACGGGCTCATAAAGCAGCGTCGCCGCCATGATCGGCATTCTTAAGGGACGTAAATCACCTCTCCTCCTATCATTAGCTTGTTCAGCGTGTTGGCCAAACTGATCGAAGAGATTCTGAGGAGTCGTTTTTCGATTTTCCATGAAGATCACCAAATCATTTCTGATTCCCGAACCGCCAGCTATCTAGGCTTCATATCGGAGGGTTTTTCGATAAAAAAAGATCTGTGCAGGTGTACCACAGGACTCTACTCCGGTAATAATCGCATAATACGCAGATGACAGTTTTACTTAGTGTAGAAGGCACCAAAGTTCATCTAAAGAGAACTCTCGAAGCTGCTCTCGACATACCAGAAGTGGGCGATTTTTGTTCAATGTTATTAAGAGTTTATCCGTACATTTCAGTAGACCGTACCTCAACAAATAAAAGATCATTTTCCCCCAACGTTTCTTTGGAAAGGAGCTCATCCCGATAAAAGACGAGATTAAATAGATCTCGCATGGTGTAAGACGATCGCTTATCAAATTTAAAAGGCCTTCGTTGGTTAATCTGTAACCCGTTATCAACACAAAATCTACATTGTCTGTGAAAAAAACAGATTAATGCCATTCATTGTTTTGAGGCTACTATAGACCCATTTTCATGGTAAAAGTGCAGCATACCTTCGCTCTGAGACGCCTTATATACGGAATACATAGATTCATCGTGATACAAAAGCCCGAGTGTTCTGGAGTACATCAAAGAGCTCTCTATAGACTTTTACAGAAAAGTAGTAGTAGCAAACTAAAATCAGTTAATTGATGCACTGTGCTTGAGTTAGACCGCGTCGAAAGTCATAATAAAATATGTATCACAAAGTGAAAGCCTCTACAATCGAATATTTTAACCTTTCCTCTAATCTCTATATTTTCCTTCTGCAAGATTATCTCAAGCCAACTTGCTTAACAAGAAAAAAAAAGGTTCACAGCAGCACAAATTTAGTCGCCGCCAAAAATTATATATATATTTTTTCCAATATTTTTGATTCCACCAAAAAATATGAAAACATTGAATTATTGTTCCCTGTCAACAACAGATGCTGACTGCTTTAGAGATATTTTAGATCAGCGTATCGCAGTTGAAAACAAGGAAACTGAGTTTTACGTTGGAGTTTTCAACTCTTAAACACCTCTAAACAACTCGAGATATGACATCAGAGCTGTGGGATCCTTATGCCAAACGGTCGCGCAGACCTGACTTGATCAACTTTGCCATTCACTCAATCGTCTGTCCTCCGACCATAATCCACATTTTCTATTAGTCTATTAGTGCCGCATACTAATAGACCTTTGTGAAAGATAAAGTTCACAAATTGGCTGAAATGCAGGCGATCATCAGATCAGATCATCTAAAGTTCTAAAGCAGACCTTGAGGAAGCTGTCCATAAGCTCTCATCGGCAGTGCTATCGAGTAATAACAAGTCCACGGCCAGTAGAATCACCGCACAGGTAGATCATCAATACTCGCGCGTAATTGTAACAACAACCATTGGGAACGTTGTTTAGAGTCGATGAATGAACAACCAAACTGTTTTAAAGTTAATTTAGACCCTCAAACGTCAAATTCATAACAACCAAGGATTATTAGGTGCGATTGGCCACGTTTACATCGAACCTGACAAAGATAAGGTTTTCGCGGAACTCTTGAGTGTCAATTCAAAGTAACTGAAACCGTCCGAAATGTATATTTGGTAATCCAAATAAGAGTTTGAAGAAAGGTTATTAGTGCTTTATTCGTCAGATTAATTTGATCTTCACGTAACTCAATCAATCAATTTATCCTTAAGGGAAGTAAATCACCTTATCCTATCGTTAGCTTGTTCAGCGTGTTGGACAAACTAATCGAAAAGATTCTACTGAGTCGTATTTGATTTTCCTTGAAGACCAAATCATTCCTGATTCGCAAGACGTTTTCCGGGCTGGTATGTCCACTAACCACCAGCTATTTAGGGTGAGGAAAATCATCTCCTCTGCACGACTTTCTTAGCGACAGGAAGTTCCATTGTAAAATAAAATATAAAGGGAGCTTAAGATCTGTGCAGGTGTACCGCAGGGCTCTGAACCACAGTTTATCTAATGAAAACTCTCCAAGTCGCTCTCGATACCTACGAGAAGTGGACGACCCAATGGCGACTTGAGGTCAATGATGATAAGAGTGTATCCATATATTTATAGATTAAAAAGGCTAATCTGTGGCCCATTATAAACACAAGATCAACATTGTCTGTGAAAAACAGATTAAAGCTGTTCACTATGATGATAAGGCCTGATCTTACCTACGCTGTATCCATTTGGGATTACTTTAAGCCCACTTTAATGGCGAATGTCCAGTGTACGCAAAACATCGCTCTGAGATGCGTACACAGATACTTCGTGACATAAATACCCCGAGTGTTTTAGAGCACATCAAAGAGCTCTTTGTGAACTATTACCAAAATAGATGATAATCCCCACTGGAATAAACTTTTCCAAACACGAATTTCACTGCAGATAGCAAACATCGAAGGACACGTCCTAATTGGTGCTCAATTAGCCCCCAAAGCCTAGAACCACCATAATCTGATCGATGACGCTGCTCCTTTCGAGGAGAGCTGTCAAGTTGACATTTAATTCCCAGATTAGGGACAAAAATTCCTGAGTATAACATGCTTGCATGTTTAGATTCTGGCGTGTAATTATGCACCTATGCCTTATCACAAGTGACAATGAGACTTAAAAAATCAAAATCACCTGATTGGTCACGTTTTCTACGCGGCCACGTAAAAAAGTTTTATGGCATTCGTAGACTTGAGTTTTCGAAAGAGTATTATCAGCAAACTGTGCAGACAGTCGACGAAAGATTTCGGAAGGTTTTTCGCCTTCCCGCATCAAAAATTTAATAATGTTGCCCACAGATGTGGTGTGGCGTCTTCCCCTCCCTTTGGCAATCACCTACAACACATTCAGCGGTACTGCTCATACTCACTACTTAGCGACCGATAAATTCAAAATTCCGGTTTATATTTGATTCACCTTCGAATTATTTCCTTATATAGATCACAGTACCTAAGACGTAAATGAACAAACTAGAGTCCACAGGGAATGTGATGATTCGTAGGATCATCAAAGCATCGTAGAACGTCTCTAACTGTCAGTTGCGCTCGAAATATCCCCATTATCCAGGACTTTATCGTTCAGCTGACTCAACCTTTCCCCAATAAAAATTTGAAAACATTATATTGTTAAAGGTAATGCTTGTTATGCTACATTCTTGATGGAACCGGATATATAAGTGTCAGGAAACTGTAAATAAAAATATGGAACATAACAAGTGCTTTTCTTCACCAAACTTACATTATATTGTTTCTTGTCAATAATAGCCATTGACCGCTTTCGAGATATTTTAGATCAGCGTATCGCAGTAGAAAACAGTAACTCTTCCGGAATCCGTAAAGCAAGATAATACCATTAATGTGCTTTATCTTTCTTTAATAAAAACTGGCTGATTAAAAAAAATCTTTAATGATCTAAAAATTCACATTTGTGCATTCACTCAAATAATTCCATAGTCATATTACAAACCAGATATCAAAATAATGCTAGAAAATTATAGATTTATTAAATAGAGAAATGGGGTTTAAGTCAGTAATAATTTAACAGTACCTACAGAATCGGCCTTTAGGTGACTTATGTTAGATTTCTCCATCTTCATCTATGCAGGTATTCCACAAGGCTCTGTGTTCTACAATATATATTTTCTTCCACAAATTACATATATATACTATATTAGAAAATAATTCCAAAATCACATGTGGAAACAACTAATCTGACTATCTTGATTAGAACTAAAAAACAAACAAACCAAGTGTATTTTTATTTCTAATCAAGATAGTTTCAAAAAGTTTCATCATTGTTTAAGTGAGCATATGCTTAAATATATAGCCTGACTAATACTACGCAAGATATTGAATTGTACAAAACCAATTTGCATGTTACAAACAGTACTATTATGTCATTAGTTCTATGAAAATAAAACAAAGAGGGATCTCAGACAAATACAAAGCACCTTTATAGTACTATCTTGTCATGTGGTTTACCTAAACGCAAAAACCCTAGCTGGAATAGCAAGGTCTGAGATAAACAATTCTAAACAACTCGAGATATGATATCAGAGCTATGGAACCCCTTAGTCCCACGCTCACACAGACCTGACGTGATTAACATTGCCGTTCTATCAAACGCCAACTCCGTCCACGACATCTGGATTGCCGATGACCTGTCCTCCAATTATATCCCAGATTTTCTAGGTAAAAAGGTAAAGTCCACACATTGGCTGAAATACAGGCAAAAGATTGAGCCCAGATCATCATATCTAAAGCAGACCTTAAGGAAAGCTTTCACCAGCAGTGCTATCCACTGTTATAGAGTCCACGACCAGTAAAATCCCTGCACAGGTAGATCCCGAGGCCATTTCACCTGAGCTAAAGTCTTTGATCGGAAAGAAAAAGATATCTCGCTGTAGGTGGTAAACAAGCGAGACCTGTCTCTTCGTTCGGAATATAAAGGACGTAAAATCAGAAATGATATGAGTAAATATCAGAACAACCGTTGGGAACGTCGTCTAGAGTCGATCAATGAACAAAAACTGTTTGGAAGTTCGTTCGGACACTCAAATATCAAAATCATAACAACCAAAAGTTATTAGGTGCGATTGGCCACGTTTATATCGAACCTGACAAAGACGAGGTATTTGCGAACGCTCTTGAGTGGCAATTCACCCTCAACCCGAACATTAACTTCGACTTCTACGCCGAAATAACAGAAACCGTCTTGAATTACCTAGTAAATTACAAAAATCTGAGGTGTTCCTGTCAACCGGCCACATCTGAAGGGCTAAACGGGCTCATAAAGCAGCTCAAAATTCGAAAAGCTTCGGATATCGATGGTATCTCTATAGCGATGGTTAAAATCTTAGGGTAGATGTGCTTTCTTAAACAACGCGAACGCCGCATTGTGTATGGGATGTTTCTTCTTGGCTTGGAGGGAGATAAATTACCTCTCCTCCTTCCATTAGCTTGTTCAGCGTATTAGGCGAACTAATCGAAGATTTTCCTTGAAGACCACGAAATCATTCTTCATTCGAAAACACCATCTAATCTCGGAAGGTTTCTCCATAAAACGAGGTACTGCAGCAGTAACCCTCGACTTCTCAAAAGCATTCGACATGGTTTGGCACGATGGATTTATAAAATGAGACCTATTAATTTCTCCCACTCTACGAGTCAAGCACGACTTTCTTCGCGACAGAAAGTTCCATTTCATCAAGCGAGCGTAAGATCTGTGCAAGTGTGTCACAGGGCTCTAAACCACAATTCATCTAAAGAAAACTCTTCAAGCTGCTCTTGATACCTACGAGAAGTGGGCGACCCTATGGCGACTTGAGGTCAATGTTGATGGAATGTTGATCCGTACATTTCAGCAGACCGTACCTCAAAAAACGAAACTTTTCTTTAGAAAGGAACTAATCCCGCAAAAGACGAGATTAAATAAATCTCTCCTGGTCTAAGACAATCGCTTATTAGATTTAAAAGGACAGATCTTCGTTAACTAATATTTGGCCCGTTATCAACCGAGATCAACATTGTCCGTGAAAAAAGGATGTTCACTATGATGATAGCGTAGGTAAGCTTAGACCTTAGCTTACATACGCTGGATCCATTTGAGGCTACTCTAGAACCATTTTAATGGCAAAACTTAAGCTTACGCAAAACATCGCTCTGAGACACGTACTGAATGCCTCGCCTTATGTGCGGAATACACAGATACATTGTGACACAAAGATCCTGAGTATTCTGGAGTACCTCAAAGAGCTCGTTGTGAACTTTTCTGCAAAGTAGATAATAATACGCACTACGAATCAAAATTTTTCAAATACGATTCCAATGCTGACAGCAAACATCAAAGACCACGTCCTAATTGGTACTCAATTAGGCCCCAAAGCCTAGAGCCACCGTTATCCGACCGGTGACGTTGCTCCTTTCAAGGAATTAAAATCACAATTGTTTAATTTAAAAAAAATTAAAAAAATTATATTAATCTACGACACGAGATTTTAAGTTTTCAATAAACAATAAATACAGGACTTAACAATTTTATTAACAAAATTTTTATAAAACACAATTTGTTTAATACACGTAGTAAAAATACAAAATAAGTTACTTTCGCAAAAAAATGTTATTAAAAATACTATTTTATAATTAACAAATATTTTAAATTAAAATAATTTACATAATAATCTTATTTCGTAAAAAATCATTTTTAATCGCAATGCAAGTTTTTGTCATACACAAAAAAACGCCACTAACACATAAATAATCCACAATTTATTATTAACATTAAACTAAAACTAATGAACATAAAATAGGCTTGTAATTATTACAATAAAAATTAAACATGCATCTTCTGTGGTGATGTTAAATGCGCTACAGAAATCATATATTTCCTGTCCTATTAGAAAATACTCAAATCATTCACAAAATATTTTTTTAAATTTTATTACTTGTATATCGTTGGATTTTATTATCAACAAATAAATGTAACTATACAAAAAATTAATGTTGCTTTTTATAAAAACAAATAACTTTAACAGTTTAATTATCGCGAAATTTTTATTTTTATTTATTTTAATTAACTTGATATGTGAATTTATACATTTAGAGTTAGAAAAAGTTTATAATTAAACAAAGTTTAACTTTGACTATTAATTTAAAAACTGTAATTTTACTACGCAGAAGTTTCAATATTTTTATGCCACTATTTTTAGGTAATTTCAATTAACAATTTGGAATAACTTAGAGACAATGATTATACGATTTTTGCAGGTCATTATCAAATATTGTCTGTGGGGAGATGAATAATAAAAACAATGTCAAATTATTATATTAGACTTTTCTCTGTATCAGTTATAGGTTTAAAAAAGTATGACATTTAAAAAAAATAGTTATTTTATCTACAATCATGTGAAGAAGACTTAAACATTTTATTATTAAATTTGTGCGTTTCATTTATGTATCAATGAATTCCTTGCTTGTTTCGGCATAAAGTCATCAGTACAAATCAATAATATCAAAGGTAATACATTTATTAATAAATATGCGAAACAAATTAATTATAAAGTGCCTTAATTCAATTACATATAAACCTTTTTAAAACTTAATTATAAAATGAGCAATGGGAAACAATTACAAGATTAACAATCCAACATTTAAAAACAAACATTATTTATATTATTATATTATAAATTTATTTTTTTAATTTTATAGACACCTCGCAAAATCAACAATAAATTTTTATTCCTACAAAAATTTATATTAAATTGATTACATTAATTTTTTCAAAAATACTTATGTACATATGTGCACGGGCATCTTTTATTACATTTATTAATATTATATGTGCGTTGATTTCCTAATCACAGTACAAAACGACAATTAAAATTATATAGTAAAAAAGATCGCATTTGGATAATGTAAAGGGCGGAATTTATTAAGCAAAAAAGTATATTTATACATTCTTGTTTGTATTGCAGAAGTTATAAATTATTTTTTAGTATGGTAAGTAATAAAATATCAACAAAACATTTTTTGATTTGTGCCCGCCGGCGGTACACTTGGCGTGGCGAAACAGATCAGCTATGTCCACCAGCGGTCATGCGGAAGTCAAACACTTATGTAAAAAGTTCGCTTGGCGGTGAATGTGTTAATTCTGATATAGGCCATAGTTTATACATTAAAGATATATTTAAAGTAACATTAACGTAAAATCATCAAAATGCATTAAAAAACGATCTAAAATACTGTAGAAATCGTGAAAATTTATATAATAAATATCGAATTCTAATTATATTAAAAAAATAAAAAATAAAAATTCATTATAAGACAATACTAAGGAAATATCGTAATATATACTTTATTTTCAAAAATATTTGAGATTTGTAACATTTTGATTGTATATACCTCTTGAAATATATATCTAGCGTAATCAATCAATTCTGAAGAAAGTATTAGTGTATTAAACAAAATTTATCAAATTTCCTCCTGTAATTCACAAAACTTTTTCAAAAATTATTATTATCCTGCTATTTTAAACCACATCAGCGTAGTTGAAGGCAGGAAAACAGTTTTTAGCCCAACGCTTTAAATAATAGATGTTACAATAATGGCTTCTTTAAAATAATTGTTGTTCATATTATACAGAAACGAATTTCTCAATTATAATAACTATTTGTAATTTATAATAATAGCATTTAAGATTTACAAGTATCAGTCAGTTCCTCCACTTCCTCCTCCTTTTTTTTGTTCAACATCTTTATCTCATTACGTTTACTTCCTCTGCTACATAAGCATTATATCGTGTTTGTTTCGCATGTGCGTCTTCAGCGAAATTTTCCTTTTGGCTCTGTACGGACACTCGGGGCAATTAAATTTCGGTTCCTTTCCGCACTCAAATCTCCGATGATTGTACAAGGACTGATAATGCCTGTAGCTTCTTCCGCAAGCGCAAAGGTAACGATCTAGAAACAAACATAGTTATAATCACATCTAGAAATAATAACAGAAAAATTATACACATTGTAATACTTTACAAGCTGGTACCTTTTCTCACCTACGTTGCAACCTACAATCCACAGTGAAAAGTCAAGTTCCATGATTTAGCATCATCATCATGTTGTTTTATTACAACTATATTATTATACCGAGCGTTTCTAAAAGAATATCAGGGTTTTAACGGTTTGTAATATTTATTACGTAAAACTTAAAATCATAATTAATAAATGAAATAAAAGAGTAGCCCAAATTGTTATACGTGTGCACGATTTACAAGTTTTCAATATGAGTACCTTTTGTTATACGGCACATATCAAGTCGGTAGGTCAGTTCTTAACAAATTTTGTTTAGTGTACTGTACACCGCACTCGTTACCGGAATTGTTAATTCTCGTCTATCCTTCCAAACTGATTTCGATGGGCTACGTATCTGATTTCACTTGTTCTATACTCTCTTCAGACACATTTGCTCGTCCTGTACACTTACTACAAAGCGTTAAAATCCCGATACTCATTTAGAAACATCCTGTATTTATTCTTAGAATAATTCAAAAAATATTTCCTATATAGTAGAATACAGCTTGAAGAAAATTATGTCTTGATCTTCATTACATCCTTAAATGTTTTTTTAACTCAAACTATTATTTTACAAGGTGGACTATGCGTTGAGAGAAGCTACCACCATAATTTCAATACTTAAAACTACATTGAATTAGAAGCTTATAATTCCTACTACGACTTTCAAATCATAAATTAATGAGACTGATATTTGTTGATATCAGGGACAGGTAAGACGTCAGAAAAATACAGTTTCTTTTAAAATTCCTGATTCTAAGATGTATCACAAAGTAATGGCTTCCACCATCAATCATACATAAATTAATATATTTAGGTGATAAATAAAACACTTGGGTTTTGAGAATTTACACAATTTATATTAATATATTTATTGTAGGAATTAAGGTTATAGAAACAATTCGTTGCACATTTCCATAAGAACTATTTTAGCAAAATGGAGTATTCGTTAGATAAAATAAAGAATAATTATTGGTAGTAGTAATGCTACTGAAATAATTATAATTACACTATTTTATTAAAGAAGTGTACACTATTTTCTATAGGAATATCAAAAGCTCTTAATTATTTTGAGTTATTGTTTACTGTAAAATGGAAAACCACTAAATTTGATTTAAGAAATTAGCTGAAGATTTGAACTAACTTTCCCTCATCCATATATTCCAAATACATATTTGTTTCGTGGTGCTTCGAAGGTGTATCAGTATTTTTTTTACAAATTAAACACAATAATTACTTGGTTTTGTATAACAGTTATTTATTTAAACGGTGACCAATAGTTTCAATACATTCACGTATCATTTTCAAACCGAAAGTTAGAAGCCTCCATCGTCAATGAATGGACTATTTTTTTATTGGAGAAAAGAAGGTTTATCCAGATGGCAACGAAAGAGAATTATTTTTCTATAATATTCGATATACCAAAGTACCAAGTGAAAATTATTTATTGAAATAAAACTACACAGTTGAGAGGGTTTCACATTTATTGTTGAACACTACAGGTTTCGTTACACAGTGGCTTCATCAGGCAGAGGAATACTGATGAAGTCACCGTGTGGCGAAACATGTTACAGTGTTCAACAATCAATTGAAACCCTCTCAACTATGTAGTTTTATTTCAATGTGTTATGGAGTTTCATTACGTATTCGCCTCGCTTTAATACCAAAAATTATTTATGTTGCCAACAAAAATATTCACCGTCACTTTAAAGTCAGCGAATACTAGATGTACAACCGATTCTTCTACTCCTATTAAAGACTGAAGTTTTATCTAACTTTATGATAAGGAGTAATTACATTTTTGTACAATTTAAGCACAGCTTTAGAAATCCTGGAAACTTCTCCAAAACTCCTCCAAAAACATCGTCAGAGAGTTAGCAAATATTGGATCTACAACAGGTTCTTGAAGGATGGAGGTTTCTGCAGATGACAACGATGTGGTGAGAGGGATTTATATTTTTTTATTTTAGAGATAAGTGCAGAGACTTCTCCAAAAAACAACGTTCGCGAATTCTCTTCCTACTTCTCAATCAGCGAATAGGCGGATATTGAGGATTCAAAATGTTCTGCCGATACGTTTCATATTGGAGGCTAAAGGTTTGTTCAGATAGACAAATTATATTTTTGTTTTCTTTTTAACTCAGCGCTAGTTATCCTAAAAATTCAAAATATGTGTACCAAGCAGAAAATGTAATAAGTTACAACCGATTATTCCAGCTTTCTTAAGCTCAGCTTTAGATATCCTGTAAACTTAACATATTAATGGTAACAGTAACTCCGTCAAAAACATCATCAGAGTGTCAGCAAATGTTGGTACTACAACAGCATTCTTGAAGGATAAAGGTTTATGCAGTTGGCAGCGATGTGGTTAGAGGTTTTTATATTTCTCTATTTTAGAGATCAGCGCAGACTCCTCCAAAAAAAAAAACAACGTTCGCAAATTCACCTCCAATTTCTCAATCGACGGATCAACAATTTTTAGAGATTCAACATGTTCTGCCAATACGATTTCAATTGGAGGCTAAAGGTTTATCCAGGTGGACAAATTATATATATTTTTTTTTAACTTAGTAGTGCTGGTTATCCTGAAAATTCAAAATATGTGTACCATGCAGCATGCAGAAATTGTCTAAAAGGTCCAAAATTAAGTTACAACCGGATCTTCCAGTAGGATCTACAAGCCAGCAACAATAAATTTAATTTAGCTGTTGTTAGAGCATTCACTTTCTACCAAAGGTGGAGTTGTGAAATAACCAGTTACAGAAAAATTGTACTTTTGGTAAAAACTACGAAGAGCGTTTTCAGATAGAAAGGGAGCAATTTAGAAAAAGTCAAAATGCTGCTGATAACAAAGATTACTTGTTTTAGTCTATCTTATAGGTAATAAATATTACTTTCAGTTAATTATATAGGGCGTTATAATAAAATTATAAAACATACAGCAAAAATTCAAGACGTTGTTTCTTGGGCTATTCTAAAAATATTTTGTCCCTTGGAGAAATTGTCTAAAAGGCAGATAATTAAAACTTTGTTTTCCAGCAGGATCTATGTTCCAGCAGAAAATAACTTCAATTTAGCTGTTGTTAGAGCATAAACTTTCTAACAAAGGTGGAGAGACTCGTAGTTGGGAAATAATCATTTTCAGAAAACTACAAAGAATCTATATCCCTTTATTTAAGTTATAAAGAGAGCAACTTAGAAAAAAGTTAAAAATTAAGCCTTTTAATAAAAAAAAACAATATGAGGAAAGACAATAAAGATTACCTTTTTAGTTGACATTATAAGTACTAAATATTAAGTTGAGTTAATTATTTAGGGTGTTTATTACATAACATAAGACAAAAATTCATGACGTTGTTTCTTGGGGTGTTCTAAAAATATTTTGCCCCTTGATGGTTTTTAGAAACCAGCTTTGTTTCGAAAATACAGGGCGAACCAAATTTTCTAAAAACCAGTTTTGATATTTTCATAATTATTATTGTAGTAAGTCTTTATTAATTTGGTCGGATGTGGACAACTACAGTCCAGAGGTAGTTCATATATCTGAAATTTAACCGCAAAAAAATTCCTTCAAAAATTGAGATTCATAAATAAACCACTATTAAAAAAATGTAAATGATTTCGGGTATACAAGATGATGCCAGCTTCATAACATGATGGTGCAACAGGGATTTGAGCCCAAAATTTTATGTTAGTTTTTATTTAATCTAATTTATTTGCTTTTATTTGTAAGAAAGAAGTTCAATGAATAAAATAAAGAATAAGGATCCATAGAAGAGTATGTAAAACGTATACCAGAAGAAGAGGACGTCACCTACCATTGTCAGGATCAAAGATAATGGGCTCCGCAATGATCCCCAAATAGGATGGTAGCTAACGGTAGCCCAGATGGAGTAATTAACGTGATGACCCAAAACCTTCTAGAAGGAACATACATGAGAGCCAATCTAGTGTTTAGTAATCCTAGAAGGAAAAATTAGATAAAGATAGCCAAAGAGATTCTAAACGGCTGCTTGGTCGACGTGGAAGGCAAAATACTAGAGACTGGTAACGGACTGTACAGATAATTCACATTTACTCGAAATATTGCAAATACTTTGAATATAAGTAATGGGAGTGTTTGGAAAACTCTTGGTGACTATTTGTTGTACCCATATCGCATCTAATGCTTTTAGGCACTTCTTCCTGCTAATTTTTCTCCATATATTACATTTTGTCGATGGATTTTAGTTACATTAATTCAAATTTTTACTATACTACTGATGAAGCGATTTTTTCAAGAAATGCCATAAGGAATTTTCACAATAACAATGTGTGGGCTAAAAAATCTACATGACATACTTTAAGATCGTTTTCAACATTAGTTCTCGTTAAACGTTTGGGTTTAAATTGTGGATAAATGGCTGCCTAGATAGGTATTCATACTAAGAAGACTTACTGGTGAGGTGTTTCGTAACTTTTTAGAACAACCGGCACCTAGATTATACTCCATTGAATAGAAGGAATGCGATGTGGTTTATGCAGGATGATCTAACTATGTATTTTAGTGTGGTTGCTTGAGAGCTTGAACATATAAAGATCGCTGGATTGGTCAGGGTGGACCTCCATTATGACCTGCTCGATTCCGACACTTAACTCTCATTGATTATTTCCTATGGGGCTATCTAAAGTCATCAGTTTAGATTGCTCCCGTGGAAAATGTTGAAGATTCGCGAAATTTGATAATTCCTGGGTGTAACACAATAAGTGACCAGCCTGGTGTGATTGAAAGAGTTGGACTATCAATGAGGAGAAGATAATATTATTGCATCCTAGCTGAAGGTCATTTTCAATAGTTTTTGTAGATTAAGAAACTATACATGTAATCATTGGCAATAAAATGTTATTGTAGAAAATTTTGTTCGTCTTGTATCTTCGAAATGAAGCAAGTTTTCAGAAATCAAATGATAACATATTCTTAAAATAATACAGGTAATAACCCTTTGAATTGAATAAAAATAAACATCATGTATAAATACAATCAGTAACTTCTGATATATAAGAAAAACAAGCTTCTACTAAAACTCAAATATCACGTTTTCTTCACTAAAAGTGATATAATACGCATCCATTGTTGCCAATTTATAATCAAAATATATTGAGATTTGATGTATTTATGATATTGAAAAGAAAATAATAGTTGTAATCAAGCAAAAACAAAATGGCAGCACTAAAACTTATTTTGAAGAAAATAAAATTGCATTCGGCTATTTCAAAAAACTGTAACTAAACAACCAATTGAAGAATTGGCTTCAATATTTTAAAATGTATTTAATATTTCTACAAAATAATAGTTGTATTGTAGATAGAAAAAAATGGCAGCACTCAAAACTTGATTTAAAAGAAATAAAATTGCTCTCAACGATTTTATAAAATTAAAACTAAACAATCAATTGAAGAATTGGCTTCAATATTTTAAAATATATTTATAATTAACGTATTTATAATGTTTCTAAAAAAATAATATTTGTATTGTAGATAGACAAAAATGACAGCACTCAAAACTTTATTTAAATGAAATAAAATTGCATTCTGTGATTACAAAAAATTGTAACTACACAACCAATTGAATAATTGGCTTCAATATTTAAAAATGCATTTAGAATTGACATATAATATATCTACTAAATAATAGTTGTATTGTAGCCAGAAACAAAATGGTAATACTTGATTTAAAGAAAATAAAATTGCTTTCAGTTGTTTAAAAAAAATGTAACTAAACCAGAAATTTAAAAATTTGCTTCAATACTATAAAATATATTTAGAATTGACATATTTATAATTTCCTAGAAAATAATAGTTGTGTTGTAGCTAGAAACAAAATGGCTGCACTCAAAACGTCACGTTCCATGCGTTCCTGATGTAAAGATTTTAATAACAGTAAAAGCTTCTTATCGAGTCTATGCCCTCCTACTATAACGATCTTCATTGGAAACATTTGGAAGGAGATTTATAATCATGTACTTTTGGGGCTCAATGATAAACTTAAAATGTTCGCAGCGTATAGAAACTTTCTACCATGTTTTAAGACTCCTCCAAAATCATCAAAGTCGTCGAATGCTGAGCAGCATCTACTCGTCAGCGTGGATTACTTAAACTTAGCATTACACACTTAAGATGATATGCAAAGACAATTAGTAGTACCTTAGTAGTACGTTCGTGCTCCAAAATGTTGCTTCACATTCTCATACACATTCTCTGCTAGCAGTATCTACTCATCAACGAGGATTACTTGAACTTAACATTACGCACCTAAGTTATTATGCAGAGACAATTAATAGTACATTAACCAGTTACTGACAATTTCAACTTTAGGATTATTAATTAATACGATCAATTTCTTTTTCAATCTTTAAAATAATTAATCAATAAAGGGATAACAAAGGAATATAGGCAGACTTTAATTAAAATCCAAATAAAGTAGTTTAAAGATTTTGGCGCATTTTTCAAATCAATCTTCCCTACACACCAATAATCACATCAATTTTCGTCAAATTATTATAGCAGCACGTTCGTGCTCCAACATGTTGCTTCTCATTCTCAGAACTGTCAATCTCGAGCAACATGTCTCTTATATTGCCATTCAAGTCTGAATACATACATTTATTAGAGGGAAAACTCTCTCGTAGAGCATTTGCTTTTGTGCGGTCGCTAACATGATGGCAGTAAGCGGCTCCTAACCATGCTCCGCCAGTTGTTGAAGAGGGGTGGTTCCTGGCATGTTTAGGCTCTATGGTTCGATTGCCGCCAAGTTATTATAGCAGTACTTTATGATGTACATATTCTATTAAATGCAAATGTTTCATATCTGCTACACACTTCCTTCAGTGCTATGACATTCATTGGATGATCAAGGTTTATCTACATGGTAACGGTTTGATACGAGAAGTCGAAGTTAACGAATGTCGTCTACAACACATTCTTCCAGCACTTCCTCAGATCTCTATGGAAGGTGAAGATTTATCTAAATAAATAAATTATGTTTTTGTTTTTTATGGATCTTAACACTGAATATTCTAAACACTCATCATCATCATCAATGCCATATAGAAATTATCCACCAGGTCATGAAAGACTTCTCTAAAACATCGTTCCCGAAATAGTCTCTAATTTTTAATTTGGTGGATGCTGGAGATACAACAGATTCTTCCAGCAGGTTATCGTGACTTATATTTTTGTAGTTTATTTTTAAGTTCAACGTTAGATATTCTGAAAACTCCCACCAAAAACATCGTTAACTAATAATAGCAACACTAGGGCTGAAAGACCAATGGTCGATAGTCCGTTTACAAATAAAGCTCAAAATACTATTATTGTAAAGGAAAAAAATGTGAATATAGATATTTATTATAATTAACAACACGACATCTCCTATACTGAACTACACACTTTAAGGGAAACATAAGTCAACCCTTAACAATAAGTAAATGTATTCTAAACTAATTCATTTCTTATAGCAACTTAATTGCGCTGGTTTATTCTTTGAGAAAAATAATATTACACCTTACCTCCTTCCGGCTTTCATAAATATGTCGAAGTTTATTTATAAACCTGCATTAAATTTTATACTTTAATTTTATATAAATTCACTGTAATCTTCGGGGATATAAATCCAAAAGGTAAATATAGATTTTCAACAATTAAATATAGACATTAATAAAATTACGTAAATCATAAGATTGCACTCTTTTACTGCGTGGCACTCTCCTATCATAGAAATTACAAAATCACATTTTAATTCCACGTACCAATATTTTATGTAATGTAAAATTTGTATGTGAAAAGAATCGAAATAAATCAAATTTATTTATTCAACAGTGTAGTAATTTGGTAATATGTTCAAACTAATTGTTTCAAAGCTACCTCTTTTACTTACAATTAAAAAAAACCTGAAAATATTTATACACCAACCGTATGCGCGGAATAAAACAAAAACAAAACTTCAATTGTAAAAATATATATTTATATTGTACGCTAAAACATTTTCTATTACAAACATTCGATAAAATTAAGCCATATAATAATAAATTATATAAAAACTCTTATTACTTACAAACAAGAATACTATTAAGTCTAGTCGACCTATACAAATTTGATGAAGAAAAATTTAAAGATTTTCCATCATCAAATATGAATAAATATGTGATTAACATGTTAGTGATTCATATACAGGTTGCATTAGATAATGAAATCTAGACTATATATAAAATAAATAAAAATAAATCTTCAATTTATTTTACTAAATGATGTGTTTGTACAATAAATTGTTCGAAATAAAAAATACATAAGGTAATACAATAAAATTTATTAATGAGGATGTTAAACCATTAAATTTAATTTGACGATTATTTCAATTTCTTTGAATGTTTTCTTCATCATCTAGTTTTATTAAAGTTCGTAAAACCTAGTTTGATAATGACAAGTTAAAATTGTAAACTATAGTCACTAAATAATGTCAGTGTTATACAAAGTTAAGAAGTTTTTAATTCGTAAAATTGCAAAACTGGCGGAGGAGGCTAAAAAAGGTATAAAAAGAGGGCGACAAATTAAAAAAAAATGAGCCAACATTTCAATTCTTTTAATAACAGATTTTTGACTTAAAATGTAGAAAAATAGAGAAAAAAAGCTTGAAATTATGTTCAAACTTATAAAGAAATAATTTAACCATAAAGCAGAGTCCCGAAGTAAAAAAGTTGATTCTTCTTAATGAAGAATTGAATGCAAAAGAATTGAATAACAATAGAAAACTATAAAAGGTAAAAAATCTATATCTACCCTAATAACCTCTTTAAATTTGAAGATTTTAGAAATATTTACCCAAGGCGAAATATTACCTTGAAGAATAGGAATAGTAATATTTGCCTAAAAGCTTTAAAATAAAATATTTATTAAGGCCTAAGATTACCTTACACATGCAAACTAGAAAGGAATTTATTATAAAAAACACAAGGAATAAAGATTTGAATTTAAATTGATACTTTTTTTTAAATAAAGAATACACTTAACTTTTTTATACAACTTATATTTTATTTAAAAATAATTAAATATTACAAGCAATTAAAGTAAAATTCTTGAAAATAAAAGAGAAAAGTATAGCATGCTTCCACCCTTCAATAATCTGCACCTGCACTCTCATCCCTTCAATCAACACTGAATTCGCTTGAAACATAATTCCCCAAGTGGCGTATTGAAATAAATTCCTCAAAATCTAAGCTTCTCATCCCTTCCACAGAATAACTCTTTGATCGCCCAAAATCAAAATCAGAACATCAGAAGTTTCCTCTTCCCATACTTGTAAATAATAAATATTATTCGACTCAAATTTTCATTTAAACTTAATGCCCTCTCCCTTAAACCCAAACTCAGGGTGGCCTCTATCCTACAACCCAACCCACACAACATGAACAAAAGTTTTACTGAGTGAATTTTTCACTACAAAAAGTTGTATAATTTACTTTATTTAGCTTCTAAATAAAACTGATTGTGTTGAGTCAAAGTAATTTATAAGATTTATATATCTATTGTTTTAATATTTTTAGAAAACGGCGAATGTTTGTTGAAGACAAAGCTAATCAGTATCTACAATCCTAAAAGATGATCATGCTCTCTTGAAATTGGCCCTCAAAAAACGAACCCGCTTAGCAATTCAGCTTCTGAGTAATTTTTCTGGTGCTACTAAAAGGCTAAAGTCCAAACAAACGACAATATTACGTCTTCAAAAATAATTATTAATTCACAATGATTCTCTGAATGAATGACTGCAACTTACTTTTCCATCATCCGTAGTAGCATGAGCATGACATGATGAGCTACTGGTCAATTGTTAAAAGCTGACTGAACATTGCTAAAGTGATTAGGTTGAGTCAAAGTAATTTATAGGATTTAAAATATTTTTTGGAAACATCGTATGTTTTTTGAAGACAACGACAAAGCTAATCAGTATCTACAATCCTAAGGGATGATCATTTTCTCTTGAGATTGGCCCTCAAAAAACGAACTCGTTTGGAAATTCAGCTTATGAGTAAGTTTTCTGGTGCTACTAAAAGGCTAATCCATGTAAACTATGAAATTACGTCTTCGTGTATAGGGCTTAAATACTTGTAGACTATTACTGCAAACTACAAATGAGCCTAATTCAAGGAGCAAGTTTATGCAGTTTGATAATAAGAACTGTACTCGAAACCAAAAATAATTATTAATTCACAATGGTTCTCTGAATGAATTAGTGCAACTTACTCTTCCAACATCCGTAATAATAAATTTATTCATGTTATAACTAAGGTTTTACACTCGTCAGGAACGTGATACATAAAGTGCTTAAATAATAAATTTACTGGATAAGTAATTAAAAATATAATAATACAAATTATCTATTAGAATAAATCAGGCATTCTACAACTATTCGCGTTAATTTACGTGTGTATACTAATATATAATAATATAAAACAGAAATAGAGATTCCCACAAATGTATTTAAATTGATTCACCGTGTAAAAATTCATCGATATTATAAAAAGCTTGACGTAGTAAAAATTTTTTAACAACAGATCTAAAGCGCTCCGTAGTAGCATGAGGAAAACTTGATGAGCTACTGGTCAATTGTTAAAAGCTGACTGAACATTGCTAAAGTGATTAGGTTGATTCAAAGTAATTTATAGGATTTAGGATATTTTTTGGAAACAACGAATGTGTGTTGAAGATAAGCTAATCAGTACCTACAATCTTAGGAGATGATACTAAAAGGCTAAAATCCATGCAAACGATAATATTATGTCTTCATGAGTCGGACTTAAATACTTGTAGGCAATTACTGCAAACCACAAAGGAGCCTCATACAAAGGAGCGAGGTTATGTTTGATCATAAAAACTATACTTGAAACCAAAAATCATTGTCATTTTCATTCATAATGGTTCTCTGAATGAATAACTGCATCCTACTCTTCCATCATCCGTAGTAGCATCAGCAAAATTGGATTATAATGCATATCCACATAGGTGAAATGGGTATTAAAAGAATTAAAATTTTTCGCTTGGCAGTTGACAGAAGTAAAAATCTTTAAAAAAATTGTAAAGCTAAATAAAAATTATAATTAGTGGTATTCTATTAGAGAACTTATGAAACGCATTCGAAAGTTTCTGTACGTGATATTCAAAAGGCTGGTGAAAAATTATTATGTAAAAATATTAGAAACTTTTTGTTAGCAAGTTGAATAAAATAAATAATACCTAATACCTAATTAACATTTTAGAAATTGAAAACTCTGAGTTTTGTTTTAAATTATATGTTATTTATTTTAAAAAGTATAAATTTATGTAAGAATCTGCGCATGGCTCGATTCAATGCAACTGATAATTAAAGAGAGCAAGTAAACCAACTCTCTTGCAGTTTAGATTTAGAAAATACCTTTAACGTGATACAAAAAGGAGGAAGAAATAAATAGGATATAGGTTAGTTTAGTTTAGTCATTTAGTTAACTTTGAAACGAAAAAAAAATAGAAATTTCATCACCAAACAAGAAATATAATAACTCTTTCACTGTATTACAATTTTAACTATTGTGCATACATTTCAATACGTTAATTTTGTCATAATTAATTATGCATTAATAATAATCCTTAGTATGTGGTTTAACATCCTCAATAATAAATACGAATTAAACGTCTTAGCGAAATAACTAAAACTAAAATTGTGGTAATAAATATATTTTATATAATAAGTTCTTTTTTTGGAGCATCTCATGATATTACAATTTTTTAATATTCGTGGTTATATACAGAAAATATAAATCATTAAAATTATATTATAAATAAAATTTCAATAAATAAATACTGTAGTAATAAAATATTTAAACTATTATGCTAAAAAATTCGAGAAATCAAATTTGTAGTTAATACTTGAATCCAAACCTAAACACCGATTTAGAACAATAAATTACGTTTTCTGTACAAGTTGTCCTTAAAGTAATAACATGTTTCTATTTAACGTTTTAAATTATTTTAAAAATATGTCAAATATATTAAAGTACAGATTAATTTTGTTTAATGGATAAAATAATTATATAATATATATAATTACTAAAAAATAACGAAATGAAGTGCCTTACTTGTATCCAATAATAATTAAATCTTATATAAACTTCACAACTATGATACAAGAAGAGTTAATAACATTAATGTTGATAGTTGCCGCTTAAATACATAAGAAAAAATTCACCTAATATACTATGCCCCAAATTTTATAATAATTTGAGAGAAAAGTAAATAGTTTTTAATTGGAAATATTGTTTATTAAGTATATGTATCTAACGGTCACAATTAATTGTATTTAAAAAGATTCAATTGATTATAGAGAATTTTGAGTAAAACTGACAAAAATATGCTTATAAAACTGGATCGAAGAAAAGGCTTTCACCCTTGCGACTTTTCTGAATATTCGATAAAACTTGTTTTCGAAAGATAATAGCAGAAAGTTCAAGTGGCCTTAAGCCAATGAATCTACAGTGTTCTGAAAGCTATCGAATATTTCATTTTTGATTACTTTTCCTTGTTTCTCTATCTTTAATCTAATGTTTGTTTCTGTCATTTTTTGTTTAACTTTTAATTATCTACATTTTGTATATTATTTATCAGCCTTATGGTCAACAAAATGCAAGCAATCAAAAAACTACAAGTAGAAGAAAAAGGAGAGATAAAAATGTATTGAAAAACAAACGAGTCTGTCTTTTGTTTTCACATTTTTACCTCTTTTTTTCTTCTACTTGTAGTTTATTGTTCGTTTTCATTTTGTTATTTTTCGTCTGCCTTTCATTTGTGCTTTGACTAAGGTTTAATTTTTACCTGATTCTTATTTTTCCGTCAATTTACTTTAATCTAGTTTTTCATCTGAATTTTTTGCTTTAGTTTTGTTTAATTTTTCAGCCGTGTATTTATTATCTTATTTTTCGCCGCCTATCAATTCACAAATAAATCTAAACTAGAATAGTGAATATAATATCATTATAAATTGCACATAATATTTACTTTTGTTTTATGAGATTACATAGTTACAGTAATGAACGTTTCAATTTATATGTACGGTGGGTGGGTGGCCTTTATTCCACCCTTCAATCTATGCTTTATACACAAGTGTTTTGCTTTATATTAATCGGATTATAGATTATTAAATTTAGCACGTAAACTTTCTCTTATTTAGCATATTTTTTTGTAATAAAATCGCTTATAATTTTAAACTGGAGGGTATGATAGTGGCTACCATCCACCCTACATATACAAAGAAATCTAACCTACAACAGTGCTTATAATTACAATAAAAATATTTAGATAATATTTGGTTTTATTTTTGGAAACTAAAACCGTTAAAGCAATGAAAGTTGTAGTTTATATGTAGGGTGGGTGGACTCTGCACCATCCTCTAATCTATGCTTCATACACAAATATTTTGCGGTATATCAATATGATTACAGGCTGATTTATATTAAATTTAGCACGTAAACTTCCCCTTGTTCAAAACCCTACATATACAAAGAAATTTAAACTGCAAAAGTGCTTATAATGTTATCAAAACCATCTGCATAATTTTTGGTTCTGTTTTAGGAAACTAAAACAGTTAAAGTATCATAAAATATATACAGGGTGGGGCATTTATCTTGGCAAAGCGGAATATTCCCGAAACAGAGGGAAATATGAAAAAATGTTTTAAATAAATGTTTTTTGATATGAGGTGGCATTATCGAGTTATTGAGGAGAAGAGAAGTATATCAATTGATGATCGCCAAACTTCGATAGAAGGCGACACAGAAAAAAGAAGAAGAAGAAACGGTTCTGACCAGGGCATTTTTTGAGATTAAAATACTGGAAGACAACATCTTCAGAAAGTGTATTACTTATTTACTAAGAATCTTCTAGATCTGAAATGTAGAGACTCTAGAGTAAGAATCCAACAGAAGAACATTCTGATATACTCTGATGATTGACAAAAATAGACGTAAGTATAAACCTAACTACGACGAAAATAACTGTAAATAGGCACACCAATAACTCTTTGGTATACTTTAGACAACATAAAAACTTTGATGAGAAGATCAAGGAAAAATATATAATAGGTTGTTGTAAAATTCACTTAGTTTGTTTCATCTGTTATTAACATAATGTTTCACTAAGTGAAAAATTAGAAACAAATACAAGATAAGTAAAATATATGTTATTACAAACTGTAGAGCATATTACCAGTTATTGCTTGTGCATAAAATGAAGAAGAAATGTTTTTAAATTAGAGGATTCATTGAAAAAGTTGGTTTTGTCATTCTCAAGAAGATGTATACAAAATTTTACAAATTTACATGTTATATATAAATTGTGGGTCGTAATTTAAATCTGCGACAGGGTCTAGAGATAAACAAAGCTCTAAAATATGAAAAAAAACGGTTAATAACATCGAGGATATCTGGAACTCACCCATTACTATGGCCTTATTACCTAAAATAAAAACGTCACAATTTGTATATAACACATAAATTTGTAAAATTTGTACATATCTCCTTGAGAATGACCAACCGTCGAAATTATCGAGAGAAATATAAAAATAATGAAACAAAGCCAAGTGTTTTAATTAATCTTCTAATTAACATAAAAATGTTTCACCACGAGTAAAGTGAGAATTTAATTCATCGTGTATTATTATATCATATTCTCCTGAAAAATGCATCGAATGCAGACCTCACATGAAGCGATAGACGAGGCTACAAGGTTCATCCAGATGAATTAATATTTAAGAGTGGTATATCTTTCCTCTGCATTCTGTCAGCATTCTTACAAACAGTAAAACTCTTGATGTTCTAACAAAACATCAAAAAACGTAACGAATATGTGTTGGAGGAGGCTTACCTAAACAACAGGAAAACTGGATACTATACATCCACCTGGAGGAAACCTACTTAAAGTCATGGAGCTTCTAATTGGACATTGCAATCTAAGATTGAACATAAACACATTGGAACCCCACTCGTTCTACCTACAGAAGATGTAAGGCTGCAGAATACGCATTAATACTTAGTAATACGTGATATTTATATTTTGTAACTTAAGCCCTCAGTTAGAAAATACAATGAGATATCAAAAGAAGTGTTTTGTCTTCTAGAAAACTACTAAGAATGCTTTCAAATAAAATTTAAATCTGTGAAGATTATTAACTAAGTTACAAAGGAGACGTTATTGTCTCTTCCTGCCCTGGATTTACACTTACAGGAGGTGACCCTAAGTACAGCGCTCAGACTAAGAGACAGCAGCTTGTGATGTCCAAATGCGGATCGGAAGAACGATTTGTAGGGAAATATCCAGCCTACCTTTTCGAAAGATACTACACGTCACAAAATTCTGCGGCTCCTGATGCTACTATACATATTCACGGATGGAGCAAAAAAAAACAAGAAAGGAACAGATGCAGGCTTATAATGTGCCGAAATGAAACTGGAACTAAAAATATCATTGGAGTAACATTCTAAAGGAACTCACATGGATACTTGTTTGTGTCCAAAAAAAAAACTGAACTGGGAATAAAAAAAGACAACATCTGCTCCACGCAAAGTTAGTCTTGCTAGCTTAACACATCCCAAGGTCAAGTAACGAAAGGGGGATGCTCCAGAAAATGAGGAAGTGTTTTTGAAAACCTATAAGAGTCCTATGCCCCTATCCAAAAGTAATCTCTCAAACATAATGCAAGACATAACTCTAGCACAGGCATGTGCAACGTACGGCCCACAAGCCTGATCCGGCCCCTGACTTCATTTTATCCGGCCCGCAGCACAATTTTAAAATCTCACTAAACCTGGACCTTGAAAGTAAAAAATATATAAGTATTCTTAATAATTTTCATATAATCTAAAGATCATAACGGTTTGTACTATATTTAGTCAACTTAATTCGCCACTTTACATCAAAACATTCTAGTTATAGTTATCTCAATAAAAAAAATGTTTATCTGCGCAACAGACTCTTTTCCACAACCACGTGATATATGCAATAGTATTGTACGAGCAACTTTTATAATTAGTAAAAAAATGAAGATGATTTTGTTAAAAAGTGTCTTGGTGTTGTCGTTAAAGAACTGTGTCCTGAAAAGAGCGACGATATAGAAAAAATAAGTCTTTTTCACTAGACTATAATAAGACGTATCGATGATATGGCCAAAGATATCAAATCAAACTTTAAGTAACGTGCGTCGCAGAAGTTTGAGGCATTTTCAATTGCTCTCGATAAGAGCACAGATACTACCGATACCGCACAATTAGCTATTTTTATTCGCGGAGTTGATATCAAATTAAATTACATCGAAGAATTGCTGTCTCTTCGGCCTATGAATGATACCATACGAGGAGAAAACATTTACGAAGAAGTAAAAGCAGTTTCTGATCAATTTGAGCTTAAATGGGAGAATCTAAGTGGAATTTCTACTGATGGTGCTCCAGCTATGGTAATTTAGGAGTTGTCAATAGAATTAAATTGGAACAATGCAATAGGAATATTGACACTGAAGATTTAAGTGTGTTTTACTGCATTTTACATCAACAAAATTTGTGTGCAAAATCGATCAAATTTACACATGTAATGAAAACAGAAGTTTCTTGCATGAATTTCATTAAATCAAGACTACATCACCACCATCAGTCCAAACATTTTTGAAAGAACTGCAGTCTGAATTTGAAGATCTGACATTTTATTGTGAAGTGCGTTGGTTAAGTAAAACAAAACTGTTGAAACGATTTTATGATTTGAAAGATGAGGTATTTGTTTTTATGGATATGAAAGAAAAACCTGTACAAGAGCTAAAGAACACAAATTGGGTCTGCGATCTTGCGTTTCTCGTTGATGTAGCAAGTCATATGAATGAATTAAATACAAAGTTGCAAACCCGAGAACAACTTGGTAATGAATTGTATGGTCTCGTCAAGCCAATTCAAAATAAATTAAGACTTTGGGAAAATCAGCTCCGAACAGGGAAAACCTACAATTTTCCCACTCTTGCAACTCATAAAGATCATGCTAACTTCGAAACGTTTGCAAACGAGTTACAATTTTTAAGTCATGAATTTAATACCAGATTTAAAGATTTTCGCTTCCAAGAAGCAAGTCTGAAAATGTTTCCTTCCCATTTGATGTGGAAATAGAAGAAGCTCCATTTTAAATTTAATGTAATTTCTGCATAGATAAGACAGACAAAAAAATTTTGTTTTAAAAATTAATAATAATAATAGGTAAAACAATCATAAGCACTTAATATGTTGAAATAAATAAAGATTACCTACAATTTAATTTACATACTTTTTATTGAATGAAAAATTTGTATATTCTTTAATTATAATAATTAAACATTTAAACAAAACTAGTGTTGGTGTTTATTTTATTAACAATATATTACTAGGACAACTTGTACAAAAATTACAACAGATTCACTCAATACACAAATAAGTAAATCTTTGGACGAAATCTTAAACATCTATAAACTTAACGGCTAAAATAATACTACAATAATTTCCAATAATACGAAGGTATCATCGCCCACCACAATTATAATTCTTTTTTAAACAATAATTTTAATATAAAAAAACGGTATACGATAACATCATTAAAATTGAATATAATTTATAATAACATATTAACATTCCCATTATATTTCTAATGATGATAATAATAATAAAACACAATAATTTACTTTTTTTTGTTGTCTTGTAATTATCTAAATATCTCGATTTTTCATTTTACAATTAATAATGAAATCTTTAATAATAACGATATTATACTAATAAAAATAATATTTAAAGGTTTAAAAAAATAATACAGAGTGTGAGTAATGCTGCATTAAAGAGCGTTTCGTAAAGAAGAATTTATCGTACGATGGTGATGATCATGAGATCGTATTTGAGGAGATCATTTAAATGTTGTTCATTTGTATGTAATTCATATAAAAATAAATTTTAATGAAGAATTGATCATAATGATGGTTGCGACCGTTACTATGTGGTAATTCATAATGAACACTGAATAAAACATAGTAAGTGTTTTATTCAGTGTTCATGAAGAATTGATCTTTCAATTCTAACGTTAAATTGTTATTATGATTATTTCAGTTTTGCTATTAATTATTTTATGGTACAGTAATAATTAATAGCTAAACTGAAACAATCATAATTTAACAATCAATCAATTCTTCATCATTGAAGTAATCAATAAGAGTATAATAATAATTGATACGACCGCAGCTGCTGTATAATTACTAAAGTGCAGATATTTGGGTACAGAATCACAACCTGGAATGAGAATTATGTGGCTTGTTATTATAACCAACTAAGGTATTTAGTTGATAACAAATATTCCGCAATAATAATAAATTATTGTAAAGCAGCAAATATTACAGAAAACAATTATTCATAAATGAATTATATTATCATGTAGCAAGTTTGTTATAAATTCCACATATTATTTATAATTAGTAGTGTTGATATTTAAGGCTCCTACTTTGTTCTATTTTTTTTTAAATATTTTGAATATAAAAAGAAACAAATGGTTTTTGTAAATTTAATAATTTCGAAAAGTTATTATTTTTTTGTTTGTTTTGGCGTCGACTGCAAGGTCGATATAGTAGTTTATTTATATAAAAAATTATGAGTTCTTATTATTATATAAAGATATATCTGCAGACTATAACTACTTCCTAAAGATTCGTACGACATAACCTCTCTTTACGAACCCAGTTCTTTAATGCGCATGCGCAATAGGACAAAAACCTTTGCCAAAATTAATTACTTATATCGATCAGTATTGCTTATTCATCGATAACTATCCTTTGTTCTGGTAGCTCATCCAGTTGATCTTCGAGTGCCTGTTGATCATGTGAGTTTTGAGGGCGACCTTTCGTTTCGCCCTGTAGGTGCACATGGTGCACGCGAATTTCGGCTCTTTTCCGCACTCGAATTTTTTGTGGTTGTACAGAGACTGATAGTGGCGGTAGCGTTTGCCGCACCTCATGCACTGGTATTTCGCTGAAACATAAAATTTATGTAATAAACACAGTAAGAAAGGCGGGGGAAGAGAAGGGGGTTTTAAAAATGATGAAGATGTATGTACAAAAAAAACTAGTGAAATTAAATGGAAATAAATTGGGCGTGTCGATCGTTTGGATTCTATCTTTAAAAAATGAAAATGGTGTGAAGGATTTGAGTTGATAGAATGGCGGGTGTGTGAAGAGAAAGGTTCGGACGTTACTAAAAAAGTCATGTAGTAATTATATTGTGTCAAAAAATTAACACAAAGGTGTAAATAGTAAAAAAAAATATGTTATATAATATAATATTGAGACTAGTTATAAAGGGTTTCCCAAAATGAACAAATAAAATTTTAATTAAACAGAAAACACAGTTTTTAGTGAAAATATTGGTGGGGACCATAACATAACAAGTGTTCTAATTAGATATGCAAGGTCATAAATTAAAAGACTAACAAAATATAAAAAATCAGACCATATTAACATCATTACAGATACTTTAACAAATGATGGAATCACAGACGTTAGTTAACATCAAAAACATTCGCCAGGCATTTTCACAATTGTTTTTAAAAATCAGTTAATATTGACTTTGATAGTCAATTCGATGACGTATAATTCCATCACCTTCGATTAACGATATTATAAGTGAGGAGGAATATTTTGGCAGAAATACATCACCAGGTCACGACAATACCCACCATTAATCATCATTTAAAAGTTACAGGAATATACCCACAACTTTATCCTTAAAATCCTCATCTATTATAACCAAAATCAAAACTTTCCCAATTAATGGAAGAAATGTATAATAGTTTCCATCCCCAAACCCAATAATAATCCTTCGTATGTCACAAGTTATAAACCAATTACCCTCCTTCCTGTAATAGGCAAACAACTCAAAGCCCTATAAAAAGAAAACTTTCTAAAATCCTTCAGAATTTCCATTCCCGCCTACCAATTCGATTTTCTTCTACACTTCCCCTTACCATCCCTAGCAAATATTCAAACAAAGCATCTCAAAGGTCACAAGTCCACCATTGCTTTTTTTGGCATCAAAAAGGCGTTTGACTCGGTGTGACATCGAGGTCTACTGAATAAATGTTTCTTCCAAAATATTCTTATCATCCTAATCCAAGAACTCCTTATCAATCAATCCTGTCAAGTAAAAATCCGACAAGAATTATCTCCTCCTATCCTTCTTGAATAAGGCGTCGCACAAGACTCTTCACTCCCCCCGCTACTATACAACCTGTATTCTCACAACATAATCAATCCAGACCCTACAAACTTTATCTTGCTCCATACCTTTTTGCAGATGATTCTGCCTTAGTTGTATATGCTGAAACTTTTCCCTCTGCGCTTAACGCACTACAAGGATTTATTGAATAATATTTATTACAAATAGTGTTCTGGGAACTGAAACGTAACTTCCTTTCCGGCCAGTTTCTTATAAACCTTATTTTAAATTGTCGTTTGTTTGATGAGTTGGGAACCGTCCAACTTTACACGGATGCGCTTGCCCAAGATTTCAGCTGGATACACCAAATCTTCCAAGATGTCATTATACATAGAGGTAAGGATATAAGAGCGGGGTCGCTTCTGCTTATTTTTGCGTATGGGCTTGGGAAGAATCTTTCTCTCGCCAACGAATACTACATGTTTTCCGCTGAACATCTGTTCCAATTCATGGACCACCTGGTCTGGATCTTTTGGAATTATCTCAACTTGCCATCAAATCAGAGTTCATTTCAAGCTCCAAAAGCGCCTCCAGGCTTTATAATCTTCGACGACATCTTGTCGAGTCTTTGACAAAAACCTTCCTTCAGTCATTTCAAAATAGTCCTTCAAATAAACAATAAGAATATCTGTTTCCAAGTTTAAAAAAAAATCCCAAAGAAATGTTAGCCGGCCCCGTTTGTACAGTGATTAGCGCACCGACTGTAGTTGGGGAGGTCCTCGGTTCGAATCCGAGCTCGGGCATGGATGTTGATATCGTCCAATCATTTTCAAATATATAATTTGATAAATAATAAAAATCGGTCGTGTCTGAATAGCCAAGTAGTTTAAGACAATTCCCTCTATCATTCACCACCACCACCAAAGAAATGTTATTAATACGATATTTAAAAATAATAAATGAATATAACAATCAATCTTAAAATAGTGATGACTGTCGAAAACAAGTCTTTTAGAACATCATACCTAAGAAAAATTAATATAACAAATTAAAATGATTGCAAAAGTCTTTTTACTATTCTTAATAGAAATTGATATACAGGGGGTTTCTAAATAAATATCGGGGTTTTATCGCTTTGTAGTACTTATTACTTAAAACTTGAAATCATAATTAATAAATGTTTCTAAAGAGAATTTTGAGCGATTTAGAGAGTCTATCACGCGTAGCCCGACGAAATCAGTTCGTGAATTAGCAATTTCGTTGACGACTGTTTGTAAAGTTTTACGAAAACGATTACAACCATCGACTTGATATGTTCCGTGTGACGAAATGTGCTCTTGTTGTATAGTAAACTTGTACGTATAACTTTTTGAATTGCTCTTTCATTTCATGTATTAATTATGATTTTAATGTTTACGCAATTCATATTACAAAGCGTTAAAGCCCCGATATTCAATTAGAAACACCCGGTATTATATAATGATTCTTTAAATTAAAATATACAATTTTAGAACAACTGCATAGTTCTCAAAAGAAAATAAGAGTAGTAAAAACGCAAACAAACTTTAGATAATAAAAACATGGTGAAAGTAGAAAACTTTTTTCACATTCGAAAGGGAAAAGCTTTAGGAAAATTAAAAAATAAAAACTGTTAATAACTGATTTCATCATGACAAAGAAGTCAATATACCAAGTAATTCTAGAACGAACAAATTCTTAAGAATAAATTGCCTCCTTTTGGACTATTGGAATAATCAGGAAGTCCTCCTCATGTACCTAATGAAATAAAGGAAGTTGTATGATAATTCTTCAGATGTTCCAGAGAGGCACCTCCTCTCAATCAGGAGGATTTTACAAAAACTATCAAGAATCAGTAAAGGGAAATAAATGTTGAAAATACAATGATATATTAATTATATAATTTGGAACTACAAGAAACTTTCCAAAAGCGGTAAATAGAGACAAAAAAGGCCTCTAAAAATTATAGCTAAGACAAATACAATAAAACCCTACGAAAAGTACTAGAAAGAGAAATTATTGCGAACAGACAAACTTTTTGCAATGGCTGAAACCATTTGGAAAAAACCATTCTGAAAATTAGACAATACGAAAAAGAGATAGATAGAAAGTTTTTCCTATGATGGCTAAAAAAATATAAGATCCATAAATAGGTAATTGAGGAAGCTGTCTCTTAGTGATTCATTTTAATAATACATAACAATACAAATTCACATCATTATTATAGTTTCGACAGTTTTATGAAGTAAATACAAATAGCACACAATGGAGCTATAAAAAATATTTCAAAAAGAATAAATAAAGGGAAAATGGCTAATAAACGTTATAACTTCGACGAATACAATAAAATCATACAAAAACCCTTAAAAATTTAAACAGGTTAAATGATTTCGGATATTTTTTACCATGGTTAACTTTTTTAACTTTTTTCAGATCCTTTAGATTTCACAAGATTTTAAATGATGTTGACAATTACCTTTTTTAAATGTTATTAAAAAATTTTCTTCTCACTTCTAAGAGCCTTTTTGTGTGTAAACAAATTCCTGTCATTATAAGAAATTTAGGGTGCTATTAGAAAAAAATTACTAAAAACGAAATTAAAGTTTAGGTCGCTTTAAGATGCAAGCCAGGAAAACTTTCAATAGTGTAAAGAAAACAGGCAACTAGGATGCCTACAGATAGGCACTGTAGGAATATATTGAGTTAAGAAAATCGTAAAGGAAAACATGAAGTACGTTCTGTGATAGAGTTATTGATACGACTCCAATAGCCAGGCTGCACAATGTCTTATCTAAAGACAACTCCAATAACATCGGGGTCATATAAAATACCTGATGAGAGTTATGCAGATGATCTAGGAAAGTCTGTCAAAGATGCACTTCCCAGACTCAACATCTGTGGATTTCCAAGGAAACACTGCTCAATTTACGGAAGGAAGCATATTCCTACCTACTAGAGAAAGCAAAAGCAAGGCTGTTAACCCTTTGACCTACTTTTTCTCGTCGGATTGCGTGAGTCAGTGCCAAGTAAGTGCACCTTTCTAGATGCGGTTGGCTCGAGCGAAGCACAACGAGACACGCTCGTGTTTATTATAATTTGCCTAAATTTTTAGACACGATTCGCACTGGTGGTTGTAGGTGAAAGGGTTAAACTCATTAACAAAGATAAAATTGAATAGGAAATTAATAACTTTAGATCATTCAAAGCACCAGTCCCAGATGGCATTTTCCCTCTACTACATATTATAACCCCCTACCCCCAGGCAATTTATAAAGCTAGCTTTACGCTAGACTATATTCCAATGGAATGGAAAGAGGCTAGGGTGATATTTATCCCCAAATCCTAACGTCTAATTAGCTGTACCATATTTCTCCTAAAAGTTATGGAGAAAGTTATAGACTACGATATAAGGACCAGTGTCCAAATGGCAAATCTGCTCTAGGCAGCAGTTTGCCTATTAACATAACAAATCTACGCATCCACATCATAACCTCACAGACACAGAAGTTTCAGTCTAACACAATGAGATTGCATGAGGTAATTTCATGGATATTAAAGGTGCGCTTGACAACACAACCTTCAAAACCATAAAAAAAGGGGTTGTCAATAATATAGATCAAGGCCGTACTTTAAAATCAAAAGGTCACCGTATGAATAGGGAGTGAATTAGAAACTCTTTTGCTGTCGTTACCAGCAAAAGAGTGCCCGCAAGGCATAGTACCCCGCCTTGCAGGCACTCCTTGCGCACCTGTTATGGTGTATTGTGGTGGATGATCTTCTGACGACCTTGGTCGACAAGGGTTTTGTACAAAAGGTTACGTCAACGGCATAGCTATTCTATTGTCATACGGGGTAAATATGGCAAAATGATTTTATAGAAAAGCTTTCTATACCATAGTAAAATAGTGCCTGAGAGAAGGCTTCAATGTAAATCCTGATAAAACTGTGGTGGTACCTTTCACCTTTTAATAGGAAGCTGAATATCAAAACTCCCAAAGTAAAAGGACAAGAAATTATGCTGTCCGATCAGGTAAAATATCTAATATTTAAATAAAACAATTTCTTTATTAATATCACACTATATTTTTACCAAAAAAAGTGTTTTATTTAAGTATTTAAGATGTATCACGAAATAAACACCTCATTTATTAAAATATTAAAGTTTAATACTGGATAAAAATATTAATTAAGAAGCATCTAAGAAAAAAACAATCTGCAAAGCTACCTATGGATATTCCGTAGACTCTTTGGCAGGTCATGGAAACTGAAACTTAAAATTATACATTAGCTGTACATTATGGTAGTAAGATCCATTAATGGCGAGTCAATACTAAACAAGCAATGGCAAAAACGAAGCTTCAAACCCTTCAGAGAATGACCTGCCTTGGTACCATGGGGGTTGTGCATACCACCCCCTCAATAGCAATGGAAGCTTTACTAGATATACTCCCCCTGCACGAATAAATCAGAAAAAACGGTCTAATGAGTGCAATGAGACTAGACTGGCATGGTACAGAACATATGTTCAGGCCCTCAGAAATTCTGAACCTGATTAAATATGAGTTCCTACAAACACCGTCGGAAGTATTGCGCTTTTAGGTAATTATTGACAGTCGCCAAGACAGCTCCAATCGAATCAAAAAAACTAAAACATAACTCTCTAATCTGGTATACAAATGCATCAAAAACGGAGGCGGGCTCCGGCATAGGCATATATGGGCCTAAATACAGAGAATCAGTTTTTTTCGGACAAGTTTATCAGCCTTACAGGCTGAAACAATAGCCTTAAAAGATAGTGCTCAGGTTTATGTGAAAAGGGCTACAAAGGGCACACATCTGTCTGATCTCAGAGAGTCTGGCTGACCTTAAGAACCTCGAAGAGTACAGCTTCAATTCGAAAACTACTTGGAACTGCACGGACAAGCACTCTGTAATGAGCTGATGTACTTGCCAGAGATGGAGCTGGGACTACCAAGATCGGACTAAAGCCTACGTATGGGCTATCAAAAGCACATTGGAAGAGTGTGGTCCAAAAATGTGAAAACAGTTCAAAACAGGTCACCAGATCAAATGCAATCCAATCCAAGCAGAGCTAAACAGCTCTTGTGCCTCACTAAAATGGAGATACGACTAGACACGGGTCTCCTTACAAGACAGTTCCCTGTGAAGTACCATCTTTACAAGATAGGTAAAGTGGATAACTTATAGGATATGTTGATTGTCTTTAGTTTTTATGATTTTATCAGACGAAGATTCACAATATTTCAGTCACTTTTACCGCACAGTGGCAATACTCTGAATTCCTGATTTTTCTAATTCGGTTCGTGAATGAACATAGTAACGGCAAAAGCAGATACTCTTGTCTCTGAATTTCAACAAATTCTAGGTAATCCATGAATAGATATAAAAAACAGCAGCCAAAGAATTGTTCGATTTTATTCACCGAAAACAGCAATGGGTTTTGCTGGATCACATTTTAGTATAGGCAACTATATTGCTCATAATTTCCTTGTCAAATAGTTTCCGTAAATATTTCACACGAGAATGGAGTGCTTCGAAGACATTAGGGCAAAGGAGATAAGAACTGTAACTATTCGTCTGAGACAGTGGTTGCCAAACAATTCTTTGTGGTTCTGCACCTTCCTCATCCGACGAGAATTGAGTACTACATTCCTCTTCAGTGTCAACGACATTTATCCATCGTCGGGAAAATACTATTACATCTTCATCGGATTCGCAATCAAATCAAGAATCATCGGTTCTATTACCGCTAATTCTAATTCCTCTATTGTTCTCTATCTGACCTTGTATTCATACTTTGGATATATGATGTATAGTACGGTAGATACTTTGTTCACTGCACTCTTGATGAAACGAAATTATAACCCAGAGCTAATATGTGCACTATTTTGAGTTTGCTAGTCAAGGACAGAAATATAAATAACAACAATTTGATCAGATGATTTCGTTTATTTTTACTGCAGACAGTGTGAACAGCACTTATTTCGTTATTTCAGTTTGATGAGCCTAGCAATTGTCATAAATATTGATATTGGCTGGCAATATTATAGAATTAAGATCTATACGCCATCTCATAAAAAATGATTATTTGGTAAAATATCGATCAAATAAAATGTGACTTGTAGGTTACACGAGTTGAAAAAAGCAATTAAAATGTGGTCAAAATTTTGCCAAAACCAACGGAATTTTGGGTAAAATTAATTAAAACTAAAATACTTTCTTCATTTATTATACTGAAAATGGATGGCTAATTACTAGATGATAAAATATATATGTAGGGTGCGTTGCAAAATTTTTAGGAAAACATTTACTGTGTTTTTATTGGCTAACTGTTCTCAGAAAGCAATCAATTGCATATTTTGAACGCTTCTAAAAATTTGCATCAGTTTTTTTTAAAAGTAATTCAATTCCGAAACCCACCTTAGATAAATTCTTTAATAATTTTATTTGGATTAATTGAGTTACGTGAAGATGATGATAACTTTACTATTTTAAAACAATTATATAACAGTTATAGTGAAGAAAGGTTTCCAAGTGTTTTAATCAAGTTATAATTTTACGTTTGAAAACCAAAAGCGATTTGCTAAATGAAGTAAATTTATATATGAAGGCTTCTGATTCACCCTACAATCGATGTAACATACTTATTTCACTGATATTTAATACTTTTTCCTCCAACATTCGACAATAAGATATTTGCAATGGTTAAACTAGTCGGAATAAAAATAATAAATATCTGCGAAACAAACTAAATAATTTTTAATTAAAACCTAGTAAAATTTAATTGTCTTTTACTATTAAAAATTATATTATTTTTCTTAAATAAAATGAATAGAATTAGCATCCTAAAGAAGACCTACCCCTTTATAACTCCGTAATAACTGCTTTCAACTCTATAACAATTCAATAATCAATTATTATTATAATGGAATAAAAAATAAATATTTAATGTAATTGAATAATAGAGTCCAATAGATCGACACTAATTATATACAATTGCTCTGTTAAAATTAATATTAAAATAAAAAACACCATTACAATAACTTTCTTCTATATTTATATTTACACCAAAAAATATCAATATGGTGCATTACAATCACCTTATAAAAACCGTAAACACTTAAACGTAATAAATAAACATTAAACGTAAGCTTAAATATTATATACACACTTATTAACTAAACTAGTACGTTTTTATAATACTACGTATAACTTAATATTAGTTACATAAAATAAACATTGAATACTGTAAATTACACTGTGGTTATTTACATTACGTTCTTTACTAAAAAATATTTTACTATATTTTAATTTTCAATTACATTATATCTATTTAGCTTCTCTTGGCGGTCCTGAGTAATAGAGGGTATGATGCATCACAAATAATTCTCGTTTTAAATAATAAATATCTTGTTTATATTATTATCGAAATATTTAGAGAACTATTCTTGATTATTTAATCAAAACAAAAATATTGTTACAAATCTTACATTCACAAATATAAAAAAAAATACATCCGCCAAAACCGCATCACCACTATTGTGCAACATTTTCTACTTAAGCCTAAATAGAATTCACCTCAAAATTTTTAAGTACTAAGTTACTTTATAGTACGATCATTTCTAGATGTAAATTATTGCTATTCGAAGGTGTACTGCGTTTCTTTCCTAACCGTCCTCCTCATGAACAGTGAATGCTTGTTGGCCATGTGCATCATCAGGGAGGCTTTCCTCTTGCCCTTGTAATTGCACACGGTGCACGCGAAGGTCGGCTCTTTCCCGCACTCGAATCTCTTGTGATTGTAAAGGGACTGATAGTGGCGATAGCTTTTTCCGCAGGCGCAACCGAAATGTTTACCTAAAAATGAATCGTTTCAATTATGTATTCAGCGGAGATGGTTTCAAAGTAACGATGGGATGAAATGAAAATCATTAATAATTATTTATTTATGTATATATGTGTAATGTAATACTAAACACATGATAAATTATGTTTTTTCTATCTATAACAGACAGGTTTCGACCTATTAGGGCTTCATCAGAGCAGCACAGCTGAACACGGAAGAAATGTTATTAAAAAAATTCTCCATTTTGTTAAAATAATTATTTTATTAATGATTTTTTACTTTCCCTATATGAAATATAGGGGAAGTATTGTGATCGTGATTTTTTTTTTTAAATATTTTTTTTGCGGAAATATAAAAAATTTGTCTGTGTGTGTGTGTGTGTCTGTCCGTGGGCGCTGTATCTCAAAAACTTTAAACTTAAGGTTTTATCATTAAAAACTGGAACTGAAAAGCTTATAGTGAACATTCATAAACCGGAAGTGGAAGTTTACTCGAGGCGCTTTTTTGACAATTGCTAATAAACTATTGGAGTTACATGGAATTTATACAACACATAATTGTAGAGAATTCAAAAGTGAACAAATTATTAAAAATAGCATTTTTGCATAAACCTCATAGTTTTCGAGAAAAATATAGGGAAAGTACGATGATGGCCACATCACCATTTTTTAATTTAAAAGTCTGTTATAATTTTTACAAATCTCTTAATTCAGTTTGGCTTCATGGTTTGCTCTTTAAATGCAAATCCTTGAAAATCCAACTCTACATCTTCTTAAATTAACTTATAAAAATACATTGCAAATCGATACTCGAAATAGCATATCCCGTACTTAAAAACAAGAAATATTTAAAAGCACTGAGGTATTAACAATTATTTATAAATCTGCCTTTTACAAATTGCTTTAATTTGTAATCTAAATTAAATAAGAGTTAAAGGAAACAAGAAACTGAAAACGTTTTATTTAAACATGTTTTTCGTAAAGTTCTTAATTTGTGAGAAAAAAATTAAAAATTTAATATTTTGATATTTTTTGCCTATTGCTAATAAACTATAGGAGTCACATGAAATTTATATAACAATTATTTGTAAAGAATCTAAAATTGAGCAAATTATTAGAAATAGCCTTTTTGTGAGAAAAATGTAAGGAAATTACTGTGATCACCATTTTTCTTTTTGCTTCTTTACATTTTACAACTTTTAATTAAAACACTCGCTTATTATTTACTGATTGGAAGGTGGGTTAGAGGCCACCCGCCCACTTTACATATACATAATAACTTTAAGTACTAAATGTTGATGATTTTGCTGCAAAAAAAACAGTAAAACCTGCATAATCCAAATTAAAGTTTAAATTTAAATGACTTTCTATAGTTAATCAAATCTAGGCTTGATTTAATATACGAATCATGTATATATTTTTTATTAATTTACAATATATAATTTTTCTCAGGGGTTTGAGAATTTTCTTCTTAATTATTTACAATTCTAAATATTTTCAAAAATGTTTTACAATATTTTTGGATATTGTTTATATTAAGTTGTAAATTTTTCCAGCAATATATTTTCAACATTTCAATAATTTTCGAATTTTTTGAATATTTTTCAAGTCCTTCCAAATTTCTAGAATTTTCTTCAAGGGTTCCAAAATTTTCTAATAATTTGTTTTTATATTTCTAGAATTGAAAGTTTAGCTTTTAAGTTTTGTATGTTCTTTACTGATATTTAACTACACACATTATATAATTCGTTCAGTATATATTTATTCATGAATTCATCATCTAAGTTTCAATGTCGTTATTTATTTATTTGTGCCTCGTACCATTTTAATTATATTATTTTTATTATTTTATATTATTTTAACTTCTCTTTTATAAACTTGTATATATATATTTTTTTAAATCTTATTTTAATGTGTTTTAACTTTTCTTTTTAATTTTAAGTATGTATTTTATTTATCTTTGTGTTATTTATTTATTTATCTATTTATTTATTTTTAGTGAATGTATCAATTGCAATTAAGTTATTTTTAAAAATCGTTTTAGGTATTTATATAATTTTTTATTATATATTTATTAATTATTGTTTGTTGTAACTACGTTAGGGTATGCGTATATATATTTTTATTTAATTTGAGTATTGCCATAACGAGCCACTTGGGTTAATTTAATTTATTTTGTTTGCTTAATTTAATTTAATTTTTATTTTTCTTGTGTACCGTATCACTAAGTTCTTTTATATTACTTATGTATTTATTATTCTTTTATGTAATAATGTCTATTGATTATGTACAAAGGTGATACCAAGAATTCTTCTAACAAATTTACAGATTTTTCTATCAGCAATTTATTTCCCAAATATTAAAAATTATTCAGCAAATTTCTAGAATTATCTATTCCAGAATTTTCAAATTATTTCTTAGATTTAGATTTATAGATTCACAGACTCTAAGTTTGTAAATATGTCTGTGGACTTTTCCAGCAACATTTCTTTCAGTCTTCACAAGCAATTACAATTATCTAAAATTCTCAAAGAAAAATTTCCAGCAAAATGTTTCAATCAGATTTCCAAACTTTGCTTTAAGCTTATAAACTATTCTGGTAATTTATTTTCTAGGTTTTTAAAGTTTTCCACATTTATAGAATTTTACAGCTTCTTTTATTCCAGTCTTAAGGAATTTATTTGCAAAGTTTCTAAAAAATATTTAAAAGTTTTTATCAAATTCTCTTGCAAAATTTATTTTTTTAAAAATTTGCTTCTCGACCTTTCTGACAATTTCTTCTATGGACTTCCAAAAACAAAAATAAAAATAAAGAATATCCCTTCCAAATTCTTAGAATGTTCTTTAAATATTTCAAATTGTCCAGCAATTTTTCAGATTCCTAAAAATTTCCAATTTTTTTCTTCTAGATTTTCAGAATTTAAATTTAGATTTTTAGAACTTTCTACACATTTCCTTAATTTTTATCATTTTAAAATCCAAACCTGTAAAATTTTCTTGAAAATTCCAGAATTTTCTCTTTAACATTCTAAACTTTTAAGATTTTATTTTTCAGGTTTCCATAATTTATGGTAAAAGTTGTCCAGTAATTCTCTTACAATCTCCAATTTCTGTTACAAATTTAATTTTTTGATTTGAGGAGTTCCAAATTTTATTAATTATTTTTAATTCAAAAGTGCTTTCCAATATTTTTTGAATTTGTTTCGAGGTAATTGTAAATTTTTCATCAATTCATTTTCCATATTTCAAAAATTTTCGAATTCTAGAATTTTCTATCTTATGGCTCTAGAATTTTCCCTTCCAAATTTCTAGAATTTTCTTCGAGGAGCCAAAATATTATAATATAATTTTATTTAGATTACTAATGTTTATTCGCCCCTATACGAAGAACTTTAATAGAAAAGCATCTATATTATACAAGGCACTCTACAAGGACTTATAGTTGAAGTCCTCAGAATTTAAGGAAATAAACATTAAAGTAATAATAAATAAGAAACAGTCAAAACAAATATCTTAGACAAAATTCGGAACCAAACCTAATAACCAAAAATTATTCTATGGAACATTAAAACTAAAAACGAAGTCTCCATTAAACATAAAACTAAATAATAAATTTAAAAATACGAAAACATTTCGTGAATCTACAACAATGAGTCTTACTAAGACTACAAAACAAATTAATTTAAAACAACTACTTCTCTAGCTAATACTTCGACAGACATTGAATAATACAAATTAATTTGCGTGTTACAAATAGTACAACTATTAAAGCAACACTAATTTGAATGAAATTATTTCTGTTGAATAAACTAATAAATGATGAAATGTAAAAAATAAATATTAAAGACAATGGAGAAAGAGAGGATACTTTCAAGAACTAACCGAACAGGGGAAGAAAGAAAATAAAGAAGAGAAGATGACGAACAAAATGTGGATAAAGAAATAATTAATAAAGCACATTTGCTTTTTTTGGCCTAGAAAAATCATTTGAGAGGATATGAGAGAGAAGGAGAGAGAGAGAGAAGGAGAGAGAGAGAGAAAGAGAGATAGGTAGAGAGCGAGAGAGAGAGAGAGAGAGAGATAGGTAGAGAGCGAGATATCGAAAAAGTGTAAGATGGAGAGCGAAGAGGAGGCACGGGAAATAGTAATTAATAACGTATACTATGCTAAAGAAACGTAGTAAGATGAACGATTAAAAATTGAAAACATTTGAAACAAAAAACGGAGTAAAGAAATAAAGATGGTACAGGTAATCCAAAGACAAATAGAAATATCAAAAATAGCTAAGATACTCATCGCAAATGACAATAATTGTTGACAATTATTGCAGAGACGTAACAGAAATTACAATATAATAGAGATATAAGACAATCGTGATGAGATGTTTTTGAGATCTCAGATGTCCTGTAAGAAGTTGAGGAGTCCCAAACTACTCTCGGCATGCGTCGCACCGGATCTTCTACATGGGAGGTGCCCCAGCTAGTGACAGGTCGACAACCTGCTTAACACCAACGGAGGATCCTTGGGCGTCGTAATATTTGACATGCGTTGTCAGATTATGGTTAAGAGTGAAGGTTAATTAGCAAATTATCAACCCGACACCACAACTTCCGCCCTTATTGAGATAAACCACATGATGTCCTTGGGATTACTTCCTGTCCTGTCCCCAAAACCGACTATTATACTTTAGATAAATAAATAAGATAAACGTTGAAGAATAAAGAGTGTGTACACTGCCAAAAAAATAATGCAAAAAATATAAATATATAATTACTAATAAAAAATTATACAAAGTGGTCTAGAATGAATAGGAAAAAAAACAGTAAATCTATTCGACGTTATATTTTTTTTAACACAAACACAAAAAACCACAAATAGAATATAGAAAGAGAACAGGCTAATTGATACATACATAAATAGAATAATAAGAAAAAATAACAGCAAATCACAAAATCACTTCAAATGCTAACCAAAATATTCAAATGCACCTTTCATTACTATTTTAAGACAGAGGATAGAACGGATGAGAATGTATGAGAGGGTGGATTTGTCAGAAGAGGTCTGAAGAACTGACTGAAGAATGGGGTGAATGTTTGCATGAGAAGCCGAAGGAAGTAAACTAGCAAGAGAGACAAGAATATATGGAGACTATGCATATAATAAGTGCTATAGGGAGTGGCAGGTACATAGGAAGAGGCCAAGGTACCTGGAGGAAAACCGTTTCGGAAGAGGGAAGAGAGAATAGGGCGACAAGGTCAGAGGAGAGAGTTAGAAAGCAATGGATGGACGAGGGATACGGAGAATGAGAGCTGTGTAAGGATGGGAAGGACGCGTAGAGGCAGGAGAATGCAACGGAGTGGGAGAGGATTGGGTGGATGATGTAGAAGACTAAGAGATTGGATGAGAGAAGACAGAGATAGAGTAAAGATGCCGAAAAGGCTGGGCTAGAAAAGGGGAGGAGAAGAGATGATGAAAACAGAATTAATAGAGTATAGAATTAAGTTATCTATTAATTATTTTGGTAGTGTTTGGCAAGTTCCATAATTTCCGAGATCGGACATTTTAATTTGTGTAATTAAATATCAAAAAAGCGTATAGTGACCTCCAATTAGAATTACTACGCATAAGAAACTAAAAGGTTTCTAATCCAATTCCTGCTTGCATACGTTACATCTTCCATTGAAAATAAAGTAAATAAAAATAATCATCTTTAGCAAATTTAAATTCAAAGAATAAAGCAGATTTACAGTGTGAAAACGTTAACTAGATATTGGAGTTACGTATTGTTTTTTCTTGCCCTCATTTTTATGTCTGATATATGCTGTTTTTATATGTTCCCAGAAGTACCCAGTCACTTCCGACTTTTTTTCAAATGGAAAAGTGTGATAAGTGACGCCTCGTTTGAAAGATCTCTTCGCAAGGAATAAGCAACGCTATTTATTTCTTGAATATTTTCAAAACCCACGTGATAAAAAAGAAAAGGAATTTTACGTTTAACACGTTTCGGCGTAAAGTTGTATGATTTTGACATGTGTTTTGATGCATTGAAACCATGTGCTTAGTTACAAGTGATAATAATAGTCACCAAAGCAGTCGCATACACTCGTTAAGTTGTCGAAGTAGTTTCTAAAATGCTGTATTTAACCGAAAATCTTCGTATCGACATTCTGATGGTCGGTTATGGTAACAGAAGACGAAGTCAGGTTGAGGTTGTTCAGTTATTTCGAGAACAGCATCTGGATGAGCAAAATTGAGAAAATACAATTTGTGTCATATCAGGGTTGTGCCCAGACAGCGAAATCCACTGTTGAAGCAGATACCAGACTAAATGTATTATTAAATCTTCAAAAAAATCCGGTGACTTCAGCCAGGTAACTGGCCCGTGATAGCGAGATTAGTAATACTACTCTCCTGAAAATTCTTATATCAGCCAAGCTGTATCCTTACTAAATGCAGGCACTCCAAGAATTAACGGATGTCTCGGACCGCCGAATCGAATTTTGCGAACAAATCATGAACCTGATCGACAATAACCAGATTTTATTAGCATTTTTTTTACCGACGAAAGTACTTTTACCTTACATGGTGACGTTAATCGACAAAATTGTCATTATTGGACTGTCAATAGCCCTCATTGGATGCGAGAAACTCATACTCAGTTCCTGCAAAAAGTCAATGTATGGGCTGGAATAATAGGTGTCGGATTGTAGGACCAGTATTCTTCGATGGTAATCTTAATGGAGCAACATATCTTATGTTTTTTAAAGATAACCTCGTGCCAGCGTTAGCCACTTTATTTCCAAATCCGTTAGATCCGGATTTACCTGATGAACGAACATGATATCAACACCCCATTATGCTGTGATCGTTTGTAGATATTTAGATGAAGTTTTTCCCAATAGATGGATTGGAAGAGGTCACATTAAATAGCCGGCGAGATGTCCGGATCTTGGTCCCCTTGACTTTTTTCTGTGGGGATATCTCAAGAGTAAGATCTATGTAACAAAACCGAACGACATTGAGGACCTTAAGCGACGTATTAGACATAAAATACGCCATAAAATACAATTTGTACAATACAAAAAAATCTTAGGTAATATAAGAAAACCATAATTTTAAAAAATGCATTACGTAAATCTTCATTAATTTATATTTTATAACAATTTAAATTACTTTAAAATGTAAAATATCTAAAACCTGTTGGATAGATATTTAACCAGCAAAAACTTGACAATCTTCCGGGTCTAAAAGAGAAATACATTAGAAACAAACTGAAATTCGTTTAAAGAAGAAGTATCATGCACTCGCAGCAGGACCCCTCGAGGTTCGACCAGCTCTCGAAAATTATCAAGCGGAAGGGTATCACCACTTCTATCTTAAAATATCTTAGGCTAGATGTAATATTTGAACCGATGCAGGAGCTTATGTCCAGGCACAACGCGTACGCTCTCAGCCCGATGGAGTGTTTGAAGACGACGCTCTTTCAGAAGTAGCTCCGCCGGAGCCCCCAAACCAGATGAGGAACCGTTAAAACTTGAATTCAGGGAGCCGAAAATAACGCGCCTCTTGCCCCAAATAAGAAGCGAACTCCCGGGCTTAACTTCTCTCTAGCATCACAGGACGTAATGGTCGTGGGCGAACCATTGCTAATGGGCGGCGAGTTTGGTGATGAGGACGGACAAGTGAGTTTATGTCGCCAACTCCCTCGACCACGACAACCACGGCTTCCACGCGGACTTCCCCATGCCGGACACCAATTCCTGGCGTTCGATGACACCCGCACCCCTTCCAACCAGAACTCTAACAAAAAATCACCAGCCATGAGCCAGTGATATTAATTAACTAATCGATTGACCACAAACAAACAAAAAACCAGAAATTAATCTCTTGAAACAAAGTCAGTATTCGTTAAGTGCACACTCAAAACAAAATTATCGAATTTAAAATTCTACATTTTTTGGATTAGAGCAAATTCTAAAAAAATGTATTAAGAATTTAGAAAAAGTTTTGATTTTCATTACAACTTAATAGATATAAAGAAAATTTAGAAATCAAAAGTGAACAGACTTTCAGATCAATTTGATTTTGAATAATAGATTACAAATCTTTAGAAATATCTTGTTCATACAGGTGCAGAAAATATCTATTGGGATTAGGTTGATGTTTTTGATTGCTGCAAATAAAATGTTAAAACTTTAATCTTTGCCCATTGCTTTTTGCTATGTGCTTTTCTAGAGCAAGATCTGATCAATTTGATTCTGAATAATAGTTTTTAATTTTTGGAAATATTTTGTTCCCACAGGTGAAGAAAATATCTATTGGGATTAGATTTTTTCAATAGAATAGTATAGGGGAATTCCAGAGAGTAAAATTTAATTGCTGGGATTCTCTGATTTGGAGTCAGACTATAGCTGCTTAGACCGAACGCAAACAGACTAATGAATGCGTTTGCTACATAAATACGTCTATTTATCGTCTTTATGTAGCAAGCGCATTCATTAGTCTGTTTGCGTTCGGTCTAGGCAGTCATTGGTTAGTGAGTTTAGTGAGCTTTTTGCAGTTAAATAAAATTACATCACTGTTGAAACACTAATACTACGGGTATTTTAAAGTAAAGATTGGTGATCAAGACAAACATTAGGCACCAAATGTTGTTTGTAAGATATGTGGTAGATCTCAAATAAAAGAGCGTTGACCGTGCGAGACCGGTTTCTTTGCTTATACCTGCCCAACTAGCTATATATTGTAATATTAAGAATTTTTGTGCATCGATATAATAAAGATTAGAGTTTTTTCATTTCGCTGCTTCAATCATCAACACTCAAGAGTTACACAATATGTGAAGAGGGTTAAAGGCCTTGAAGTAATGGAACAAGGAAATCCTTACCCTTTGGAATACCAATTATTTGGCGAGAGCCAACAAATCACCATGATGACTGTTATTTCCGTATGTGCAATGTACGTGATATTACACAAAAAATTTAAATAACATCATTTATCCGAACCTCAAGTCTGCAATTAGGGGAGTACCACATTGTCCAGGCGTGCCAATAACTGAGAAACCAACAAATTTGTAACAACAACTTTTAACAAATGTTACAAGCAATTCTGAACTGCAGTTATTTTCCAAGATGGAACTTAACGACTTAGTTAGAGATTTAGCTCTTCCGAAGGATCTTTCTGAAATTTTGGCATCCAAAAATTTACTAGCAGAAGACGATAAAATCTCGTAGACGTTTTAGGAAACTGAGTATTCAGGCTATTTTTAAGGAAGTAGTTGTTTAGTTTATTGTAAAGACCTTTCCAGTCTGATAAACGAACTTGGGGGCACATATAATCCCGATGATTCGATGCTTTTTATTGATTCTTCCAAAAGAAGCCGTAAAACTATAAAGCTATTCTCTTGCACAATGGGAATGTTTTTTCATCGATACCGGTTGCCCATTCTGTGCAAATGACGGAAAGCTTTGAAAATCTTAAAGTACTGCTTGATAAAATCAAATACAATGATCTTAGTTGGAAAATTTGTGGGTATTTGAAAATTGTGGGACTTCTACTAAGACAACAGTCAGGGTATACGAAATTCCTAAGTGGGACAGTCGAAGTAGACATCAACATTGGAAGAAAAAGGACTGGATAAGAAGAGATAATTTAACTCCCGGATCAAAAAATGTTCTGCCCGAAAGTCTTATTGATCAAAAATCTTGTTACCTCTGCATATTAAACTAGGATTAATGAAACAATACGATAAAACTTTAAATAAAGATGGAGGTTGTTTCAAATACCTTCGTGGGAAATTTCCCGCTATATCAGATGCAAAATTAAAGGAAGTAATTTTTGTCGGTTCTCAGATAAGGAGATTAACAAAAGATCAAAAAATTTGTGAATACCCTAACCGAAACTGAGAAGGATGCATGAATTGTGAAAAACATGCTACAGAAATGTATGGAATTGGGATGTAATATGAGCGCAAAAGTTTACTTTTTAGCACACGCATCTTGATTACTTCCCCGAAAATCTTGGTCATGAGTGAGGAGCAAGGAGAGAGGTTCCACCAAGACATGAAAGAAATGGAACGCAGGTATCCAGGTCGGTGGAATGTTTCAATGATGGGTGATTACTGCTAGTCAATAAAAAGTGAAAATTCGGAAGAAAATCCACTAAACAAAGTTTTTCATCCAAGAGGGAAAGATCTTTTGGAAAGAAAAGAAATTAAAAATTGTTTCAATTTAATTTACTATTTGTAATTTGTTTCTGTGTCAATAAAAGTAGCGTTTATTCTGACCAATTATTTTATTAATTTTATTTCAACAACAAACAAAAACCTTCGTTATAGGGCAAAATGATACTCGGATTTGAATTCAGCAGATCAAAATTATACATAATCTGATGTCAGATCGAAATCAACATTCAAAAAGTCTAAAATTGTTGGCCTGTGTTTTTAGTAAACCAAATTGATAACTTTATCCTTTAGGTGTTTGTTTTTTTTTATATTTTCGATAAGTTTGGAGCTGCTTGTTTTGGTTTCTGTTACTTTGTCAAGATAGGCGGTTGGGATTTTTTTGGTATTTTGTAGGATGGATAGTTCAACAGGTTTAGCATTTGTTGATCATAGTTGTTGAGGTTTATCACTAATGTAGCTTTCCTTTTATCTGCTGGTGAAGACGATAAAAAAAGAGTAATCCCTTATTGTCTTAACCAGCAGATAAAAGAAAAGCTACGTTACTAATAATCCTCCACTACTATCGTTCTGCATTTAAAATATATATATTAATATTGCCGCTACCCCTTATCGAATGATAACTACGTACGAATCAAACAGATACGAACCAATTTCACGAATATTTATTGCATTCGTTTCTCATGTAACTCGTAGTGAAACATTTTGTAATATAGAAATAACAAAAAACATCATGCTCAATTCACGATAAAACTCCTGAAGATTACCACTGCAAAGTTGCTGAAGCATAAAAAACTTTAAAAACGTCCCAAAAAACACAAATATTAGGGCCAGCTGATATAAGATGTAAGGATTACATTTTTTATGTGAAACAATATAAATTTAATTTTTTTTAGACGTAAACTCGTTTTCTTTATTTTCCTACTATCTCTAGTTTTTAGATTGTTTCAATTCCTGTAATTTCATGAAATAAATTAGCAAGTCAATCACATTTTATCTTCGGTACAAATGTAATTATCAAAACTCGTGTTTAAAATCAGGCCTTTATTGCATCTCTAAAAATAAAATAAAAAAAAACATTTCGTAGACGTCTTACAATATTTATATCAGGGACTTTAAAATAAACTAAATCTAACTTAATTCTAATTAACATTAGAATACAAAATAATACATAGTTATGTTTGCGCGCATATTATAGTTTTAAAAAGAACCTAGATAAAAATTGATAAAAGTCCTTGCATGCAAATAAAAACATTTCTAAAATAAACTAATTATTTTTTTAACATTCATAATAATAAAAATTATTACTTATATTCGTTGTATATACAAGGTGCGTTAATTAATAATTAATATAAATAGCGTTGGTAAAATATGTCATGTTAATAGAAATAATGTTTCTAAATGAATATCGGAGTTGTAGAGCATCAGGATGAGAAGTATCAGTTACAGTTGCTTCTCCAAAGAAAAAAGCCGATAAACTTTCTGCCAAGATTTAGCACGAAAACATTCAATTGAGAGGAGACTTGTTGCAATTGTACCATCTTATAAGGATTATTTAGGATGCGCACATTTTGATTGTTTTTTGTTCACTAGTCGTCAGTTTTGCTACTAGCGCCCTCTAGAGCATGCGCATACAAACAAAACTATTTGAGTTACTCTTTCATTTCATGTATTAATTATGATTTTAAGTATTGCGTAATAACTGCTATAACGCGTTAAAACCCCGATATTTACTTAGAAACACCCGGTATTTTTTAGGCGGTATAAAATAATGTTCAATTTTCCTTAATATAAATGTAAAGTAATTTGATCAATTAGGTTATTGTTATTATCTGACAAAATAATTGTTTTATTTTTGTAATTAGGAACAAATAATTGTGAATACGAAAACTGTAGGTTTAGGTTTGAGTTGTAAAGGCACATACGCATCATAGAAAAAACCTGGGTTCGAGTCACTGGTATACATTTTTTTTTAATTTTACTAAAGTTTTAAAATTTAATAAGGTAAACGATTAAACACTATTAATAACAACACCCTGCAAGTAGTAACGAATCAGTAACAGTAAAATGATGAAAATTGCACCTTATTTTCGATATGTGAATCATTTGATTTAATTTCAACCAATTTGAAAAATTCACGATTCAAAATAATAACTAAATTAAAAAGGAGGTGAATAATATGTTTCACTCAATTTCTTAGCAAACTACTTTTAGTTTTATCCTCCTATAATCCTTCAATTCTTAAAATTTTGATTTCCTTTACTTCCATCATCTAATACTCATTAAATTTCTCCAATTTTGATTACACCTATTACACTTCGTTACATAACAACAATCGCCTTATTAATCCATCACTGGCGTTACAAATACCTTGTTTACAAATCGATACACTCTATATATATAAGTTCCTTTAATATCATTTTGATCCATTTCCAACTCCTCGGTGCTCTTGTTATTTAGAACTCGCCCCCGTGGCGGCGTTGGCAATTTTTGCGAAGAAGCTCGAGTGCCTGTTGGCCATGTGCGTCAAAAGGGCCACCTTTCTCTTGGCCCTGTACGCGCACATGGAGCACGCGAACTGCGGTTCTATACCGCACTCGAACTTCCTGTGATTGTACAACGAGGGATAGTGGCGGTAACTCTTTCCACACTTGCACATGTATTGCTTAACTGAAAATAAAAATAAATGTAAAACGATATTTAAGAATTACGGGTGAGAGAATAAAGATTGACCCCGTAAAGAAAACGAAAAGGATCGGTTATTTCAAAGACCAATTGTGTAGTTTTTGAATTATCATTTATTTACAACAGGGTTTCTTAAATATCAATAACTTGAAAATTAATTCAATAATGTATACCACATTTCTTGAGTTAAGTTCTCATTCAACTCGTCGTGAAGGCATCTTGAAATATATGAAAATATTTAGATCAGATATCTTGTACTTAACTATATGATGAGACCAAAAAAAAATTAAGATAACATGTATTTCATTGTATTGCGTTTTCGTTTATTAATCAGTAATTCGTACTTACTTGTTGCGATTAACAAATGATTTGGATTTTTGAACTATACATGCGAGGCGTTCAAATGAATAGAAGTATGTTTGGTTGCATACACTCCTTTCTATTTTAAGAATATATCAGAGGCGTTTAAAGCTACGACCCTTAGTTTGCAACAGAGACCTCTCGAGGAACATCAGATAGATAATAGACCAGTGTTATTTTATTTCGGTGCTATTGTACAGAGTGGAAGGTTTCCCATTTGTTCTGTGCTATCTGTCATATATGTTCTGCCATTTTTCATTTGACAATTGTTCTAATCGTGTTTTCATATTCCAACTAAAATTAAAAAAACCGTTTGTCATCTGGTTTATCTCTCTGTCATCTATCATCTGTTATCTGTTCTTACTATACATTTTGTAGCAATTATTTTGTAGATTAAAGTAGCATCAATGAATAAATTTGAAACTCTCGAAATGTGGTCGTAGAGGAGGATGCTCAAAATCTCATGAACTGATAAAGTAACAAACAACGAAGTAATAAGACGAATAGGCAAAGAAAGAGAATTGCTCACGATGGTGAAATGTCGAAAAGCTGAATATTTCGGGCACAACTTCTAAAATAAAATAAAAAATACGAATTCCTACAAGTAATAATGCAAGGGAAAATAGAGAGATAACGCGAAATTTGAAGAAAGAAGTTGTATTGGCTGTGAAACCTTCCGCAATGGTTCGGGATCAGGGATGCTTCCATACTGATACGACTTTCGCAAGATCGAGTATAAATCTCTGAGGGGATGGCACTCAAAGAAGAAAAATTTATGATTTACTATGACTATTGAAAGCTAAAGATTGACAGATAACAGCCAATAGTTAACATTAAAAATTTAAGTTCACAGGGTTAAATATTTTTATCACTAAATCCTCTTACTTTGTTAGACTAGCCTTTTTATCATTTTGTGACAGTAACAGTAATAAGGGCAATCGACAATGGCAATTGACCATGAAAATTGACATTTACAATTGACGGAATAAATAAAGGTGACAATTGACATTTTCTCGTTGACAAGAGTAACAATTAATAATTAAGAGTTGACAATTTTCTATTGACTATTAGATGGCAATTAAGTCCATCCACTGTTGACAAGAAAAAGTTTACAGTTAAAATTCGTCAACAGTCGACAGTTAATAGTAAAAATTTAAAATGATAACTTTATCATCAACTGTTAAGTTCATTGGGTTAAATATTTTTATCAACCTCTTACTTTTATAAATTTACTATTTTTATCATTTAGCACCAGTAATAATAGCAATCGACAATGAAAATTGATAATGACAATTGCAATTAGCAGAACAAATAAAGGTCAGAATTTTTTTCGTTGACAACAGTGACAGTTGATAATTTGGAGTTTACAATTTACTATTGACCGTTAGAAGATGATAATTAAATCCTGTTGACAGATTAAGCAGCTGAAGGTTGACAGTTAAAATGTGTTAACAGTTGACAGTTTACAGTAACAATTTACAATGAAAACTTCATAATCATCTGTTGACAGTTAAAATTTGTGAGTTGTCAGAAAATAAAATCTGTAGAATCCTCAAAGAAATATTAAAGCTAAATATTAAAATTTAAATTTAAACGTCAACAAACAATAATATTCTCCGAGGTCATAGTTAAAATTTACAGTTTATAAGGCCAATCCATAATGGCATTTGCTAGTAATAGTGATACTTGATTATTTTTAATAACAATCAAGAGTGTCAATTACAAAACCTAAGAAGATGACACTTGACAGCGATATATAATAGCTTAGAGTGACAGTAACAGTAATAAATTCATTCGACAAAACGAATTGTCTGTAATAATAATAGTTTAGAGAACACTGCCAGTTAATAAGGGCAATTGACAGTGACAATAAAGGTGACAGTTGATAGTGACGGTTAACAATTAAGAGCTGTTTAGCTAAATTGACAGAAAAAGTGATATCTGACAGTAAGAGAAACAGTTAATTAGAACAATTACCAATGACAGTTAATACAACAAAATTAAGTGACATATATCTTGAATTTTGGAGGCGTTCACTTCGTAGTACATTTTTAATGAATAACAGAAAAACGTTTAACTTTCTTATACTACTTTTTATAAAAAGTAGTATAAAAAAGTTACTTTTTATAAAAAGTAGTATAAAAAAGTTAAACGTTTTTCTGTTATTCAAATGAAGTGACAGTTGATAGCAACAGGTAAAAATTGAGAAAATAACCGTTAATTTGTTTAGTTGTCAACTTTCACTGTTAACTTTAAACTTTAAATTTTCACTATTATCAACTAAATTATCAAATTGTTACTATTTATTGTCAGGTATTTACTGTCACCGTCAGTCTCAGTTATGTAGTCACTAACAACTATAACCATCATTTGTTCTGTCAATCAATTGTCACTATTAATTGACCTAATCAACTGTCATTCTTACTATCTCTAGTTTGCCAATGTTAATTGTTGATTATCATTATAGGTGTTTTTGTCATTGTCACCTATCATTCGTCAAAATTTGTTGTCACCTCTCAATCGTCATTATTTGTTGCCAACTATTTACTGTCACTGTCACTAACAGTAAATAGTACATATCAAATAGTAACGATTGATAAGTGACAGTGGCAGCAACAGTAATATAGACAATTGAAATAATATTGACATAACAAATAAAGATGACAGATAATAGTGACTTAAGAGTAAATAGCTGACAGTAAATAGTAACTATTTCTCGTTGCCAACAGTGACAATTAATAGTTAATTAATAATTGACAATTTACGATTGACACTTCAACTCTTAAACGCAGATCATCGACTGTTAAGAGTTTACATCATTCATTGTAATAAAAAAAAATCTATGCACCTTAGATCAACTAAGTTGACAGTGACAGTTATTAAGACAAATCTACAATTACAATTGACCGTAATAGTTAAATTTGACGAATAAAGCAATAATAACCTTTCTTCACACTTTTATTTGAATTAACAAATGTACATTTCGGATACAAAGTGATCATTATCAATGAACTAGCACTGTGCTAATTTGGTAATTCAAATAAAAGTGTGAAGAAAGGTCATTAGTGCTTTATTCATCAAATTCAGACGGTAATAGTGATGACAGTTAATAACAACAATCAACAGTAACAATTAACAGAACTGATATAAATGAGGTGACAGTTGACAGATATAAATAATAGCTGATGGTAGCGGTGACAGTAAATAGTTGACAGGAAATAATGACAATTAGTAGGTAACAGCGACAGTAATATGAAAAATAACAATAACAGTAACAGTGACAGTTAATAAGGATATTTGATGTAACAATTAAACGGACATAGTACTGTCCACAAGAAAAAGAAAGATCAAGGATTTCAAGCCACCAAGCTTTCGGGGTAAGAAACTCACCCTGAAAGAAGAAGCCAAATACTTGGGCATTCTTCTAGACAACAAACTAAACTGGAATACTCATCTGACAGAGAGAAAGCTTCAAATAGACCTGAGATACGAAGACTCAGGAGTAGGAAGTAAACATAAAGACATTCATATATACACACATGGGTCGTCGACGTGCAGGTGGAGGAAATTTTGCAAAAACATGTACTGCATTAGGTAAAACAATGAGCAACCAACAACTCGTGTGTATACCATATACAGCAAAGGTAGTCTCTGACTAAAAGATCAAGGGAAAGAACATACACATCATAACGGAGAACAGGGCAGCAATTTCGTCAAGTTACCTCAGTATTAACGCTGGAATGATGCGAAGCCTTGGAAGAAGTGGCTCGTGACAATAATGTGACCCTATGTTGGATGAAAAGACACAACAACAGCAAAGGTAACTGAAAAAAATGCATCAATCAGGTGCTCTAAGGAGCGATGGGAAAACACACCTGGCTGTAGGGTCCTAAAAAAAACTTCAACGCAATGTACACTAAAACGGCCAGATACTCTATCCAACTGTCCAGAGAAAACATACGGAAGGTTCTAGGGCTCCTAACAGAACAGTGCAATTTAAGATAGTTGAGTTGAGAGTGACTCTCAACAATTGAGAATAAGTATGGCAGTTGGAAGCTAACCATTTATTCTTAGAAATTCATCGATTGTTGATAAAAATTGACAATTTAACGAAACAGTCCAAAAAACTGAAATTTTAAGGCAAAATATTAGAATTAAAATGGAAATGTGAAAAGTAAATGTTAAAGTCATAGTCAACAGTGACAGTTATTAAGTACAACCGATAATAACACTTGACAGTAATGGCACTTGGCAGTTCATCGACTGTTAATAGTGTATAATTTGCAATTGATAATTGACAGTTCATCTTAGCATGTTAAAAACCTTAAAGTTAACAGTTAATATCAGTAAACATTCGGCAATTGAGTGTAGCAATTAGAAGTTGAAAGTTCATCAACTGTTGGCAGTTCCACTTTGCCAGTTGGCATTTGTTAGGAAAGCGACAATTAATTGAAAAAATAGCTGACAGTAACAGTAAATAACTCACAGATAATAGTGACATTTGATAGGTCACAGTAACAGTAATAATAATCAACAATTACAATTGGCAAAAATAGTGATGTAAGAGTGACACTTAATACGAAAAACTAATAGTGACAATTGACAAAAAAAATGAAGGTGATAGTTGATAATGACCCTACTGAACAGTATCAGACTGACAGTATCAGTAAATACCTGACAAGAAATATAATTGATAATAGTGATAATTGATAATTAAGAGAAAACAGTTAAAGTTGACAACTAACTTTTGACTTGGTTTATCGACTGATGATTTTATAATTTGCAATTGATAATTGACGGTAGTAATAGTCAACATTTGTAAATAGATGGCGTAATAATTAGAAACTGAAAGTTCATCAACTTTGGCAGTTTAACTTTTCCAGTTGATATTTTGAAGACCATAGAAAATTCTCTTAAAGCAAAATATTAGAACTAAAGTAGAAAAATCAAAAGAAATTATATTCACATAAACCATAGTTGACAGTGACAATTAATAAGGATAATTGACGGTAATGGTGATGGTTTACAGTAAGAGTGACAATTAATAAGAACGATCTCGAAGTCAATTAACAGAATACAGCTGACAGTTGACAGCGACAGGTAATAAAATAGTTGATAATGACAGTGACAGTAAATAATTGATACCAAAAAGTTACAATTGACAATTACAGCAATAAAGACAATCGCCAATGGTAATTGACAAAAACAGTGATAGTTTACAGTAACAGTTACATTTAGTAGTACAATTGACAGAAACAATAAGGGTGGCAGTTGATAATAACTCTTCACAATTGATTGTTAAAAGCTAACAGTTTACAAAATACAGTTGAAAATTGGCAATTCCCTCTTAGCATTTCATTGATTGTAGAGTTTATAATTTGCAGTTGATAATTAGACGTTCACCAATGAAATTCATCAGTCACTATTGACAGCTGAAAATTGACAGTTAAAATATAATCGTCTACAGTTGGAAGTAACAGTTTAAAGCTGAAAGTTCGACATTAATCATTAATAATTCCACTTGATAATTATCAGAAGTAAATGTCGTAAAAATTTTAGAAGTAATTTTAAAGCTAAATTAATATAATAATTAAAATACAAATGTTAAAGAAAGAATTACTTATAAATTTTATACCGAAGTCATCGTTGATAGGACAATGGTAATTGACAGTAATAGTGATGGCTGATAGTTAATAAGAAAAATCAACAATCAAAAGTAAGGTGACAGTTAGCGACGACAATGGAAGTAAATAGTTGACTGCAATTAATAACAAGTGATAAGTAATAGTAACATCAACAGTAATGAAAATTGACAGTTATAGTAATAGTTTATAATAAAGGCATTTGATAGTGATAATTAATATACTCTTGACAATCAGTGCAAATTTCTAATTGGCATCTGTGACAAATGAAGAGTTATCAATTTACTATCGCCAGTTAATAATTCATTAACTACTGACATTTTATTAATTAAATTTGATATTTGACAGTTCGCTGTAAGAGTTTAAAATAGAAAGTTTATCATTCATAATTAGGAGCTAAAAATTGACATTTATAATATTTCAGTTGATTTGATTAATAATAGTTTACAATAACAGGTAAAATATAATATTCATCATCGACTAATGACAACTGAAATGGATCAGTTAATAGTTAACAGTTGGCAGCAATAGTTTAAATGTAAAATATTAACATCAGCTATTGATAGCTTAAAGTTGGGAGACAAAATCTGTTAATTATTAATTAACAATTGACGGTTTGTAGTGAAATTCTAGGGTTACCAGTTTATTGTTAACCGTTGACAGCTAAACGAAGACTGTTTAAATCTATCAGTTGACAATTGATGGATTGCAGTAATAGTTTGAAATTGAAAGTTTAGCATCGACTATTGACAGTTTAAATCTGTCATTTAAAAATTGACAATCAACAGTTGAATCTTTATCATCGACTATTAAGAACAGAAAATTGAGAAAAAACTACTTTTTTCTCTCATTCACAAACTAATGCGTCTGATATAATTAAATTTAAAAAAAAACCTTGAGAAGCTTGATTTTAATTGACATTTTTTAATTCAACTAGGAAGACTAACGTTGAATTAGGCGTAATTGTTGGCGGTGAACCCTTAGCACCATATACCATTCCATGGGTTAATTAACTCGTGTTTACCAAGACGGAATTTGAATCCGTTTCTCTTTGTAGATGAATTGAACATTATGTTTAGTTTGATACAAATAAAACTTCCTTGACATTGATTAAACGTTGTTCAATATTCAAAATATTATCTCGCCCTGGAATCTTATCCCTTAAGAATATTTTACATGACCTTGAAATTTTATTTTTTTAATTTTCTCAATCTTAAAAATATTTTCTCGCTTTTTAGACCTTATTATATACCGTTTTATCTTAAAAATTTCTTTCTTTTGATATTGCTTAATGTTTAAAATATTATCTCGCTCTTTATATTGAAATCCATAAAAATTTCGTTTGACCTTGAAAATTATTTTACTTTCTTAAATGTCGTCCAATGTTCAAAATTTGATCTTGCTTTTTGGATCTGTTTATAGAAGTTCTGCAAGGATTAATTTAAATCATTCAAAAATAACATTTTTGTATTATTTAATAGTGTGTATAATTCAAGAATTTCAGTAAGAACGTGAGTATAAAAATGACTCCAGAAGTAGAAGATCCCTAGAATGGAGAACTGGTGTGAAAGTTAAAATATATTTTCTCGGCATTAAATCAAAAGCAAACATCATCTTAATAAATTTATTGGGCCACAAGTTGAAAATATCCTTTATAACATTTCAAACAAAACTACAATTAACATATACAACTAAAAATATACTTTAGTTATTAATTAATTAAAGATAATTTAAACTAAATCGAAAAAATACACTATGTAAAATTAATCATTTACAAAAACGATCAGATTAAAATCAAAATAAATCGGTGTCGTTCATTACGTAATTCGACTCTATTTTACTGATATTTGGTAACGGTCTCCAATGGGATCTCGTGTGGACAGCCAGATTATCCTTTCTCTTGCACTTGTAGCTACAGCCTGGTTCTGGACAGAAGAAGGTTGCCTCTTTCCCGCACTCGTACTTCATGTGCCTATTCAACGAATGCGAGTACTTATATCTTTTGTGGCATTTACTACAAATATGAAAGACGAAGAGCCCTAAAAAAGAAAGGCGTTAATAAAGGATAAATATATTTTTTTAAACAAAAACAATCATCTAAGAATTTTTTGGGGGGAGATAAACGAGTTTTTTTTTAAATTTTTGTTGAAACAATTTTATTATAATAATAAATAATTTATATGTACAAATTTATTATTGGGTAAAAAAAAACATTTGGCTTTAAATATTTGATTCAATTGCAAATAATTACGTATTGATCACTAACACTATTTGGGCGTCACACGTAAAATTTATGTGCAAAAATTGTTTTAGGTTGAAGTACTACTTCAAGCAATAAACTTTTCTTTCTACACTATTTTATGGCACGCTCGTAGGTGCGCCCTCAGGTTATCCTTCCGTTTCGACTTGTGGCAACAACCGTCCACGTAACAAGAGAAGGTGGGCATCTTCCCGCATTCGTACTGGACGTGTTTCCACAGGGAGGACGAGTGCTTGTACTTCCTCAAGCACTGCATGCAACGGAAGTACCTCCCGAGGAATTCCATATCTGAAAATGGGAAAGTTAGGGAGTTTTCTTGTAACGATATTAGTTGACGAGATGGATTAAATATACTTACTCTGAACATTAATAATGATTTTGCAATTACTAGTATTTATTAAAAATACAAAAAAGCTTTTTGCTATTTTTAGAAATATTAAATAGTTAAAATCAAATACTTTGAAGATACTGAATATACAGTTGATCCTTGTTGCACTGTAACAGTCAGACTGAGAATATATCTGTATTTCAAGAGTCTCACGTGCAATCGACTCCACCCATGAAGGATTGGCAAAATCATTGAAGTGGTTTTACCTAAACCACAATCATAATGCAAATCTTGAAATACAGATATATTCAGTTGAGTTGAGCTATATTTGAAATTATGATTCCTCACAAATATTTCAAATCTGGTTAAGATCAAAACATAGAATTCAAAGTATTTAATTCAATAATAATATTTTGTTGATGGTCCCATGATCCCATTGTTATTAAAAAATTAATTAAAAGTGAAATTATATAAGATTTGGTAAGAATACCACTGATATTTCACTTTGAGAATGATCGTAAAAGGTCGAAACATGTGTCAGGCAACTGAAAATAAAAACATAAGAAGCTCTTCAATTTGAAAATTTCGTTCCATCAAGAATGTAGCGCAAGAAGTATTGACTTGGAGTAGGTTTGAAAATTCTTAGAACCATTTGTATTTACAAGAAGTTCTACGTTTAGCTACAAACAAGTTAGTCCCGAAAAAGATCTGAACTATCAATAATACACATGAAAGCCTAGAATTCCTAATGCGCCACAAGTATTTTAGGTGTCGTTGCATCGCTCATGATCAAAAGGTTGTAAAAATGTGTTGCTTGAATTCAATTCAATTCATTTATTTAAAAGAAGAATATTGTGTACATGAAAGGTAGCCGTAATCGCTCTTCATTTCCACGTGTACGCCAAACTTATATTTTTCTCCTGAAACCTTCAATCCCAGGGCGTAGAGATCGTCTTTAGGAATAACGTAAACCGGCGTTTTCGTCTATACCGTTTCTTCCACAGACTGCTCCTCTAGAATTTACTTAAAATTAAGGAAATATAAACCAAATTAACCAAAACTTAGGAAATTAAAGCAGATAATACACGGCAATGAAAAATTGTATTTGAGATGTCATTGATCATCGATCATGATCTAAAAATTCTAAAAGTATAATGCTTGAATAAAAGAAAAGCTAAGTAAATCTTTGATTAAAAATTTAGGAATTGAAGCAAATAAATATTACCTAATACGAAAAGTTTAGAATTAAGAAATCTTGAAATTGTGAAGAGATATACGTAAATTCTTTTAGAAATTTATTTGACATGAATATATACTAAGAGTGTTTAAATGAAAAGGTACGAAACGACACTGTGGGTTTAAATAAAGTCTTTATTCAAGGTCTACACCATAGGCCGGAGCACAACGATTCAAATGATTAATAAGCCGAGGGATCCTGTGTTCTGTGGTCTTGACGAGACCCGGTTTTTCACAGTGTCCTTAAGTTGTTCCTCCGTGTTGAAGCGCTGCCCTCTCAAATGTTTTGTCAGGAGATCAAACACTTTCAAATCGCTGGGCGATGAAACAGGGTGGACAATTCTTTACAAGTTTTGTTATTGCAGTGGGTTTACAAGCAACTCACCGACCATCAAGAGGAACAGCGAATGGGACTTGCACTTCAACATCTGTTTCTATATCATGAAGATGCTTTCCTGGAGCGGATCATTACAGATGATGAAAGCCTTATTAATGTTCAATGCCGTGGCGTCAGCAGCAAGCAACACACCGTCTTTTTGATGTCCAAGGTCCAGCACTTGTTGAATTTCTCAGCAGACACTTAGAGAAGACTTAGGCAGGTTCACCAAGAATAAAAAGCCCAACGTTACACACGGAGAGTGCTCCATCATAACGCGCGTCTACCCGCTACCAGTGTTACACACGCAGAATTGACCAAGTTCAAGGGGGAGTAGCTTGACCATCAACCTTACAGCCTGGATGTTTCGCCCTGTAATTTCCATGTGCTTGGTTTCCTGTAAAAATCGCTTTAATTCAAACGACGAACTCAGGGACGCTAAGAAAGACTGTCTCGTCACGAACATTAAAGTTCGGCGACACGGAATCCTGCGGTTCGTTAATGAATTTAATCGTTGTGCCCAAGCTTATGGAGTTTACTTTGAATAAAGACTTCATTTATATTCACAGTATCGTTTCGTACCTTTTCACTTGAACACCCCTTATACATTTATATCAATATTTTAAGGACTTTAAGTTAAGGTCTGGTCAAGTGACCTAATCCAGTATTGCAATAAAAAATGGTTTATAAAAAATCAACCATTCGAAATTTCTTTCGTTTGGGAAAACTTTAATACCATCATTTAGATCAGTTCAAAACTGCAATCGAAAATCAGAAGCGTCTATAATTGGTAAAAATGAAATTATCTCATACACACGCATCGATCAGAAGATTCTGGGCAAAGTAGCTCTACATATAATAATAGTTTAAATTGTTAATGTCTTAATTTTAAAATTATGTCGCCCAAAAAAGAAAAAGAAAAATGGTCAATATGTGTATTCAAATCTGAAGAAGTCTCGGTTTAGAGTAGAAGTTCTTCTAGTAAATATGAACTTGGCCTTTTGGCTCAGTAGTTGACAAATTTCTATGCTAGCATATATAATATATATTCATATTCAGAAGAATATTAGCTTACTATTAATTAGTTAGTAGCAGTCATACAAATAATATTAAAGTTTGTAGTAGTGGAAAGAGTAATATTTATAGACTTCAACTAAAACAGTACATGTTTTTAATAGTTATTATTAGTATAAATAACAATAGTAGTTCATTCTTGAGACAATATTAATTTAGGGTTATTGATATGAGTGATAGTAGTATAATGTATAATAGTGGTGGTTACAGTTCAAGTAAAAGGACATGAATTAACAGAAACATTTATAAACATTAATTATTGCTGATAGATGGCGCCTTTATGGGAATATCTTAAGAAACATTTATTTTATGATTAATTTCAGTTATACTTGTAACTATAGTTTCGACAACTTCAACTTGTCATTATCAAACAACTAATAATTAATTAATTTTAGTTTTAATAATAGCAGTAGATGTATTAACTGGTAATCATAGAATTAAGTAACAGTAGATATATAAAATTAGTGGTAATTAGAAGGAATATTAGCAATATTCGTGTTTGCAGTGTAAGTTGCAGTAGTACACGTATTAGCACTAATGCGTTTTTTAGTAGTACTACCAGTAATAGTAGAAGTAATGGATGAAACTGCAATTGTAATATATATGGTTCGCGCGTAAAGTTGCAAGACTGATTGTTATCAGAGTAGCTGAGTTCGTGCGTACCCATACCCAGGTGAGTATATGCGCCTCAGTTCTCTCCGAGACATTAAATAGTAAAATGGGTCATTAGAACAGCGTTATTCTGTAAAGTTCTATATATATTCTTAAGAAAAACGCAACAGACATGGCTTTATCCTGATAAGCATGTCACATGCAATAGTTTTCATGCGGCACAAAAAATAGAAGCGAGGACTTTGGATACAATAACCTTTAAAACGCCAACTAAGGAACATCTGGTGAAAATGCGTGAACCATCGTCAAAGAAATATTTCAACGTTTCCAAGACAATTCATTGTTTTTAATAAGTGGTTACAGGTAAAGAGATCATCATGGAGGCACTGAGAAAGGCCCCGGAGTACCTAGTAGCTATCATCGCCGACTACCTACACGAGCGTTCGATCCACTTTGCAGAAAACAAGGCCGTGCCGAGGATCTGAGAGGTGAATGAGGGGTTTCGCAAGACTCCGTCTTCGGCTCCACACTATGGAACCTGGCATACGACAGTGTTTTGAAACTACAGATGCCACGCGAAGTAGATGTTATAGGCTTCGCAGATGACAACATGATAGTCGTCAGGAGCAGGGAGATCGAGGAGGTTGAGATGACGGAAGCAGGGCTGGATGTTTGGCTTTCCAGACGCCGCGCGGGCAGTGGAAGGTCAAGATCTTGGGCCACGAAGTGGCAGTGGGCAAAACGACCAAGCACCTGGGTGTCATAATAGAAACGAACCCCTTGTGCAGAAGACACGTTGTGGAGGCGACAGCCAGAGCGGCCAGAGCCACCAGGGCCATCTAGGGCCTTCTGGCAAACATCGGCGGCCCGTCCGAGAGAAGACTGCTGCTGGGAGCCGCGCGAACCAGGCTGCTGTACGCCGCACTAGCATGGGCAAAATACATGGAGGCGCAAGGGAACGGGGACAGGCTCCGCGGAGCCCAAAGATCTGGTACCATCCGGATGGCCCGAGGGTACCGCTCGATCTTCACCGAGGCCCAACGCTGGCTGATGGACCAGTCTTGCACATGCTGGGGGGATTAAATCTTTATAAAATAGTAAAGAGATCTAGGTCTCAGAACGACAAAGTGCAGAATTTCACACCTCATCCTTTCAGTCCTTTCAAAGCCCAAGAAAACTCGAGTAAAAAGCAAGCTCGCTGTTTCTTTTCGATCCACAAAAAGTTTGTTCATACCGGCGAGAGGGGTCATTTTTTCAAGGATCGATTCCAGACATTTAAACGATTAGGTTTTTCATCACGAGAAGTTTTCAACGTGTTAACACTGCTGAAAACCCATTATAGCCACGACTTTGTTCCCTGTGACTTTTTTGTTTCTCCAGATACAGAACGATCTGAAAAGAAAGCGATTAGATACGATTCCAGTGGTCCAGGCAGCTGAGAAAATTCATCAACAAACTTGCGCGCAACCATTCTCTTTATTCTACATTTACTAAAAAATGAAAAACAGAATCTATAGTGTAAACACAAAGAGAAAATAGTTATAATTGAAATGCCTTGATTTTAATATGTTAATGCTCGAGCTCTAGTTTCGACCTTAACCTTTATAGATTGCTCATGTGGTTTGAAAAAGAGTTGGGAGTCGAATAGGATGCCTAGGTATTTACAGCAGTAGGTAGAGTAAATTGTAGTATTATTTGGGGGAGGGTTGTGGTGTAATTTTGTAATACCAAATAAAAAGTTTAGATTTAGGTGTTGCGACTTTAGCTGCGTTGTTGCAACCCCAGGCTCTCAATTACATTTTAAGACCTCCAAACATGCATTCCCGAAAATACCAACATCTGGCACCTAGATCGCCGGTGATCACATCAAGGAGGCTAAAATTAGCACAACCTTGTCACATCCACTAATAATTAGGCTCCTCCTACAACCATGAGAAGAAGATGAAGAGTGCTAGGAGAAAACACTTCATATAAAAACAACAAACAAGTAAATATTATTCATTTGTGAATCGGTTGTAAATATTTGTACATTTTTTAACTGCAATATACAACAGTTCGATAAATTAATAACCAGTAATAGAAGAGCTGACTTTCATGCGCCGTTTTGGAGCACCAGATTAAAAGATATAAATTAATGCATTGGGTATTTCAGCAAATAAGGAATACACTACAAATGAACTCCAAGCAGGATTTGAGTCTGCGAATCCACCGCTCTACCAACTGGGATACTCAGGAGCAGTATATCGGTCGGATAAATATTATTTACAAAATATAATTTTTTTATTATACATTGTTAATACCATAGTGTATTTAGTCTATATATTTATATTTTTAAATAATATATTTATTAACTTATTTCAAATACTTTAAAACAAAGACTGTTTTCCTCCCAGATATATTATATTTAAATTTTTAAGTCTATTAAATTTTGTTGGCTGCATATAACACCTGTAAACAATTTTATAAATATAGAAAGTTCATTTTAGTATGCCATACACGATCCAAACATCAATCTTTGAGGAACATCAAGTTTTAAGGCCAATTCATCTGATGATTAACAAACAAGAAATCAATAACCATCCAACCTACATTTTCATACAAAAATATAAACATCATCTAACAATTAAAAGAAACAATTTAATGTAAATACTCTTTATTTTTTTAATAGTGTTTCGTATACATGTACACAACAATCGACTTAAATTTAATACATATTGTAAAGGGTAGGATTTAAATTATGTACTACAGGTCACTTTTATTATAAATAATAAGTTACGGAATAAATTTAATTATAGCCTCGATAAAATAAAATTATACAAATTTATTAATTTATCAAAAAAAAAAACGTGACTTAATTATTTAAGCTTTTAAACATGTCTTAATTTCGATAAAATTATTAATTATCCTCAAGAATAATTTTGTAATAATTCTTTAGAAAAATTTCATGATTAAAACCAATTGATAATGACTAAAAACATGTATAGTGATTACGAAGTATAATAGATGTTATTTAAGTGTTTGTATCAATTAGTAATTTTACTACTTAAGGAACAAGTTAGTAACAATGTATTTGTCTGGCGATGGTTTATTTAATAAATATAACAATTATATTCTTAAAATAATTAAATAATTTTTGTTATTTATAGCCATAGTAAACGAGGAATGTTTGAAATGTAATTATTTTTGTAAAAACGTATAATGATCGTATACTTGAATTTTTTAAGAATTTACAGTGTGAAACATTAAGATTGGTAAAATTAGACGAGTATTTCGCAAAATTTGTATTATATTTAATTAATCTTAGGTTAAAAATTTATAAATCACCTAATCATACTCTACAGTTTGTTCCTGATTGACCAAGTCAATCAGCAAGATTGAGAGTTAGGAGAGGGGAACAATATAAAAATATATAAAGCAACCTTAAAAAAGATGGTAAACCAGAAGAGTACAGACAAAACATACAAACATTAGAAAACTCGCCCCAGACAATATTTGCCTTATAGAAGTAATACTTATTTAGGCATACTCTCTAATTATTAGATTGTGGAATATTATTGTAACTATCATACTCATAAATTGTGATGATTTCTGTTTATAGGCAACGATATAGAAATAAAAACTTCTGGTCAAAAATGTATTTTTACCAGAGGTTCGAGTTTCGATCATGATTAGCTCTTGACCGAAACTCAAGTCACTGGTAAAAATATAGTGTGATATCAATAAAGAAATATTTCCAAATTTCAACCAATTTGGATCAATGTTAAGAGAAGCGATTAAAAGTATCCAAATTATCAAGTTAGTAGTGATGTATGAAGTTATTAACTAATTTCGATCAATATGAAAAGAAATCAACCAACGGTATTAAAATTACGGCAAAAGCTTTGGTGTGGCAGCAAGAGTTATGAGTAAGATCAAGGTTATATGAAAATTTTCATCGCATTGTTTTAAACAAATGAAACTTACTGGAAGTCCATAAAATGTATTTTTATATTAAATCAAATTGGATAGCAAAAACCACAGTATATAAAAGTCGCACTCAAGTATGTAGCGATAGACAAAATAACTTCTTGGCAAAGAAACAAATTTCTACAATTAATACTAAATCAAATATGTTTGAATAAAAATCTGGACTAAATGAAACAATAAACGATGTCAAAATTATTATAGAGCCGACAGCTTTGATATGACCTTATATCGTAACATAGGAGTTATCAAGGTCTTATCAAAGTTTTATGGCAAACAAATTATACAAGTTTACATAATCGGGTCACCTTTTTGACCCGAGCAGATAAGAACGATTCTTATTTGATGCCCTGAACTCAGATCTTGAGTCCGAGTGTCAGGTTTCGCGCATGGTAGCAGCACGGCTATCACGTTGCATCATTTGGATCATTTTTTGGGCAGTGATTTTGCTTTGAAACATGTGAAAATACAGAGACAACGTTGCAAAGTCGATTAAAAATGTTTTGTTACGTTTGTGGATGTTATATGCTCAGAAAACGTGGAAAACCATGATAAATGCAATCAAACATGCGTATTTGCAGTTTGGTTTTGTTGTAGTAAACACTGACAAGCCATGGGCACCGAAATTGTTTTGTAACGCGTGCAGAACAAAGCTGTACAATCGGTCACTTGGTGAAAATGTATACTTTTCATTTTCTGTACCAACGTTATGGAGAGAACAGAAAAATCATGGAGATGATTGCTACTTTTGCTCGATCAATGTCATCGGTATAAATGCAAAAAAAAAAACTAGCACAGTATAAATATCCTAACGCATCCTCGGTATCAAAGCCAGTTCCACGTACGGACAAGTTTGAAGCTCAAGATACATTTTCTGCATTCACATCTTGACTTTTTCCCACAAAAACTTGGGCGACACGATTGACAAACAAGGAGAGAGGCTACACCAAGATATACCGAAAATCGAACGGCGTTACCAAGGATTTTGGGACGAAGGTATGATGAGCAACTACTATTGGACCCTAATGTGTGAAACAGATCCCAAGCAGTATAAAAGACTTAGTTCAACCTCTGTTCATTCTAATTTATAATTTTTAATTCAATAAATGGCCGTTAATGGTCAAAAATAGTTAAATAATGAATTTATTGAATAGTTCGAAAACTAGAACCAATTTTAATCTGGATTCAGCCCTCAATTTACCTTATAAACAGCTTTTGGTTGCTCAGGTCCAAAACCGAGTATACTTGTATTACCAGAGCGATGAAAACCTTATATAGTAGCAACTGTGATAGTGGCTAAGGTTATATTAAAGCGAAACATAGAGGATGTTCATTTAAACGTGTCAAACTAGGCAGGAGAATTCGCAGTATTTAATACTACGATATCAAAATTATCAAAGCGACAAAAACCTCAATATGACTGCCAAAGTCATATAAATGTTTTTAACCCAAAACGAATTTACTTAAAAAAATAAAAGAAAGTTACATTTTGACAAGGAAACACAGTTCTAGACTCAATAGTTCATTATTTAAACGCAGCAAAAAAAGCAAGAAATATTATCAAAACACTTGTTATAGGCCAACATGGAGAGTTACCAAGGTTGTATCAAAGATATTATCGCAAAAAATTTTCAAGAAACAAAACATGGAGGAAGTACATATAAAAATTACAAAATTATTCTTATATTAACATCAAACTGTATAGAGAAAACCACAGTATTTAAACAAAGACAGCAATGGAGAAACAACAGGACTTTTCCTGTTGCCTTCACCTCAAGGATTTTAACGCTTTTATAAATTTGATTTGATACTGTCATTTTCTTCTCTTCATATTGATCAAAATTCATTTATATGACAAAGAAACACATTTCTTGAATTTTTCTTATAAAGAGGAACGGTAATAAATCAAATAAATGAAGTAAACTACCTAGGATTAAAAATACAAGACAACCTCAAATGGGACGAACACATACGGGTAGACCAACCAGCCAAAAAAAAACTTTAATACACAAAAATCAGAAATTATGTGCCAGAAATACACATGAATTTCGATAAATATGAAAAGAAGAAAATGACTATCAAATTTATCAAAGCGTTCAAAACCTTGAAGTGGAGGCAACAGGAAAAATCCCGAATATCATATTAAAGATTTCTTCTCAAAATAGAATGAACAAAGAAATTTAATTAAAATGTTTTTATAGTTGATACTTGTTGAGCTACCCTCTTGATGGAACAGATCTGTAATTTTGGTAAAGAAAAACACTTGTTATGTTCCATATTGTTACTTTTTTTTCAGTTGCCTGATACGTGTTAAAAGTAACAATATGGAACATAACAAGTATTTTTCTTCACCAAAATTAAAGGGTTTATATATTAACATCAAATTGGGTGAAGAATATGACAGTGTCAGGTTAACAGCAATGGACAAAGATACTTATTGACAAAGAAATCAACCTTTTAAATCATAATTCAAAAGTAAAAAGAGGCATCAAAACAGTAACAATATTCTTGAATCTAAATTCAAAAGAACTTTGATCAATACCAAATAAAAAGAAGCAACAAAAAGTTTCAAAATAATCAAAGTGACGAAACTCTTATATGTAAAAAAAGACCATATAATAGAAGCTGAAATAAATTAGATTTGGCTATGCAGTGCAAAATATTAGATAGAAGCATGGATTTAGTTCCAAAATCGGGCTACAAAATAGCATTCCAAAAAATTTCAATTGTCAAAAGTGCCTACTTATGGTTATTTGTACTAATTAGGCATGTAAACGTGGTCAAAATTTGAAACTAAATAAAATTCAATTGAATCTTTCCGTCAATCATTATCAGACACTTAAAGTCTTCTTCTCCTTAAATATGTTTTAATTCTAGAATTTTCTGAGTCTAAGCTTTACACAAAAAATAGTAGCAAGTGGACTGAAAGACCATAGACCGATGGCCAATAACAAGGAGAAAAGGAGAGAAGCAGCGTAACAATTGTTATGTCGTAATATTGTAATACTATGTTCAATAATAAAATAAAATAAATAAAGATGTTTATCTCTTTCTAGTAGTAAGTATTATATACTTCACAATAAAAATAATTATAAGGCAAACAACGGGAAAAAAAAAAAATTCTGGAACAAACCACGAAATAATCTTCGACCCAAACAAATTATTTTTGAAGCAAACCAGAAAATAAAATTCGGCTTATAAACATTATTTCAAAAGCTAACCTTGAAATGAGCGCCAGCCCTAACCAATTATTTCTAAGGCAAACAATGGAGTAAACTTCGGCCTAAAAACTCCTAGAATTAAAACCTCAACAAGAAGACAAACACCGAAGGCCCCAACATCGCCAGTCAATAAAATATTTCCCAATAAAATATCTCTTTATTACTTTCCCTATACACGTAGTATATAGGGGGAGTATTGTTTTCGTGATTTTTTTTTCAAAATTTTTTTTTGCGGAAATATCCGTTTTGGGTCCCCCTGAGTCCATTGCACTGATTTCTGGAAAAAAAAATTCTGTGTCTGTGTGTGTGTGTGTGTGTGTGTGTGTGTGTCTGTCTGTCTGTCTGTCTGTCGGTGGGCACTGTATCTCAAAAACGAATGATCCGATGGGGATAAAACTTTAAACTTAAGGTTTTGTCGTTAAAAACTGGAGCTGAAAAGCTTTTGGTAAATATTCATAAACCGGAAGTGGATGTTTACTCGAGGCGTTTTTTTGTTTTTTCGTTATATTTTTCTAAATATGAAAAACTTTAAAAAACGATTCAAACAAAAGTTAAAGGGAATAAAAAACTGAACAAGATTTATTCGAACATGTTTTTCATAAAAATTTTAACTTTTGAGAAAAAAAATAAAAATTGAAAATTTTGACATTTTTTGACAATTGCTAATAAACTATTGAAGTTATATGAAACTTGTATTATAAATAATTGTAGAGAATGTAATAGTGAACAAATTATAAAGAATAGCCTTTTCGCGTAAACCTCATAGTTTTCGAGAAAAATATAGGGAAAGTACTATGATGGCCACATCACCATTTCTTGGCTTTGTTTTACTCCAAAAGTTTCTAAGTACTCATTTGTTTTTTAACCTTACACCAAAAGTAAAAGAATTCAATCAAATATTTCTTTAGAAATCAAGAAAATCTAGAATCAAAACTTAGTCAAAAAGACAAAAACCCAAAATTTCAACATATATAATAAGTCAATAAAACATTTACAAATAAAAGGTTACTTTTGGGCATCAATATAAGAAATGTGTATAATCTGGCTTGTGTAATTAAAATAATAATTATTATCCCTCACCTCTAATAAAAATTTAATCATTGTTAATACTTAGTTTCCATTGTAATTTTTTATATCGTTGTTTATTTTTAAGGCAAATTAGGAATATTTTCGAATAAGTACAAATCGTGACCTAGAAAATTCTGGAATTAAATCTTAATTAGTTTATTTTTAAGGCAAACATTTAAACAAACCATCACCTACGAAATTTGTGATCAAGTATTAGTCAACTTCAAAATACTGAGATAAAAAAATCTCTAAACAAAAGGTCACTTTTGAGCACTTATCTAAACAACTTGTTTAATTAAAATAACAATTATTGTCCCTCATTTCCTTATCATTATTAACATTTAGATTATTAGTCTCCTCTGTGCAGTTTTTAGGTTGTAGTTTATTTTAAAGGCAAAAATAGGAACAAATCATGACCTAGAAAATTTTGGAATCAAATTCCTAATCAGTAGTAGTTTTGTTTTGAGTCAAAAATTAAGATTACCTACAGATGTTTGGAATCAAATCCTAGTAAAAAAATCTTAATCAAGAAATTACCCAAATTTCAACATATTGAGTCAAAAAAAATCATTAACTTATATAATCAACTTGTTTAATTAAAATAACAATTATTGTTCCTCATCTCCTAATCATTATTAACATTTAGATACTTAATCTCCTTCTCTGTAAAGTTTTTAGGCTGTAGTTTACTTTTAAGATAAAAATAGAAATAAATTATGACAGAAAAGTTTGGAATCAATTCCTAATCAGCATTATTTTTTTGCATAATCAGCTTGTTTAATTAAAGTAACAATTATCATCCTTCATCTTCTAATAATTATTAATCAAATCTTAGTCAAAAGAAATGGCCCAAACTTCAATATTTTAAATCAAAAAATACCTAAATAAAATGTCATTTTGGGAAATAGAATATTTATTATCCCTCGCCTCTCATAATTAATACTTATTTTTATTGATCTTTAGGTACCTAGCCTCGTTACTCGTAAAGTTATTCGATTTTTAAGCCAAAAATGGGAAGAAATCATGACCTAAAAAAATTTGGAATCAAATCGCAATCATTAGTAGTTTCTTTTTGAGTCAAAAATTAAGATTACCTACAAACTTTTGGAATCAAATCTTAGTCAAAATAAATGACCCAAACTTCAACATAAATCAACAAAATATCTAAGCAAAAGATCATTTTTGGACAAAAAAATATTTATTATCCCCCACCTCTCAGCAAATAATACTCCTACATAATTTTATTGATGTTCAAATATCTAGCCTAAGTCGTAAATTTTTCGATTTTTAAGCCAAAAATGGGAAGAGATCATCACTTAGAAAATTTTGGAATCAAATCATAATCAACAGTAGTTTCTGTTTGAGTCAAAAATTAAAATTACCTAAAAACATTAGAATCAAATCGTAGTAAAATAATTGGCCAAAACTTCTATATAATAAGTCAACAAAATGTCTTTAAACAAAAGCACATTTTGGGGCACAAATATAAGTATAATTTAAAAAAAATAGTTTCCCTCGCCTCTCGGAAAATAATGAATGCATAGTTTTATTGATCTTCAGATATCTAGCCTCGTAATTGTTATACCAACAGTGAGAAGAAAACATGTGCCAGAAAATTTTGGATTTAAATCCTAATCAATGGTAGTTTATTTTGAGATTACCTACAAACTTTTGGAATCAAATTTTAGTAAAAAAAATGGCTCAAACTTCAATATAAATAGTTTATACATAGTTTTGAGGTTAAACTTGATCTATGGTTCACTCACCAATATATAAAAAGTGATGTCACACCAAAACATATATCTTTGACAACGACCAACAAAAGTCGGCCGCCCCAAGAAGGATGAAAAGCAAGAGAAAATAAATGGTTGAAAGAAGAAATCGCCAACCTCAATGCAAGAAGAGAATACATAGTTTTATTGGTCTTCAGCTACGTAGTCTCGTTACTCGTAAAGTTTTTAGATTTCTTAAGGCTAACATAGAAACAAACCATGGCATAGAAATTTTTGATAACAAATTTTACTGATTTATCAATAATAAATAAATAAAATAATATTTATTATCAACCACATCTGACGTAATTGTTTGCTGTCAATAATTTTGAAAGGACAGATATTTTTCCCCTTACATTTTCACAATATCTGAACCATTGTTTAAAAAAATACAGCAAACTCTAACTAACAACTTTCTGAAATCTTCTAAACCGATTCGTCATTTGCTTTCAAATGTTTTTTCATCAAATCTTAGCAATTTAAAATCTACTTTAATATCATAAACTAACAAAATCGCGTGTGGATTTGAGTTATAGGGGTTCAAATTCGGTAGAAGTGGCAAGTATCTGCTATAAAATATAGGGGTTTTCAAATAACTTTTTTCTTTAAAGAGGAACACTTTTATTTTTGATAATACAGTCGATGCACAAATAGTTTAGCAACTTCAAACTATCAAAACCAGACATTTTTCTCCAACAATTTTTAAGGGCTTATTAAAAAAACAGACTTAAAATCCTACTGGAGCGTATTTTATTTTATGGAATTTTACAAAAGTACCTCTCTCGATAACATTTTACTATATTTGGTATTGAATTTAAAATAAATATACAAAATATATAATATTTATTTTATACGGAATCATAGCTCCTAGGAACACACCCACCTTGATTTTTTTAATATTAATAGTTATTGTCTTAACATTACTAAAACTACTCAAGTAAATTGAATACTGAAAAGATATCAGGTGAATAAACAATAACTGTATGATTGATATTTTAATGAAGAAAGTTGAAAAGTAAAACTGTGCTATTCAAGCACTTACTATACGAAGAAATAAATTATCACTTAACCTGTATAGTAAGATCTCACAGTAATGCACAAAAAAAAAATTATTCAATTTTAACCGTTTCTTATAAAATCTAAAACACTAGTTTTAATAAGTTCAAAATATATCAAATGTTTTATTTAAATAACTCTTCGAATTAACAATTGCAGTGCACATTAATTTAACATATTAAAAAACCAAGATTCTTAATGAAAATATGGAGGTTCCTAGTAATTGTCAATTTATAATACATACCTTACGTAAGGGTCAATATATTTTTTTCCTAGTCTTAAAACTCCATGCATAATGCATTAATTAAAATTACTTACAAAATTTCCTAAATAAAAGAAAAACAAAACCATTAAACGTAATTTTAGACCGTGACAGCAAAACGCTAACCGTGAACACAATCAAAATCTAAAGGCTATAATAACTGTTACCAAACACCATTTTTTTACCATCAACATCTAAAATTACTCTATTTTCCTGCTCAACATTGTGCTTCAATACAAAAATTAACTATTTTTAGAATATTCCAAAATATAACAGCATCTTTAGAACATCCATACGAAAAAAATCCTCCCGCTATGCGACGTCTACCATCTCGATGGAGTGCACCGTGTAGATGTGCTTCTTCAGGGTGGTCTTTTGGGTGTAAGCCTTGCCGCAAATGTGACAGACGAAACGGGCGACGCCGTCACATTCGAACATGAAGTGCCTCCTCAGGTTCCATTTGTACTTGTAAGCCCTTCCGCATCTACACACGTACTGCTTGTAATCTAAAAAATATTTGGGTTAGAAATGAATCGAGTTTAAAAGAGGAAGCACCACGATAGGAATACTGATTACATTTATTTAAATATGACATGTATAAACTAGTATTTACATAAATTTTTGGTTAAACTATCAACCTTAGTTTGAATATAAGAAGTTTGTTAGCCGATTTATTTAAAATACAAAATAAACACATATTTTATTAAAAGGGATTTATTATACTTGTAAACTTTGAAAAAATAAATACTATACAGAAGCAAGAAAAGAAAGATTTTCATTTGAAGGAAGAGATGGTCCAGAGGAGTTCAACTGTTTAAAGGAAGCTTTGTATTTGAAGGTAGATATGGTCTGGACCAATTACTTTGCTTAAGAGGGGTAAAATCAACATCGTCTACTCTTTATTTAAAGGAACAGATTATCCAGACTGCTATGTATTAGAAAGGAGAGGTTATCTGGAGTAATTAACTTATTTAAGAGGAGTGACTCCTCAAGATCTTCTTTAAACATTCTAGATTGCACTTTATTCGAAGGGAGAGAAGATCTTGAGGAGTTAATTTGTATAAGGAAAGCGTTAAACAAATCCAAACTTAAAGTTATTACTAGAATGAATGTACTGGTTTATTGAATATTAATGCGACATTTTAGGATTAACATGCTTCTAACTCGTTTATTGCTTTCTTGATCGTTGCTGAAAAAAGAAAGATACACCTGTCAAAACCAGCGCATGTTGGATATACCTGTCTTCCTTGATGGATCGTTCTTCTTCCTAAATGTTTCATTTCATTAGGATAGAGCCACATAATTGGTTAACATTAATAAATTTAAAAATACGAAAACATTTCGTGAATCTACAACAGTAAGTCTTACTAAGACTACAATTTAGTTAATTTAAAACAGAAAATTAAGGTGATATTGACAAAAATTTTGGCTTTTAAGGATATAGAAATTTGTTCTTGAGTTACGTGAAGATTTATTTAAGGATGCATTTCTTACACAATTACTACATGTCCAACTTTAGATGCCCATCTTCTATCCACTATTGCCAATGCAATTACTTACTGTTCCTAGACATTTTGACTTTTCGGGATACATTTTAGACTTTCTCCATGTTTTTTTTAACAGGGTGGAGGTACATTTATGATAGACAGAAAATAAAAATCATTAATTAACAAAGAGAAGAAAATTTTTGGCTTTTAAGGATACATTTTATAGATAGACAGTCTCTTCATACCAACTTTTAATTGTTTGGGTTTTTGATGATACACTTAACAAACACTTTCTTCATATCTTTCAGCAGGATGTAGCTACATAATTGGTCGACATTAAGGATACATTCCTTCCGCTTCAGATTGAACCCCTACAATCCAATTATATTGAGGTGGATTAATCCCCGTAATTCTTCTCATATTGTGCTGCCTCGGTGTTAAAGATGCTCATTGCTATTTCTCTCCACTTCTTCCGATCTTCTGCTTTCTTCTTCCAGTTGGTAATTCCTATGCTTTTGATGTCTGCTTTTTTTTTGGTTTTTAAGCATACATTTCTCAAACACTATCTTCATATCTTTCAGCAGGAAGGAGCTACATAATTGGTCGTCATTAATTTAAAACAGAAAATAAAAGTCTTAGAGAGAAAACATCTTTATTATTAGAAGTGATTATAAAGTATGTATGTATGTATGTATATATGTACAGTGAAGTTGCAGACTTAGAATTTCTTCTAATCAGTGGCTATCGACCCATCGATTTTTCAGGATGGATTTAACTGTCTAAAAACGTCATGATTACTAATGTCTAACGAAATTAACTGTCTTCTGTCATTAAAAGGTTATGATCACTAATGTCATTATGAACTGATAAGATGAATGGTGATTTCTGGGTGTTTCGGCGTGATTAAAGGGTTACGAGGAATACATAACTGGTTAAGGATTTCGAGGTTATGGGGATTTTTGGCAAATTTTTGGAATAGGTCTTTCAGACGCTCTTAGGTGTTAATTCATACCGGAGAGTATTAGATATGTTATGAATGGTATTAAGGGGGTGTCTGATTTTAGTAAGGATGCGAAGGGCTCATCATTCTGCTACGTGAAGATTTTTTAAGATGACGGGTCAGGGATTATGGAATAGGATAGCGGAGGAAGAGGCTTACAAATCGTTTTATAAAGGGTTTTCCAATAAGAGGTTTCATTTTGAATAGCCCGCTATTTGGGCAGCTGTCACTTTTGCAGTTGTCATCTTTTGACATTTGACAAGTAAAAATTACGCCATTAGTAAAAATTCAACGATACACGCTTCGAAAAATTGTTAAAATTCACTACAGGAATGGTGAAAATTTTGTAGTCACAGTAAAGCACTTTTGGGTCGTCGTGAAGCACCTTCTCGGCCAGCAATAGTAAAACTGGTTACAAAATTTGAGCTGTTGGAACAACTTAGTGATGTGAAGAATCGAAACCGTGTGCTTCGCTTAAGAACAATTGAGAATATTGCTGCTGTGACCAATAGTGTTAACGAAAACCCAGGTTTGTCGATTCCTCTTCGATCTTTGGAATTAGACATTCCAAAAACGACATTACACCGTATTTTGCATAAAGACTTAGGTTTGAAGGCATTTAAAGTTTAGTTGAAACCGGTCGATCACCAGCAACGTCGTATCTTTGCTGATTGTGTCCTTGAAATGCATCAAAATTATCCGGATTTTCTTCGAAAAAAGATCTTCAGTTTTGAGGCCCATTTTCACCTCGGAGGCGACTTCACTGTTTGGTGCTGTTTTTGGACACAAGCAATTTTGCAAGAGAAGTTTCCTGGCCATGTCGCAAGGAAGTGATCACAATTGGCCCCAGAGATCTTGCGACTTAACACCTTTAGACTTCTTTCTTTGGGGCCACCTGAAAGTTAAGGTCTATACCAATGCTCCACGATCGGTTCAAGACCTTAAAGATGCAAATGTGCGAATTGGTCATGGAAAATTTCATGAAAAGGATATGCTGCTGCAACCGTAGTCGTGGCGGCCATTTAGCTGATATCGTTTCCATTGTTAATGGCATATCTTTACAATGAAATAAATATCCATTGATTTCTCTTAAAATATACTCGTTTTTTTTTAATATCAAAATGAAACGCCTTATTGGAAAACCCGTTACATATGGACGTCTGTGTGTGTAGAGATTCCTTGATTTTGATAAGTTAAAACTCTAAAATATCATGTTCTCCTCTTGATACTCGCCTTAAGGTTTTGGTTGTGGGATTTGAAGGTTAATTTGGGATCAAATGGTATTCCTAGGTATTTACAGTATTGGAAAGGTGTTAATATGTGGTTATTTATTGTTATTTAGGGTGGGTGTGTACATAAATATTATAGAGGAGTGGAGATAAGGCAGATCCTTCGGGGACACCTTGTTGGGAACAAAAGAATTTGATAAGTTATTTTTGGCTTTTACTTGAAGGAGTCTAAACAAGAGGAAGTTGTCAATTAAATTTAGGAGATGGAGTGGAGTTTTTAGGGAATGGCATTTGAACAGCAAACCTCGATGCCAAACAAAGTCAAACGCTCTGCGAATGTCTATAAAGACTATGGGAGGCTTTGGGTTTTCGAGGTGTGCTGTTTGACAGTTTGAAGTCAGGATATAATTAACAGATTTTTGTTGTTCCCCTTTTATTCAATATTTCTAAAAATTCAGAATTCAATGCTAACACTAATACAATTACATACTGTTTTAGACATTATCAAATGAAGTACCTCAAACTTTTAATAATTATAGTGAGGATCAAAACCCCGAGATAATCATTTCAGAAATGTGAAAGCCTCCACAATTGTTTAAATATCAAAATCATTTTATCGATTTTACTTTATAAGGATGCAGTTCAATGGTGTAAATAACGTCGAAGATATGCTTCAACGTTTGCAGACGATCCAAATGTTTTCAATAAAGTTGCTACTGGTAATGAGATCTAGGTCTACGAGTACGATCCGGAAACGAATCGTGAAAGTGGGGAGTGGCACGCCCCCTCATCTGTAAAACCCAAAAAATCTGGCATAAGCAAGTCACCCATAAAAATCACGCTTATTATTTTCTTCGATGCTCCACAAAAAATTTGTTACGCTGGAGTTTTCGCCATTTAAAAGAACAAGTATATCGCTTCTGTTCAAAGACAACTGGGTTGTTCACCACGACAATGTGCCCTCTCACATGTCACTCGCCGGTGCCAAAGCTTCGATTAAGTTCAACGTGTCAACACTGCCGTAAGCTCATAGCTCCGATATTGCTCCCAGCGACGTTTTTGTTCCCCTTGATTAAAAAAGGATAGCGATTCGACACGACTCCAGGGAAAAAACATTGGCAGAGGTTTATTGGTTTCCAAAGGTCATATTTCGAAAACTTTTAGTTCATTGTGCAAAAACATTCAATAAATTTTATTTCATACCAGTCTTGAAACTTGGTGGAAAAAAGGGAGACTGAAGGAATCAGATAACTATATCGCTCAGGACATTTACAACAGTACTGAAAGACCCAACTGCATTCCTCAAAAAAAAAAGTATATACTCTAAAGGAAAAGAAGAGCTGAAGAATCTACTAAAATATATGATGAATATAATGAAAGACTGAAAAGAAAACAGTTATGTTCTGTTGGAGGACCAGCAGTATTTTTCAAAAAATCAATTATACTCTATGAATGAAGATATTTTGAAAAATTTGAATAAGTATTAAATTATATGAAGAATAACATCCATATTATTAAGAAAAAAATAGACTGGACGACTGTATTTTTTTCCTGTACTGCGTTCTCCGTGATCCTTTTGTGCGCAATTATTTTACTATATACTATTAAATAATATAGATAATTGGAGGAATCTGATGATTTAATTTTAAAATAGATCGTTCAAGATATCTACAAGGCCTGGAAGACCCAAATATATGCTTCAGGAAAAAGTGTTAACTTAAATGTCATGAAGACTTAGATCAAACATTTTACTATCTGATGAATAAAAATTCAGAAAAATAGTAAAAAAGAGACTGGAAATATCAGATAATTTGAATTTGAAGTATATTGCTTAGAATATCTAAAAGTTATATTCAGCTATATTCCTCAGAAAAAAAAAGTTATACTCCATGGATAAAAAATACTTCAAGAATTTTATCTAGTATTAGATTTTATTATGAATAACAAGCCTATCATGAAGTAAACATGAAACTAGAGGAATCAGATTACTTGATTTTGTAGTAGATTAATCATCTGCAAAAGGTTTGGAAGACCCAACTGCATTTCTCATAAAATTATTTGACTCTATGGAGGAGAATTTACTATCTAATATTAGATTATATGAAGAATAAGAGGCTCATTAATAAATACAGAAAGGGGGACTGGAATAAACTAATGATTTGATTTTGAGGTAAATTGCTTAGGATATCTACCAAAACATATTTCAGGACAAAAATATTATTATCTATGAAGACAGAATATTGGATAAGTAATTGAGGAGTTGGATGAAAAAAGGACACTTCCATGGAAATGCCCTTTCTCCGTAAATTGGTTTATATCACAAAAGAAACTTTCCTTTACCGGCCTTTGGTTCTGTTGTTTTCATACTTCGCATATTGGTGGCACTGTGAGCCAATCTGTAAAGCGCTACAAGTGCCCTTCTTTCATAGAACGTCAAATTTCACATGTGCCTAACCTAATTTTTATGCATATTTTATTGCTAAGCACAATGAGCTCTGAAAATGACTCAAATAGCGCTGAGGACAGTAGTTATGAAGAAACAGAAAGTAGCTGTGATTTGGAATCTGATCATCTTTAAAGAAAAAAACTTGGGTCAAAAATAAAAAATAAACAAGGAGCAGTGGACAAAGAATAGGAAAAATAGCAAGAAATAGCGGAAAAAGTACACTACTACCAAAGGTAATATATTAGTGGTCAATAATTTTTATACTCAGAGATTTTATATTTTCAGGTGTGACAGTGCATGCAAAAACCTTTGTTGCAGTTCTTGTGTGCTATAAGAAGAAGTGTTATGAGGTTATACCAGGCAGACTACAACAAGAATTTTTTGAAAAAATTTTGATCTTGACAGATAAGAACGAATAGGATAATTTTCTTCTTGGTTGTATGTTTCCGTTTCAACCAAAAACAAGAGTTACAGCTCCTAAATGTCAAGCAAGGACTAATTGGAAATATGTTCTCAAAATAAATAGTTCCTCGATTGAGGTGTGTAAACACTTTTTCTTGAATATTTTTCAAATTGGGTACAATCCACACGAAGTCGTTAAAAGACGGAAATATTTCTATTAGCGACAATGAGGCCAACATGAAATCAGGCCCCACAAAATAAAGCCAGAAACTTGGTATTTGGTAAATGAATTTTTGGTACAGATTCCAAACAAAAACATTATAATCGGTCGAAATCCAAAAGAAAGTATTTCGAAAATCCTGCTCTAAATGTAAAGAATTTGTTTACAGGATTCCAGCAGTATTTTTTTGAAAAAACTGGTCGTACACTAGACATGATGTACTGTACTTTCCATCGATGGTTTCGCGAAAACTCCGACTATTCTTTCCGTAGTCCACGATCTGACATTTGTGATTTTTGTGAAGAAAACAAAATGAAGCTTAAGTTAAACCCAAACGATTCTTGCAAAGTGATACAATCAGTACACGACAAAAAAGTGCAAGCATACAAAGACATTAAAAAAGAAATAATAGAAAATTGTAGACATGATAAATCAACTTTAGTTGTCGAGTTTGATTACGCGCAAAATATGCCTTTGGCAAAACTCATTGTCTCTCAACAGTTTTAGAAACGCCTTTTATGGTTGTACGTGTTTAATGTACACTGTCACAATGATGATACAAGTTCGTTTTATTGCTTTACAGAAAATGAAGCAAAGAAAAATTCAAATTCGGTGATTTCTTTTGTTGATCATTTTTTGAAAACTGACTAGAAACGGTCAAAACTCCAAACGTTTATTTGCAAATTATGCAACAATGTAGAGAAAAACCGACGCACTTTGAGGTTATTGAAGGCGCGCCGCTAATTAAAGACTGGGGCAATGGCTTAAAAGATTTTTTGAAGAAATCTGTAAATACTAAAAAACAAAGTTTTACTTTAAGAAAGTATTGTCAGATAAAATATAATGCTTCAGTGCAGGAGAGTCATATAACGGCTTTTATACTTCATTTGATTTTTGGATTACAAGAAAAAAAGATAACTTGGAAGTAAATTTAGATTCGGTTCCACAAGTTTTTATTAAATCTGAAAAAATGCAGAACTTAAAAGTTTTAATGAATTTTTTGGAGTTAGATGAGTCAGAGTGGTATAACAAAAATGTGTTCAAGGAACAGGTGAACCTGCCATCTACATCTACTGAAGAAATCGACCAACAAAACAGTGACAGTGATTTAGAATGGTAGTGTTTAATATTTTTTACGTTTATGTTAAACAAGAGTTATGTTCAATAATAAATACTTGCTAAAATTAATCTTTTTGTAGTATTTATTAAGATCTATGGAAAAAGGGCACTATTTCAGCTGTTATTTTTAACAATTTTAGGTATGTTAGGCAAAAAATAAAATGTTTTCAAAAAAAGTTTTCAATAAAACCAACATGTGTTGTATAAATATAATTGAAAGAAATACAGGTTACCTTAGAATAACAAACTTCTGATGCTTCAAATACTTTCAATAGTTCTAACTCAAAATGCCAATTTTGTAGAAGTGCCCTTTTTCCATCCAACTCCTCAATTGAATATCTAATATAATAAAAACAAGCTTCTCATATAGTAAAAAAAAGAGACTAGAAAGTTAAGATGATTGAGTAAATCGCTTTTGGCCCTGTAAAGAAATTTGAGGAATCAACTGTTTTCCACAGAAGAAGAAAATGACATACTTTAAGTCTTAAAGAATATTTGATATTATTGGATTGTATGATAAATTGTAATCATGTTATGGAGTAAAATAAGGGAAGAATTTGGTTTAAAATTAATGAAAAGCTCATCATAGAGTAAATATGGAGGGTATAGAAAAATCAGATGATTTGATTTTGAAGTAGATTGCTCAAGACATATAAATGCTCGAAGGCATACTGTATGTCTCGGAGAAATAAGACTATTAAATTATATGTTAACAGCTACTTCTACAGGGTGTTTCTGTGACTAGGGAAATAAAATTTTGTTTTCATTCGCAATAATGCGCCAAATGAATCGACAGTAAGGCGATTAGAGACCAAATTTATGCTGATGGATCATTAGACCATTGTTCGTCATCGTCCTTGCGGATCACTCGAAAATATAGCCGCAGTAAGGAAATCTGTAGCCAAGAATCCAGGAACTTCCATTCTGCATCGTGGTCAAGGATTAAACATTTCCAACGAATTTTGGTAAAAGATCTGCATTGGCACGTGTACAAGGTTTAATTGGTGCAAGAAATCAAGCCGAGGGATTACGAGCAGCGCCGTGTATTTGCTGATTATGTGTTGCAACATCATCAAATTAATGCGGATTTTTCGAAGAAAATTATTTTTTCAGATGAGGCACATTTTCATCTCGACGGATACGTAGATAAGCAAAACTGTCGGATTTGGGGTGCTGAAAATCCTCGTGTGATACTCGAAAAACTAATGCATCCACCACGAGTAACTGTTCGGTGCACATATTGCGAAATGTTATCGGAGTTTATGTGGCCCGATTTGGATGTAATTGATGTGAAGGACATGTTTTTCCAACAAGACGGTGCGACCTGCCACACTGCACGTGAAGCAATGTTGTTACTGCAGATCAAGTTTCCAGGCCGAGTCATTTCTCGATTTGGCGATCAACATTGGCCACCAAGATCATCCGATCTAACGCCGATGGACTTTTTTCTTTTTCGGCTATGTGAAGAAAAAAGTGCATGCGAATAAGACCGAAACAATCTTAAAAGGAAATTCGACACGTGGTGAATTTTTTTCTAATTTATAAACTCTAAAAATATAAAATATTTTTATTATACTAGAAAAACAACAGTTACATATTCGTCATGTTCCTTTGACCTTGAAAATCGTTTGATTTTTATTGTAAGCAATTTAAGTCTCTTCCTTTAGTCACCATTGATGAAAACACATATAAAAATTATACTCACCACATTATATACAACAAACAATTGCCAATAATTAAAATAGGTACCTTCACAGGTTGTGAATCAAAATCCTCCTTTAAAATACACAAAATAAATTAAGGCTGTGTATTAAAAAAAATATAGCAGTATTTAACAAATATATTTTATTGTTGTTATTTATAATTTATAAATTAATAATTAGTAAAAAATATATTGAAGTTCTATACATATGAAATGTAAAGTTATGAGAAGTATTTTACAGATCTAGAAATTTTATCAAAAAGTTACATTACATTAATAACATCAAACATATAATGTAGATATTTATCACGTAATACAATTTTTTCAATTGATTGTTCAGTGTGAAAGTTTGTTTCTTTTTGACTAAATTAGTTAATCGTAAAGGTAATATTAGTGGTTAACACCTAGTTTCCGTTTTAGTTTACTGTATGTCATAGGAATTAGTTTACATCTGTTTTACATATAGTTACACATTTATTAATTCTAGATCTCATTACAAGTTTTCATAACTTTAAACTTCACACTTTCCAACTATTTATAATCAACTCTTCCGGTGACCCTACATTTAACAGCTTATGTTTTACACTAGGTTAATTACACTCGTGTTATATAATACAAAAAATCGCATAGACTATATAGAACCATCAATAACAGTGCAGTCTTAAACATCATTTTAAAACAGTGTTCATGTGTACGGTCATGTGCTTGGTGAGGTTGTACCTGCGGGTACTTCGGTAAGGGCACCAGGCGCACCTAAAGTTCGCTTCCTTCCCGCAGTCGTACCTCTGGTGTATGTACAACGACTTTTTCGTACCGTACCGTTTGTTACACCGTTCACAGCTCACACCTGAAACTGAAAACTGAATTAGATTAGTATATACGCGTGCACAAGACATACACCAGTTCCGAAACAAAAAATGGTTTGTGCTGTGTTTATTTTAATTTGTACAATATTTTATATTTTACAGTGGCGTTTTCTGAAAGTATATTTAATTATTACACAATGGTTAATTAACTTATTATTTACACTTATTAGAAACACTATATATTTATCACGTAAATTCGTACATTCATTTCCTAATTTTTAAAGTAACCGCACTTCAAAATAGAATAATCTTGACGCTCCAATTCCGATGGCGTCGAATACTTTAGGGTATGAATTATATATAAGCACTTCAATTATATAGCTTAATTTATAAATTAAACTAAATTTTTTATGATATGTATAATTTAATATAGTAGAATAGAAATATCTGCTTCAGACTGAAGTCTGAACTATTAGCCTATTAAAATCCAGAGGATATTTTTATATAAGGCTGCGCATCTACAAATATAAGATACTGAAAATATGTTTTTATCTTTTATTTCATTAAATATACAACCTCTTACAATAAAGTTCCGTGAATAGTCATGTAACATTAACGTAGATCAAATATTAACGGAAGTTACCTTACTATCCTTCGAAATAGTTATTTCCTATAACTATGCACAGCTGAAATCTATTATATATATCCTGGAAACATTTCAAACATGTAGTTCAAAAGACTCATCACGTTTCGTTGGATATCGGGAATACCGTCAAATCTCTTTAATTTCAAAGCGAGTTTGAGTCGTGGGGATAGAAAGAAGTCTGCAGGTTTGAGATCTGGTAGATGTTCAATTTGCACCAACCTCTTTTTTGCTAGAAACTGTTTGACAATGCTGTGTAAGGGCGAGCATTGTCATGAGCAAAAAAACATGAACCTTGATGTGCGTACTGAGGTCGTACTCTGTGTAGATGTTTCGTGAAACGGTTCAAAATTTCAATGTACCTTGCAGCATTGAAAGGAAAGAGATTTGATGTTATTCTTGACATCCAACGAAACGAAAGAAGCTTTCTTGAAAAGTTTCAGAACATTCAGTTTTTATGTTGTGGTACTACTGTTTTCTATACTTCTAATCAATCAATGATGGCCTTAATAACTGAAATGATGTGTTATATTATGATAATAGATTAGATGGAATAAAGGGTTTAATAAAATAAATATTTTATTGAATAAAGAAAGACCATGGGTCGATAGCCGTACAGAAAATCAATTACGATTATTATTGTAAATACAGAATGTATAAGATAATAAATAAAGATGTTTGTCTCTCTCGTAAACCTTGTGATAGTTGTGTTAAATCATCATGAATTGATCCCACGAATCTCTGTTTCAGCCAATTCATAAATACATGAATAACATAAATGGCAGGTGACATAGAATGCGAAGATAATACATATGACGTCATTTGTGTCATCTGTTATCTATATGTATTATTTATATTAACTGTTATTCGTGTCATTTATCTCTATGTCATCTGCCATCTATGATAAATTTATAAATAACAGATGATATAAACCTATAGAATTTTTCGTTTATCTGTAATCTATATAATCTGTCTATATTGTAATTTGTAGATTATTAATTTTTGTGCATCATAGAATAGTTTTATCATGTGGCATCTATATGTTTCATTATCTATGTTGTTTGCTATCTATATTATCCACCTTTTGTATCATTTGTCATCTACATCATCTACCATTTATGGCAAAATAATATTTCATGTTAAATATTGCTGTCATCTGTTATCTATATATTATCTACCATCTGTGTCATATGTCATTTATATCGACTGCCATTGATATGTTTCCTATATCGTAATTTATCACAAATGTTTAACAATACATATGGCAAATGTCTTAAATAAGAGACAATTAAAATAAAAATTATATAGAAAACATAGGCACAGATGAAACAAATAACGTCATCTAAATCAATCTGTCATATGTCTTATCTGTGCCATTTGTTATGCATATAATTACATCACAGACATTATATGATAAAGTGATACATTATATAGAAAACAAATGACACAAATTTCGCAATCTATATCTTTTCCATTATCTGTTATCTAGTAACGATTATCCAAAAGAAACTTTTCGGGATACTTGAAGGAACTCGAAAATCTCGTTGGTTGTTGAGGCACTTATATTTTGAAAATCCATTATAATATTATATTTCTTTACCTATAGAAGCTACAGTGTAGCGAAACAATTGTAGTGAGTAAGTTGAAAATCATAAATAATTTACTATTATTATTTTGTTTCTAACTGACCGCAAATCAAGCATAGTTGCGTTATCGAGACCAAGGGTGGCCAGCAGTATATACTGGAGTGTAGGCAAGTTCTAGAAAAATTGGCCGCAACAAACGAAGTTACAATATCCTTAAGAGAAATTCAAACAATGAAGGAAACGATTAGGCCGACAGGGTAAACAGAAGACAGAAGAGCGCCAAAAAATTAATGCACTCGCCACCACCGAAACCAAGCAAAAAATACATTTAACTACCAAAAAAAGTTTACCGCTGCTAATTGGTACCCTTACTGGGCACTGCAAACTAAACAAGCACCTCCACAATATAGGGGTAGCAAAAGATCCCCTATGTCGGAAATGCGACAAGAAGAGGAGACCCTAAGGCACATCCTGTGTGAAAGCGAGTCACTCAAACATCTCAGGTGCTCCGTATTCGGAGAAGAGTGACCAAATTGGTCAAAACTGGACAACAGAAAAAGTTAAGGTTGGCTTGAGGAGTAGGACTCATGAGGTGGTACAAAGGACCAATGAATGGTCAAAGTGCAGCGATCATCTGGCATCATCTGTTATCTATAAAATTTATCATATATGACACAAATAAAACACAATATAGATGACACATAGTATAAATAAAAAGTTATACAGGGTGAGTTTTTTTCGATGTTCTCTATGAGGATCTCGGAAACTATAAGAGATAGAGATACGGTTAAATGAGGAAAGAAGTGTAGATTTACGAGACGAATAAAATTCCACTTTCAAAGTTTTCAAAAAAGTCAAGGCTAACTAGATATTTTGACAAAAGTAAAAAGTGTCAATTTTTTTAAATCAATATATCTCGGTTATTATAACAGATAAAAAAAACTGTAAAGGACAAAGTTTTAGATAATTTTATGCAGATTAATAAAAGAATAATCAGAAAATTTTTATCGACATTATTTTCCGAGATATGACGCAAACTTACATTTTTTTAATGGAAACCATAGTTGGCTATGACCTCATTCAAAAGGTATTTTTTTTCTCTTTAATCCAATATGGCATATGACATAGTTATTTCTAAAAATAAGTGAGTTATAGTCATTTAAAATTTTATTATAAATAAAACATGGGTAGCCATGAAAAAGGTGAAAGTAAAACAATTGCAGTTGTTTATAATAATAGCAATATTGTAATGATTAGTTTTACAGTGATAAACCAAAATGAAACAACAGCATAAAGTAATTCTGTAATTATCAAAATATTAATAAAATTAATAAAATAGAGTAATGGAACATAACAAGAATTTTACTTCAACTAATTTGAAAATTTGGTTCCATCAAGAGAGTAACAGAACAAGTATCGATTATAGTTTTTTTTTAACTATTATATTTTTCTTGAAAAATTTTCGATGATTTTAAAATAATTTGAGGAATGTGGGTATAACTCAATTAAAATTTCAATTTTGAATTTAAGGAACCTAATGGAGAGAAGAAATTGCTTGACAATAAAAATAATATGAGAATTGATGTTTAAGAGATGGTAAATAGAATCTGAACCTATTCAGATTCTATTTGCCATCTCTTAAACATCAATTCTCATATTATTTTTATTGTCAAGCAATTTCTTCTCTTCATTAGGTTCCTTAAAATCAAAATTGAAATAGGTAAAAATAGATCAAACTAAATTAAAAATACTTGGTTTGTTTCACTGAGTTTTATGTATTGCCTCGCTAGTTTCGAGTAATTACTCTTGAAAATGCGAATAAGCGAAACTAGTCGTGTCAATATATAAAATTCTGTGAAACAAACCAAGTGTTATTAATTTAATTTTACCTATTATTTCACAATGTTTCATCAAGAGGTAAATGAGAAAATCATTCAAGAAATATAAAAATAGAACTTAAGAAGATTTTTATTCAAGGTGGCATGTATAAATATTTGTGTTAAATATTGTAGGTGCATAACTTCTTACTTGTTGGGTAAAGAATCCAAATTAGTTTTTAGGAATCCGATTAGAAATTAATAAGAAGATTCTGTTGAAACAAAATAAAATAAATAAATGAATCTTTTTTAACTGTATATATCCTTCAATTGATTCTTGTAAAATTTTAGCGGTTTTTAAAATAAATGTATAACTCTTTGTAACAAACTTTTAATTGTTTTCAATAGATTTTAAAATATTATTTTTTTTAAATTAAAATAATCAACATTTTGATTGTATATTTTTATCAAAGTTTAATAAAAATTTTAGTTGTTTCAAATTCTTCTTTAACTTAAAAACATATATATATATATATATATATATATATATATATATATATATATATATATAATTAATTTTGTTCTTCTTCATCAACTCAACGTATACAATAATACATTGGATTAGCGTACTCTTGACCTACCTCAATGATTTACAAAATGTTATCCTAACCTTAACTTAATTACTTAACTTAATAATTTTAAATAATAATTCAAATGGTTTTCTTAAACTCTTCATTTGTTTGCTGTTAAAAAAACTTTTAACTGTTTATACCAAACTTTCAATTGTTTTTTTTAACTAAAGTTTTGAAAATATTAATATTTTTCTTGAAAATGTTCAGTTATTTTTTTTTTAAATTCTAACTGTCTTTAATACTTTTTTTAGGAAATCTAATTAGTTTTGTTATTACTCACATCAATTGATCACATATCAACTCAACGTGTTCTTGATCTTACACATATAATAATACATTCAAGAAGCGTACTCTTGGCCTACCTCAATAAATTACGTACCGTTAACCTTAACTTGATATAGTAATTTAAAAATAATAGTTCAAATAGTGTTTTTCTAATTTTAGTAAAATATACGCCATTTTTTAAATAATTATCTATACAACATAAATTGTAATCACTTTCTCCATAGTTTATTTTTATTTTGCTAAATGTACATTTCGTTTACAATGTAAACATTTTAGCTATACAAGATTGCATCATCTTGACGTAACTCATCAATGAATATTTAAAATTTTTAACTGTTAATAATGATTTTTTCAACTGGTTATTTATTTCTTTATTTATCTTTAGACTTCTTAAAAATTACACTACAACAAATAAATTTTAAAAAATTAGGTGAAAGAAGCACAATCACCAGCTGTTCTTCCACTCAAACCCATCCTTTTCCATGATGCTAAGGGAGCAACTATCCTCTTAAGAATCCGGATTAATTTATAAATGCTTTCATTTCCTTTTTTGTCCCCTTTTAGAAGAGACTCTTTTTAGCTGTTAATATTAGAGTATGCATTAATTCATGCGGTTTTCTAAGAGAGGTCGCTACTAGTATTATTTCGCGTCGTGTTCATCCGTGACTATATTCATTTGAAAGCTACTGTCATTGCGCGTCTTTTTCAATATATGTCGAACTTTGTGCCAGAAAAAGTGTTTTTGCGGGGAGTTCTTCTTCATTACTTTAACATGAAGAAAAGTGCTACCAAAAGTCATCGTATTTTAGTAGAGGTTTATGGTGACCATGCTCTTGCTGAAATAACGTACCAGAAGTGGTTTGCATGGTTTCAAAGTGGCGATTTCAACTTAGAAGACGATGAACAACCCGGACAGCCAAAAAGGTTTGAAGATGAAGAATTGAAGTCATTGCTTGATGAAGATGCGTGCCAAACGCAAAAAGATCTTGCAAAATCATTGGGAGTTGATCAAACAACCATTTTCAAACGTTTAAAAGCATCGGGATTCATCCAAACGCTTGGAATTGGGTGCAATATGAATTAAAGCCAAGAGACATCGAACGCCGATACTGCATGACGGAAATGTTGCTTCAACGCCACAAAAAGTCATTTTTGCATCGGATTGTCACTGGTGATGAAAAATGAATTCATTACGATAACCCCAAGCGCAAGAAATCGTATGTGAAAGGGTGTGTTGTATTATGAGCTGTTGAAATCGGGTCTGACGATCAAAGGGGACCTCTACAGAACACAATTAATTCCTTTGAAGAGAGCAATTGCAGAAAAACGACCAGAATATGCAACCAGACACGAATCCATAATTTTCCATCATGACAACGCTCGGCCACATGTTTCAAGACAGGTTCAAAACTATTTGGAAAACAGTGGGTGGGAAGTTCTACCTCACCCGCCTTATAGCCCAGACATAGCCCCTTCTTATTACTACTTGTTCAGATCAATGCAGAATGTACTCACCGGGATACGCTTCACTTCAGAACAGGGTATCAAAAATTGACTTGATTCATTCTTCACCACCAAGCCGGACAAGTTATTTTGGGATGGAATCCACAAACTGCCAGAAAGAGCAAATGTTGTAGCTTCCGATGGACAATACTTTGATCATTGAGTGTATAACCATTTTTTTGACAATAAAGCCTTAAATTTCAAAAAAAAAACGCATAAATTAATGCATACTCCTATATTATTATTCAAGTGTTTTTTAGAAACTTTTCCGGATTGATTTATAAATGCTTTCATTTCCTTTTTTTGTCCCTTTTTAGGAGAGACTCTTATTATTAGCAGTTTTTCTATTATTATTATTTGTAATTAAACTGTTTTTTAGAAACTTTTCAATTATTTTTTAGCATTATTTAACCAAATTTTAATTTTGAATTTGTTTAAAACAATTCTTTTAACTCTTATTTTTTGACCAAATGAATTATTATTGTTCTCAATCACATCAATTAATTACATATTAACTCAACATATTCCTGACCTATCTCAATCATTAACACATTGGGCAAGCGTACTTTTGACCTAGATCAATAAATTATAGATTACCCTGAATCAGGCATGATTTAATCTAGCGTAACCTACATCAATAACATATACATTGATCTAACATACTCATGACCTACAACAATGAATTGAGAACTGTTTCAATTCAATTCAATGGCTCTAGAGCCCCGATTCGGGCTAAGAACTGTTTACCTAAACTAATCTTTTGAGTAATTTTTAAATAAAAGTTAACGAATAAAAAAAAACACTTGATGGTACACAAGATGTTCTATTAAAAAAGAAAACTCAACTTCAAAGTTGGAAATGAATGCAATATACAACGTGTCCACGTAAGTATGCAACAAATGAGAAACTTTTTTATTATTGATTTCTCAGAAAATTTTATTCTTTATAAAAGTTGGTGCTTGATCTTAAACATACAAAAAAGACAAAACAAATGACATATGGTTTTTTGTTCATCTGTTAAAATCTATGATTTCATTTTCAAGAATATTGAGATGATTATTTAAATATCTTATACCATTTCTAATTTTATTTTTCAAATCCTCTAAATTTCAAAAACAACAATATTTCACACCAAACATTTATTTTTCGAGAATATTGATATTTGCAGACCACTAACGATAGTTTTGTGATGAAACTGCACCATTTGTAGTAAATGTAGCTTCTTCCGTAAACAGGATCTTATTAGGAAATGTTCCATCAATCTCCATTTCACCTTTTACCATGAAACAAAATTCAGAACAATTATCGCAATCATGTTCTTGCAAAGTTTCAACATGTCTTGGTTTAAATGCTTCAAACTTTTTTGCCGTTAGTACCTTATGTACTGTTGATTTTCCCAATCCTAAACTTCTAGCGCCTTTTTTAACAGATATTTAAGGACTTTCAACCATACTTTGCAAGATATCCAACGAATTCTTCACATTTATCACTGGTTTAGTACGTTCTTTTTTAAAATGCAATTCAAATTTTCCGGAACTTTTAAACTGCTTTAAGATTCTTGACACTTGCGAGTAACTGATTCTCTTTTGGGGGTGCCTCAATCACCAGTAAACATCACGATAGGTTAAATAAAATGGAAAGCACCTAGCTCAGTAAATACTCATATAGTTTTTGTGCAAAGGATTCGATAAATGGTAATATTTTTTAGTATAAACAACAATCAGCACGTAAACTAAACTATAATATTTGATCTCACAAAACTACTACATTATCTATTTAGACAATAAATCCAGTCCTCTCTAGAGAATTTTTCTATATAATTTGACCTGTAATTAAATAACGTTTTAATGCTTTCAACAAGATGGGAGTTCCTCCCTATATTGCATCAGATTCAAGAGAATTTTTCATCATAGCCTTATTAAAGTGTTCTTATTAATATTCAGCATGTATAACGAAATAGATATCTTCAAAATAAATAATTACCAATGAATGCGGTACAATAGTCCCTCGATGCTCACTACTGTGCCAAATTGGCCCAGTTAGTAGAGCGCTAAACTAGAGGTCGCAGGATCAAATTCTGCTGAAGGAAAATTTTATAATGTCCATTGTATACAAAACATACATCGTATATTTTATTGACAGATATCAACTACTTAAAAAAAGAAAGAAAAGCTAGACATTATTATTATTAGCTTCGTTATTCCTGCTAACATAAATATATATATAAAAAATAATACAAAAATGTTGGCCGCAGGAATCACAAGTGAAGTTCACTGCTTCTCAACGATCTTCCACTCAACACATGTCCTTCCATAGACAAGTGATAGCCCTTGGTTGCTTCTGGATTCATTGTTGATTTATTAATTCTGCAAATATACATTATTTTGTCCCCTTTTTAAAGGAAATTCTAGACACTAATCTTGACATATTATAATCTTTATTAACAAAATGTATGTTTGAAACACTAAAAATCAGTGACATTTTTTTTTATCAAACTTGATAATGCCCTTCATTCGCTAACCATAGATCGGCAATTGATCTGGTATTGGGGAATCGGTCTCTTGTTGCCACAAGTCGAAGAAGTTGGTCTTGAACCTCATTTGTTCTTCGTTGCCCCTCGGTTACTTTTCTGCGATGTTCCTGACCATCCCTGGTAACCTAGATAGACTAGATAGTAGCGCATGACGAAGGTTTTTGGTTTTGATTAAGGCGATTAGCAATTTGTCTATTCGAAAAATCATCAACGCGGAAACCAATGATAACACCTTTGCCGAATTAGCATAATTGGTGGTAATTTTCTCTTTAGCGCACTCTAGGATAACACACTTTAAAAAAATAAAAAGATGAAAAGCAAAAACAGCAAATCACTATTTTGCAAAATATACAACTGATAAAATTGTTAGAAAAAAAATCCTGTCATATAAGTCATTAACACTTGATTCATATGAATTTAATTTTAATTAAATACTATCTTTAATAGTTTTTAATTTAAACGTTTGTAGCAAGTTTGTTCAAAAAAATCCTACTCTTCTTAGGGTTTTGATTTACATGTCACTGAGTATACATTATTTTCTAATGTATTTTTTTTTTATTTAACATGAGCGTTTGAAAACAAATTTACTACTTAGGGAGAGATCATCTAGGATGAAGTCTTCCCAATTCCTGTGCAGTCTAAATTATATATAAATATTATTTGTAACCTATGTGTGTATTATTATGGTTTTGTTAGAACAGAATTATCACAATAAACAATAACAACAACGTCATTTCATATACAATTAACTGATTGCAATACAGCTATAATCAGCGCAAAAGATTAAACAATAATTTTTAGAATTCTTCGAAAAATCTGCACCTAAAAAATGACAGAATACAAGGAAATGAAAAATATTATTCAGTTTAGATTTTATTTATTTCGTCCACATAAAGTTTTGTCAGTGCCACAACGCCATTACCGTGTGCAAAATATTTTGTTTTCACCCATAACTTATTATTTTGTAATATAAATAGAGAAGCCACGAATAAATGTAATCAGGTTGACGATAATTAAATAAAAATAAACCTAACCAAGGTATCCAAAACTTCAAACAGATTTTGGAATTTGTTATTTGATAATTACAAATAGGTAAAAATATTTTTTTAAAATTAAGAAAATTAAGAGACAGGACAACTTAATTTAAGCAAAAATTATTCATCGTATTCCGGAATTAAATTTAAAAAATACGATTTCACTAGGACAAGGAAGGACTCATAAGATACTAATCGGTACCCAATTACCCCCATTATTCATTAACGCTGCTCCGATTCAAGACTCAACTTTTTCAGACTAGAAAAGGCCTATGGTTCTGGTCTAGTCACAACAGCGATCTAGGAGGAATGGTTTTAGTCGATAGGACCCTACCCTACCTTCATTAAAAGAAATATATAAATTAATTAATTTAAATTGTTTCATCGTAGGTTAATAAATTATTAGATATAAACATTATTAACAATCACCCTAAAGATTAGGACGAATTGTGGTATAAGATAAAATTATAACTATTACTACAATAAAAATCTTTCAATAACTAATAATAATTGAGGTACTTTTCTCAATAATTTGGTATCGCGTGAAATAAATTAACTTAAAGTCTTACTTCAAACAGTTATCTCCTTACAAATATTTGTGGCTAATCACTACACCATAATATTTACTAAAAATTCTTTGAGGTAACTAGATCGATATAAAATTAAGTTGGTCCGAGTGGTTGCAGACGATGTGCTGCTTAAGACTAGTCTTCTGCGTGTAGGCTTTGCTGCAGATGTGGCAGATGAAGCGCGCCACGCCGTCGCATTCGTACTTTTTGTGTCTCGATAAGTTGGACTTGTGCTTGTAGGACTTTCCGCAGTCGCACCTAAACGGCCTCTCGATATCGTACTCGTACACTAAAAATAAACACAGTTAATACAAAAAAATAAAGACATTGGGGAAATAAGCGGTATATTATTTATTTATAATATGTAGGAAATAAAACACTTTGATAATTTTCACAGGTGTTTAATGTAGTAATAAAGTATACAATTTTTCAAAGAACTTTTTGCAATCGACAAAGAAACTTTCCTTATTGGGAGAAGTGTGCCGATACAGGATCAAATCAGTGGTGTTTTTGATATGACGTTTACAACCTCTGACAATAAAGTTCGGTGAATAGTCCTGTAACATTAATATAGATGAAATATTAACGAAAGTTACCTTACTGTCCTTCTAAATAGTCACCTCCCATAACTATGCGCCGCTGAGATCTGTTATATAAGACCTGGAAACTTTTCAAGAAGGCTTTTTTTGGGATGGAGTTCAAAAGGTTCGTCACTCTTCGTTGGATGTGAGGAATATTGTCAAATCTCTCTCCTTTGGAATCGAGTTTGGGTCGTGGGAATCGAAAGAAGTCTGGAGGATTTAGATCTGGCGAGTATAGTGGATGTTCAATTTGCACCACCCCCGTTTTTACGAGGAACAGTTTGACGATATTGGCTATGCAAGGGCGAACATTTGCATAGTAAATTAAAATCATACTATTAGGAACAGTTAGAAAGATGGTTTAGTTGTTTATTGGTGTTCATACATGGAAAAAATCCGTAGGCCAGAAAATATACGTACAAAAAAAACGGACATAAAAATTATATTTGTCTTTTGTATATTTTGTATGAATTTTATTTGATCTATCATTGGTATTTGATAGACAGACAGTAAGTCCATTAAATGCAAATAATACATTAAGATTTTTTGTAAGTAATTTTTTGGCTTATTGTTGGCATTAGATCTGTCCTTGTCCATCTTCTGACTGAATAATTTTACATTTCTTTTGTCATCTTCTTATATGTCTTTGTGTCACATGTTAGTCTGCTTGTCATCTTTTATCTGGTCTTTATGTTTCTATTATTTAGCCCAAATGTTTTGTCTTTTGTCCAATTTTTAATCATGATACGTCCAATTTTGAATATTATCAAATCATATTTTTGATGATGATTGGACTATCACAACATCCATTCCCGAGCTCAGATTCAAACCGAGGACCCCTCCAACCACAGTCGACACGCTAACTATTGTACCAACGGGGCCGACAGATTATTGTTATTTATCTGTTTTTTTTTTTTTGTCTGTCTTTTATCTGAATTTTGCCCGTTTTAATCAGTTTTGCCCTTGTTTGTTCGACTTTTGTTTTCCCTCCGTTCAAATTTTGACACGTCTTTGATTGATATTTTAGAATTAGAATACTTGATATTTTCCATGTTGACATATTTCTGTATCTCAACATACTATCAGATGAGTGCTTCATATTTATTAATTGTATATTTGTGGGCAATAAAATCACTCTCCCATTTTAAATCACCATCCTTCCCGATTACAGTAGGGCTTGTTGCAGATACTGCCGATAGTGTGCGGACTGTTTCGGGCATGTATTGCAATATAAAAATAAAAACTACTTTGGCTTCCCTTCATGATACCGATACGTACTGGTATCGGTATCATGGAGGGAAGCCAAAGTAGTTTTTATTCGCAAACCAGAAAAAACTAACTACACCGCAGTCAAAACATTTAGACCAATTAGCCTCAAGTTTTTCTTCTAAAGATCTTAGAGAGGCGCTGTGTAATATCAGGGAGCAGTGTTGCTTGAACAGCGAGGAAAAACTAACTACACCGCAGTCAAATCATTTAGACCAATTAGGCACAAGTCTTTTCTTCTAAAGGTCTTAGAGAGGCTGTGACATATCAGGGAGCGGTGTTGCTTGAACAGCGAGCTTTAGGATTGAAGGATCACTGGCTAACAAACAGTCAGCCCTAGGAGCCTTCATAGACATCAAAGGTGCCTTTGATAAAGTTTCCTACACTATCATAGAGCAGGGTCTAAACAAGCATGCGGTCCACACAACCATCACTGGATAGACTGGGATCATGCTGGGAAATAGAACTGTAACCGCTTCGATAGGGAAAGAAAGCACAAGAATGATCAATATAAGTAGACTTCACAATCCCGCAGGGGTGGTTGACTTGCACAGCCATTTGGGAGTAACGATCCCACGTACCCGAGCCGTACACTGCACACACACATGCACAACACACACACACATGCACATCACCAACACACCCCTACACACACACACACATCACATCACATCACACAACACATACACATCAGACATCAGACACACACACATTAAGGATGCTGACCGACACTCTACCCCCCGTGAAGTAATGCAAGAGGCGGTTCCGCGGGGTGGTAGGGCGACATGGGGAGGTGGTTTTTAGTGGTTATACCTGTTCTGGCGAGTCCCACACTCCGTCTATAAAAGATTATCCACCTCCCGGCTACACAAAAAAAAGAAAAAAGGTAGACTTCCCAAACTCTTTAACAATCAGTTGTGCTTGACAATTGAGGTAAAATACCGCGGCATAACACTGAACTCCAAGCTCATGTGGGAGAATACAATAATAAAACCGCGGTTATTCCTTCGTTCACTGTTTTTAGTGAAACAGTGAAGAAAGGAATAACCGCGTTTTTATTATTAATATAATCTTCACATAACTGAAGAAGAAAGGAATAACCGCGTTTTTATTATTAATATAATCTTCACATAACTGAAGAACACATACATGGGAAAATACAAGGTTAAAAAATCTTTGTCATCTTCTAGCGGTGCAGAGGTGCGTTAAGACCAACCTGCGATTTCAAACCAAAGGTGGCAAGGTGGCTCTACACTACAATCGCCAGACCACCTCCGACATATGGAGCGATAACCTAGTAGTCGAAAATAAACCAATCGGTAACCAGGAAGAAGCTAAACCACCTACAACTATTGGCTTGCATAACACTTACGGCTGCAATCGAAATTCCACTGAACCTGACGCCTCTTCACATACATGTAAAGGAGGCGGCAGTAAGCACAGCTGTAAGACTAATAAAGGCAAATGGCACGTGAAGCCGGACAAACACGGGAGAATACTGAGGGTGGCGGGATCAATAATGTCTGAACTCAATGAATCCCTCGACAATATCCCACCAAGACACCTGTTTAAGCGGCAATACGAAAGAAAAAATCAGATTGGCGATAAATCACCGTTTATTCCGACGGAGCTAAAAATCATGAAGACGCGGGGGCAGGCATTTACTGCCAAGAACTTGACCTGAGACTTAGCATCTCCCTAGGTAGAAATGTGACAATTATCCGAATGGAACTTTTCGGGATACTCGAAGGTGCTCTGAAATTATTAGAACTGGCAGTCTCGAACAAATATATTTTCTTTCTCACTGAAAACAAATCAAACTCTTGAAAAACTTGCCAACTTACAATATCCTGGATTAAGGGACATTCAAACAATGAAGAGAACCACTGGACCGACAGGCTAGCCAGAACAGCTACCTTTGAGAGAGTAGACACTAAGTCTCAGCCACTGACATCACTTACTATCTCCCAAATACTGAAAGGAAACTCCCTTGGGGAACATAAAAAGGAATGGCATACAAGTATGCGGTCCCAAAAAAATGTATCTACTCACCAACACCGAAGCTGGGCAGGAAATACATTAAACAACCAAGAAATAGTTCTCTTACTCGGCACTGCAAACTAAACAAGAAGAGGAGACCCTAAGACACCCTTGGACACCTTAAGTAAATGCGAGTCACTCAAACATGCCAGGTTAATTGACTTCACAAGAAGTTAAGGTTGGCCTTACACAAACCATCATCATCATCATCATCATCATTCAATATTAGTCAATAAGATTCTTTAACACTATAAAGTAGTTTAAAAGAATAGATCATTTCCTTGTTTAAAACTCTACATTTTCTCTAAATCAAAGATATATTTAAAACGTATCGTTTTTTGCTGTTTGCTGGATAATTGATTTATTGATCCTTCTTTCGATTGATTGTACATACGATAGAAGCATATCCGCGGGAATTTGAGCACAAGCGTTTCTTATGCGTTCTATCATGTTTTCTCTGTTTGTTGGCACTTGTTGATAAACTTTATCTTGCAGACAACCCCAAAGAAAAAAATCCGGTGATGTTAAATCAGACGACCTAGCAGGCCAATTAAAAGGACCACCTCTGCCGATCCACTGAATATTATAATCACGGTCTAATACTTCCCGTGCAACAATTGAATAATGCGCTGGACAACCGTCATGCTGAAAGCACATACATTGGCGAACATCTAAAGCAGCATCCTTAAGTAGTATTGGTAGTTTTTGTTCCAAAAAATGTCGATATTTAATTCCATTTAAAGTACCGTCAATAAAATATGGACCAATGAGTTTGTTCCCTATGATTCCACACCAAACATTTACGGACCAAGGACGTTGATGCTCAATTTGTCGTAACCAGTGAGGATTTTCTACACTCCAATAATGCATGTTATGCCGATTAATACTACCATGATTTGTGAAGGTAGACTCATCTGAAAATAGTACATTGACGAAGAAATTTGGGTTAGTTTCTATTTGTTGAAATGCCCATCCACAAAATACTACTCTATAAAGAAAATAATCTCCATGAAATTCTTGATGCAATGAAATATGATACGGATGATACTTATTACGGTGCAAAATGTTAACAATACTACCCAGGGAAATTCCGGAATCGCGTTGTAATTGTCGAGTACTTATTTGTGGATTTTGCTGAACAGCTATTTCATTGCAAACTCCTGTGACAGTGTTTGCCCGTTTTCTTTGTTTGGGTTGTACACTACCATTCGATAAAAATATTCTAACAATATTGTAAAAAGAAAAACCGCGATCGAACATTATCCGGAAAACGCTCAGAGTATAAGACAACAGCCTCGTCAATTCTCCAACATTCGCCATAAATCAGGATCCTTTCAATGTTTTGCTTCTACGCTTGCACGAGGCATTGTTCACTTGTAATTGTTTTCTAAAAATGAAATTAAATGAATTCTGCAGAAAATAAATACTATTCAAATCTTTTTTTGTCAGAGATGCGCATGTGAGTCGACTCATTGTCGTTTTATGATGATATTAGGCCGGCATTGATCGATGTAGCGTGGCGGGAGAGGTGAACATAGAGAGAGGGAACATAGATTCGACAGTGTAAGACAGTGTTTTACATTTCTCCCAGCGCATCGCATTATTTCTCATCAGCATAGAGAACCTTATTTTACTAATCCCCCTCGTAATCCCCACTTTTCAACCATTTTTGCCGATCGTCTGTCACGAAACCAAAAAAAAATATTCAGATAAAACTTTCTTATTTTGTCCCGGAGTATTCAAATCCGTACAAAAACATGGGGTTCCTATTTAACTTTTCTATTTCTCAACCCCTACCCCCTAGGGGGTTGAGGGTAGTGGGTCGAGTTTTGTATCATTAGATGTCTCTCTCCGAGGCGAACAAATTTTAATTATATATTTTTTTATTAGATATGTAGTTTTCGAGATATTTCAAGGTCTTCACTTAAATTGAACACCCTGTATACCACGCATGATTCTAGTGCAGTCATGACACGGTCATTTTACGTTCACATTAATGGGAGAAGCGGTTGGGGGTATTAACAAAGTGTAAAAAGTATTAAAAGGCAAATAAAAATTAAGACAAAACAATCAACAAATATATTTTCCAAAAGGATAGATAAAAAATAACGATCGTTGAAGGTATCTTATTTATTAAAACTTATAACGTTAACAAGAATATACAAAATAATAGTTGCAAACAATTGATAGAATATAAATAAGAAAACACAAAACAATCACATACATCCCTCGTTATACAAATTTTAATAATAAGTTGTAACAGGTTAAATAATTACATCTAGGGAGGCATAAACTGTTTTGAGCGATTTGATCAAATAGAAGACGTTAACAAAAAAATATTATACCTTAGCTTATTTAATTAACAATTAACTATCTAAATTGTCACTACTTCATAGAGCACCATTAATATTAATAGCATTGTCCGTACATTTGAATGTATTATAGCAGACCTAAATACATATTTTTAAATAACTTAAGAGTTGTGGGTTCTACTCCAATTAACGATAAAGAATTGCGTAATGACATTTACTTTACAAGGGATATACGTGTAAAATATGAATAAAATAAAAAGAAACTAAGAATTAAGAAATTAATAAAAAATCAAATACATTTTTAGTATCAATTTATATAGTTAAAAAAATATATTTGATTTTGACAAATATTTTTTAAAGTAATATATTGTATGATGAAATATAAAAAATGTTGAATTTATTCTGCTTCTTTAAAGATTGTATCTGTGAAATGTACTAAAACTGTGAGGAAAAAAGTCAGTAACTATATATTTTTCAAGTTTTTTTATTGCAATCCGGATGAAATTTATTTACACGAGTAAATAAAAAATTATCTTCAGGCGACATCTTTGAAATATGTAAGATCGTTTTTGCTATTTTTTACATTTTTATTATCCTTCCAATTTTTATTAATAAATATCGTATAAAAGTTTCTTGAGTCATTTTTAATCCTTGCCGTAATCACAAAAAAATGTTTCTTATCTACATCTGCATTTACAAGTTTTATTACTTCTCTTTATTTTTTTAAAATCTTAACTAAAACCAAAATTTTGTATATTATATTCATCTACAGCTGCAGCTAATGTAAAAAATTCACTTCATCGATTTCCTCATAATTATTTTCTTAGATATTTATGTTTGGTCTTTAGAAATTTAAGTTTTAAGCAAAAATAAGTTTGTATTTTGGACGGATGTCATACAATTGAGGTACCATCTAGTAGCATTAGACTAAAATCATGTAGGCACTGAAGAAAACATAATAAATATTTTCTTCCGAGCCTATATTATGGATTACCCCGTAGTAACGGTCGCAACCATCATCATGATCATGATCATGTACTTTACTATCTTTACAGCCATGAAGATGAATATAATATAATCAATATAAAAAAAATGGTATTACTTATATTTTCAAAATTCTTTTTATTTTTTTTCTTTCTTCTTTTTTGAATATTGAAAATGTATGGGAGTTTTTGCTGTGTTACATTCTGAATGAAACCGAATTTAGTAAGGGAAAACCCTTGTTATGTTCTATGTTTTACAATTCCCTAGAACGTGTTTCGAACTTTACAGGTCATAATCAAAACTTGGAATCACGTGTCAGAAAACAATACAATAAAACTATGAAATATATGTAAGAAGTGTTTTCCTTCACCACATTTGTATTGCAATGACTTATTTAATTAAATATTATAGTTCTTTCACATAAAGAACTTTCCAAACTGATATTGTGATATATATATATATATATATATATATATATATATATATAAATCAACAATAACAAAAAAAAAACAAAAAATGTATAATTAAAATTTAAAACAAAAAACTTGAAAATACACATTGTAACGGTAATAACAAAAATGTATGTAATAAAAATTCAACATTCATCCAATTTCATCATACAAGAATATAAAATAGAAATGTTATTAAATTATTATTTTTTTTACATTATATAATTGTTTATATTGCCGTAATTAGGTAATGTACTAAGGTCATCCGTCATAAAAATAATAAGGTCTCATCAGAATCTGTTTCAAGATTGAAAAGTCCTCATCGGTACCTATAAAATAAAACTGAATTAGAACTTCGCTAAAAATTTGATTTTTGAAAAAAAAAGTCATGAGGAATTTCAAATTGATTGTTAAAAAGTATTTACATTTGTCGACCTGGTAGTTACAATGGAAATTTTAGAAACAAAAAAAACATGCAGTAAACTTATATTTTAGATATAATAATTAAATAAAAACCGTTGTTTTGAAATACAATACAATAGATTATATGAAACTATTCGCCCATATAACAAGCGTCCAACAAATTGCAATGACTAAGATAGAGAATAATTTCGATTTAAAAACAATTTCAGAAACCGGTCAAAAAGGCGACCTTCTTAGATATTAAAATATTGTCCCATATTCTGTTGGCGAGCAACTTTTCATAAACGTCAACGCCTTTATTTAATTTTGATATATTATAATGCGCTCTCTTATATACAAATTATACACATCAATATTTTAGTGTTGCAGATCTGAACTATATTTCTGAAGAATAGAAATGTGATTTAAGATAATACCATTAAGGTGATATCTATTTTGGATAAAGGAGTAGGAAGTGGTCCAGCTAAAACCCCTCACACTGAGATAGCCAATCCGTAGCCATAAGCACGGCCCCGCATTTACCAAGAGTCGTCTTCAAATATAGACTTCTCTGTCTAACTACCGGCAATCTTGCTTGCCGCTGAATAGCTTAAACCTCCAAAGTAAACTTCATTTCCGCATCCTCAAAGAGCTCGCTGTAAACAGCAAAATAGGCGATTATCCCCCCTCTAACATTTTCGAAATACGATGTCACTGTTGACAACAAACATCGAAGACCACATATGATTCTAATTGGTACACACTCAGCCCGCCAAAACCCCTTTTAATAAGAGCGCCACACAGGACGACCAGATCCCCCAAATCTTAGCGATCTTATCGCTTGAGATTCCGACTAGAAAAAGACCAATAGCCCTGGACTACTGTAAATACTTTGCTCACTGCACTCTTGATGAAACGAAAATAGAATATTATCTGATTTTGAAATAAGACACTTGTTTGGTTTCATATTGGCATATTCAGTTTCCTGGCACGTGTTTCGGTCAATGACGACCATTCTTAAACGAATTACAAAATTAACTCAAGTTAAGGAAACTGAATATGCCAATATGAAACCAAACAAGTGTCTTACTTCAAAATCAGATAATAGTCCTGGACTAATCACACCAGCGATCGCGGAGAAGTAGCTTTAGTGGGTAGGAGCTCGGTATTAAAAGCGTGTTCATGATGGATTACCTCTCCTCTCGTCAAAAAAAAAAAATTCCACACCATCCTAGCGATCTTTTCGCTTGAAATCCAGACTAGAAAAGACCTTTTAGTCCAAGAATAGTCACACCAGAGATCGTGAAGATGTGGTATTAGTCGGTAGGAGTCCTACACTAGCCTATAGAAAGGGCATCCATGGTGGATTTCCTCTACTCTCATCAAAAAAATCCAAATCTTCCCCCGGAGCTACGGAGCTAAAGACACTGCTAATAGAGAAAGAGAGATTGCCGCCTGTGAAAGACCACGCGCGAACCTTCCCACCGTACGGACACGCACTCAAAGTCAGAGTCGATATACGTAAATTAAAGAACAAATGCTGGGAACGTCAATGACTGAACAACTAAATTCTGTTTGAAAGTTTGTTCGGACGCTCAATCGCCAAAATCACGGAAACCATGCGTTATTAGGTGCGAATGGCCACGTATACACAAAATCCGACATAGTACTTCCGGATTCTCTATACTGTCAATTCACGCGGTAATCTCGACTAAAACGCTGATGTCAGTGATACCGTTGTTGTCTATCTAAATGATTATCAAAGCTCAAAATCCGCAAATCTCCAGGAATCGACGGTCAAAAACTTCACCCGCAAGAATACGTTGTCCCCAGAAATTTTGAATACGGGCATTTGAATGCATTACTGGGCACTTACTTACCAAGCTAATTTTTTGCATAGCTGAGTCACATATTTTGATGGACTGACCAACGGAAAATAATCAGTAATATAAAAGGGAATCAAAGTGAAACATATTTACACGATATTTTAATATTACTATTTTAACAAATACAATTCTAATGTAACGAAAAACAAATGACTAAAATGTTCATCTTATTAATGTTCGAAAACATATCCTTGTTGAGCCAAACAATATCCCAGATGATTATAAAATTCTTGTCCCATGTCTTTTAAGGTGGCAGGAGTAATATTTTGAGTGGCTTGAAAATTTTTTAACCTGAGATCATCCACGTTGTTAGCTCTTTGATTTAATATATGGTCTTAAAGAAAAAAACCATTTGGACACAAGATTTTGGTGACGATTTTATGTATCCTTTGATGCGACGGAGAAATATTTTATTTCAATATTCCCTAGCCGCATTATGAGCCGGTCGTGCTGATGCCATATCAATATTCTGTAAGTCTTGTACTGCTGGTATCGCTTGGTTCTCAAGCAGTTCCATACTTTTGGCCATTTAGATTCCCCTCAATATAAAATGGTCCTATAATTGTGTCCTCCAGAATGCCGGTCCAAACGTTTTGAGGGTATGAGTTCTTAAATTTCTTAAATTTATTCTTGGGTCCAGCTCACTACTGAAGGATTATGACGACCATATAACGGGAAAATTCCATTCGAAATGGTCATCCGCGAAAACCTCTTTTGTTTTTTTAAATTTTAAAGACTCAAAACCATTCCTTTTAAGTAATCTATGTACTACTGATTTTCTGGCATTGATCGAACTGGTGTTTACTGTTACATCGTGTGCCAAAACAAATAAATTATTTGCGATTTCATTCATGGAGGTCATAAAACCAATTAACAATTTGTGTTTTCTGTTCACTTATTAACATATTGCAGTAACAACCATGACGACCAGTAATAATAATCGAGATACTAATCACAACATAATACAACAACATATTACATTACTCATATTCAAGGGGACAACGTATATGAGCGCTCCTAAATATCGCGATCTGCCTCGAAGATAAGAAAATCATCTCGGACTCTCAGGTCGGTTTTCGGACTTTTCATCTCCGAGAACTTTACGATAAAACGCGATGCCATTTTAGACATTTAGAAAGCATTCGACAGGGTTTGGCACGATGGACTCATTTATAAAATGATCCATCTTAACTTCTTCAACTTGATCAGAGTCGTGCACGATTTTCTTCGGAAGAGAAAGTTTCGCTGCAAAACCAATACCACGATTTCTAACGAGCGTAAGATCTGTGCAGGCATACAACAAGACCCAACTCTATCCCGACACTGTACAACATCTATACATGCCACATTCCGAATCTAGCTCCGGTAATGATCGCCTAAAATACAAACGACGAGTTCTACTCCACCTAATAGAGGAGGTACCACAATTCATCTTGAGAGAACTCTGGAAGCTGCTCTCGACACTTATATGAAGTGAGTAAACATATGATGATTTGAGGTCAACATTTATAAGAGGGTTTCCATACATTTAAGCAGAACGAACCTCAAAAATCGAAGATTAATTTTCCCCAACTCTTAATATAATAGTTTTCAACCTTCCCTGGTCAAAGACGATCGAATACCAAATATTAGGTTGTCAAATATGAAATGGAGCAAAAAATGCACATAATTGAATTTTATTTTATTTTCCCCAACTCTTAATATAATAGTTTTCAACCTTCCCTGGTCAAAGACGATCGAATACCAAATATTAGGTTGTCAAATATGAAATGGAGCAAAAAATGCACATAATTGAATTTTATTTTATTTTTAATCAAAGCATGCACCCATATTATCACACTTTTTCCCTTTTAGAGGTAACAGATTTCTCATCATTTCGTCTAGTTCTCACTTAATCGCCTATAGAAAAAAAAAACTATTGCAAGTTTTTTCAAGCCAAAAAATACGTTAGAAAGAGGAAAAGATGTTCCTTTCACATATTTGTGCAAGTTCCTTTAGAGGATATAATATGCCGCATTTGGCCAAAACAAAGATTAAATACTTTGACATGAACATCAAGAAGCAAGTTTCTCGCTGAAGAAAGTGTTGGTATGAGTGGAAGAACGCTATATTGTGAACTCTGCCCTTTCCATATGTGACTGAAATTTTTGTTGATATTTGTGGATTTTACATACATTTTTGGGAATTTGTGTAAGCATATTGGAATAAATAAACTAATACTAATACTAAAAAATAAATTATGTCAAAATACGGCACCTAAATGAGGTTGTGTGCGATTGATAAAAATAAGATGAAGTTTGTTCCATTTCATACTTGGCAACCTAATATTTCAATCGTACACAACCTTATTTAGACGCTCACAACCTCATTTAGACGCCGTAATTTGAAAGCCACTGTGGAAGCGAAAGCCACTGTTCACGTGAAACAATCATGACTCATTTGGCACAAATCGGTAGAGTGGAAAAGTGGCTACCGCATGAATTGACCGATGCATAGAAGGAAAGAAGACTCGACGCATGTCTTTCTCACAACAAAGCCGAACCATTCTCAATCAAATTGTTATTCGTAAGCGTTCATCGCAATGGTTGGACAAAAATGAATTACTAAAACACTGTCCGAAACTAGACATCCACCAGAAAAAAAAAGCTGATCACGGATGATGTCTACTGTTATCAACTAGAGGAAATCTTGCGATTTCATATTTAATACCATCTGAGACATATAGGAACAATTTGAATCGATTTATTGCTATAAGACATTAATATGTGCTGAATAAATAAATCAAAATATAATTTTAAAATTACATATCTTCAAAGATAAAGAAATAATAGGTAAATAATTGTTAAACATTGTTTTGTTTCACTAATTATATATATTTACTCAACTAATTTTCCTTGTTACAGAATTATCAGGAGTGATTATAACAGAAAACCGGCAGGTTTTATATATTCTTAATTTTTGACCACGATGTCAGTGAGAAAAAAATATTCCAGAAATGCCAAAGAAATTTTAGCTTTCGGCTTTAGGTACTTGAGAAATATACAAAAGAAAGAGTGCTAAATTTTTTGCTCAAGTAATTTGGAAACAAATATTTTCCCATTATAAATCTATGATTTGAGACGGATAAGAATATTTTAAATAATAACAAAAAACTAACTGACTAGATACAAAATAGGAATGGGCGAGGACATTTTTAATCGATGCATCATTATAGATACAGTAAAAATACTGGCAAAACCCAAGGTGAAATCATCTTCTCCACTGATATCTAAGAAAGACCAAGAAGTCATACAAAAAATACCAAGCCACTCGAGCCATAGAGGATATAATACGTATATGGAAACATTGTTGACAGACCCATGTGATTTCCGGGTAGTACTAATCTTCAAACAGTACGTGTCAAAATTTCATGGGATTCTGACTGTTAGTTTAGAAGTTACAGTCATTTTAATTACCACGGTTTTGTAATTTTTAAGACAATGGGTAGAAAGGAATTTCGTGTTTTGATTAAACACTGTTTTTGATGTTGAAAAATACTGATGTGACCTGATAAGCATTTTGGGGAATCTGCACCAGGGAAATCAACTATTTTTAACTGGTATGCTGAATTTAAACCCGGTTGTACAAACACTGATGATGATGAACCCTCTAGTCGTAGTGAGATAATTGACACCTTGTAGATATCAGAACGTAGTGTTTTTGCAATTTTAGATGAAAATTTAGGCATGACCAAGTTGCTTTCGAAGTGGATGCCGCATTTGCTCACACCGAACCAGAAACAACTCGTTTAAAGCTGATAAAGCAAAATAGGATTTCTTACATCAGTATGTGACAATAGATGGATTCATTACTATATGCCTGAATAAAAGAGATCGTCAGTTGAGTGAACAGCAGCCGGTGAAAGTCGTCCAAAAAGATCAAAAACTCAAAAGTCGGCTGGCAAGATTATGGCTTCCGTATTTTGGGACGCCTATGGAATTTTGTTCATTGACTATCTTGAGAAAGGCAAAACTATCAATAGTGAATATTACATCGCATTATTGGATCGATTGAGTGCAGAAATCAAGAAAGTACGGCCGTGCATGCAAAAGCAAAAAGTTCTGTTTCAACAACGCGTGTCACAAGTCATTGAAATTGGATTAATTACGCTTTAAATTTATTTTCACCCACCGTACACTTTAAATTTGATCCCCAGCTACTACTGACTTTTTGCAGACATAAAAAAGATACTATAGGGGGAAAAAATGGCTCAAATATAGAAGTGATTGCCGAAACTAAAGCTTATTTTGAGAGCAAAGACTAACCTTTTTACATAAAGGGCATCGAAAAGTTAGAGGAGCGTTGAAATGAATGTATTACTCTTGAAGGAGTATTTTGTAACATATTATATTATATATTTTGCCAAATCTTTTAAGATACCAGAAGTAAAGAAAACTGATCAAATAACATAAGAAGTTATTTCTAGTAAATAAAGCTGCAAGTAGTAACTAGGATTTAAGTATGTAAAACTTAATAAAGTAAAATATTGGCTAATGAAAACACTAACACTTTCTTCACAAATAATTTTTATTTGAGATAGACGTACATTTCGGTTACAAAGTGACTATTATCAATTAAAAATCAACTTTGTGACCGAAATGAACATCTAGCTCAGATACAAGATATTTGTAAAGAAAGTGTTAGTATTTTTACTTTATGAAGTTTTACGCACTTACTTAGTTACTACTAGTGTTTTATTAATTAAATATTCACTTAACTGAAGAACGAATTTCTATATGCTAATGTTTTTTTTTTTTTGGGAAACACATCAAATTTTTTGAACGTTGATGCAAAAATATGAAAACAATTATCATTACACTTTACAGTCCTAGCATATAATCACTATCTTGTATTGTATGATGCATTAATTTTGAAAAAGTTCAATCAGTTATTTCTTTGTATTCAACAACAGAATACATCTCAAAATTTAATATTTAAAATTAAAAACATGACTTGTAAATACTTTCTTGCATATTTAAATCTGAAATACCTCAAAACTGTACCCAAACCAAAAAAAAAAATGTTAATCACACATGTGAAAGTTTAAATTATTTTCAATTAATGATACCCTAACCAAAGCATTGTCATTTCTTCAGGTACCTGGAAATTAAATGTAATTAATTAGTATTAATCAGTATATACAGAATGTAATAAAATAAAACATTGTAAGTTAGTTGCTGAAGATCACGCACATCTATTTCACTACAGAGTGAATCGAAAAATCAAAAACAAAAGATATAACAATTAATATATAATCTATGTCTTTGCATTGCGTATAAGTTCTTTCAAGCTTATTTTTATGCTATTATTAACTCATAACTATCATTTTAATATGGTCGGCACTTTAGATACGGTTAATTCGGATGTTTTCGTACTACATCATACATCAGTATATCAACTATAAGATCTTTTAATGTAAGTACTTGCTTGAGAAACAAATACAAGATATTAAAGTACTTGTTTATTTAACACTATAAAAATTATAGTATGCAACTTGTTTAGACGCTACTTTTCATTAAAGCACACTTAAAAGGTTATGTTTAAACAGACAAACAAAAACAATTGTTTAAATTTAAAACATAACGGTTTATTTCTACCTAAAAAAAATATTTACAGGAAGGATTAATTAAAACAACTTCATTGGAATGTTATCAATATAATCAAATTTATTCATACTCTAAGCCACACCAGATTTCGAATTAAATAAAATTATGGGTTTTTCAATAGGATATGTTTTTAATACTCAATAAAATACAATATTTTCGATGGTGGACTTTTATTAATAAAAAATAAGATATATTTAAATGTTCGTTGCATTTAATTTACTTCAAAAATCGCTAAAGACCTTAAACTGAAGAATAGAGACATCTTTAAGGCGACATCTATTGTCTGAATTCTGCACTGATTGTCTAAATTGACTAGATGAACCAGCGAACAATTAATAATAACGTAAATTTTTAATTTTTGTTTCCCAGTCAACAACAGCTACGGACCGATTTCGATCTATTCGGGTCTCATCAGTGCAAAACAATTGAAGACAGGGAAACTTAATGATATTACGTTATTATAAAATAGCTACACTACTATTATCTTTTAGAGGTATCTTTAGCAGAAACATTTTCTACACGTCTTGTATTTATTGTCTCATCGCAGATTTATTAACATAAAAAATGTATCGTTAATTATTTTGTAAAATACACTTACAGTTACAAAATTATAATTGCATCTTAAAATCATACGGTCCATATTGAAAAACCCTGTACATTTCATGTAATACTAAAATTACGTAAACCACAGATCAGTTCCTTCCGGCCACAAACGTCTTGTCCACGATGATCATGTGCTTGATCTTCATGTGATATTTGAGCACGTACTTGTGCTTCGTCAGGTATGGACATAGATGGCACTTGAATTGCGGCTCGACGCCGCACACGAAATTTACATGCCTGTACAGATTATCGCTCCTAGTGAAGTACCTTCCGCACTTGCAACAAGTGTGCTTCTCCTGATTAATATCTAAAACGAAACACCGTTACGCAAAGGAAACGACAAGAAAAGGAAATACTACATAAGAGATCTAAACAGTATGCAAAAGTGAAGGAATAAAAAAAACCAACAGTTAATTATGTAGATTTTATTTATTTTGTTGAAACTTTAGATGTATGATGTGTATATATAGCAAGAATAATATTAGTGTTATTCAAGGTGGCGCAAAAGTAATGTCATAGTTTGAATTGGCTGCCATTTTGCTATAAATGAAAAAAAAGAGCTCTGTTTTCATCAAAAGTTTATTTGAAAGTGTATTATTGGTTACATTACTTGGAAAAAATTATGTCGGTCAAATGGCCACCTCCCGAGTTGATGCACAATTGCGCTCGTTGTTGCTCGCAAAACATCTGGCTCCAAATAGGCAATTTCTTCTTCAATGTCAGCCTTCAAGTCTTGCAAGGTTCGTGGTTTGTTGTGGTAAACGCGAGATTTTAAAAAGCCCCAAAGGAAGAAGTCTGGTGCTGTTAGATCTGGCGATCTGGACGGCCAGTTCAAATCTCCAAAACGGGAGATCACTCGACCTGGAAATTGGTTTCTCAAAATCTCCAAAGTTACCCGAGCTGTGTGAGCGGTTAGTCCGTCCTGTTGAAACCAACAATGATCGAGACCCAATGCAGCAACTTGCGACAAAAAAGGGAAAACGACGACGAAATTCACGTTAAAATTTGTCAAATAAGCAGTAACAGTAAATCCACGATCTTGAGGTGTGTATCGCTCCATGGCTTGTTGACAACTAATTTACTATATATCTACATTATAAATGCCAAAGCACACTGACATTTGGCGCCATCTGCAAAAATGGCGGCCAATTCAAACTATGACTTTTCCGCCACCTTGTATATTAAAAAGCACTTGTTGCTTGATTTGTTTGGTAGATGTCATCGGTTTGATAGACCAAAATCACATCCCAAAGACAAACAATAAGAGGTTTTATTTGAATCATACAATCTGGTTAAACTAACACTACTCTCATAAGTCTTTAAAAGATTTCCTCTCCTCTTCTTCAATTACGCTGCGCTGATGAAATCCAAAATGGTCCAAAACCCATCCGTAGTTCTTGTTTTTAGGAAGGGAATAATTCAACGTTTTCACATATATGATTTTATTCATTCGCTTATATGAGGATCACAATATTTAAAATACATTTAAAAACAATGCAATTGGTTAATCAATTTTACTTATATTGTCTACGTAAACGTTGTGTTTTACCTTCAGGTGGTACTTAAGTACAAACTTGTGCTTAGTCGAATACGGACACAGGTTACACTTGAATTTTGGCTCCACACCGCAGATGAAATGAACATGCCTGTACAGGCTGTCGCTCCTCGAGAAGTGCTTTCCACATTTGGAACACGTCCAATTGTTGTTCCCTTGTTTATTATGAGTATCTAAAATAAAAAATTGTTACACAAAGAAGGTAGAATTAAGGTGAAGTAAAGGTGTGTCCTATTTTTATTCTTTTTTTGAAAAATACTTTTTGAAATAGATTTTCGGCGGTAATTGAAGATTTGATTTCCTATTCAAAATTCTATTTCGTTATTAGTTCTAGCAATTCATCGCATAAGTTAGTTTAAGTAGTCCAGACAGAAATTGGATCACCAACCAAAGTTAGTTTTGGAACAATTCAATATGCTTATTCAAAGATTTATACTTACGGTAAATTCTTTGTCGAATCCAGTTTTAATCTGACAAAACTATAATTAGAAATGAAATTAAGTTTAAGTAATGATGTCACCACCATGATCTTGTTCCTGTTTTCTTTTTCCAAAAAAAAAAAACAGTACAGTTTATCAACATATCCATCCAAATAATTTTTGGTTGGCAATTGAAGATTTGGTTTTTTAAAACTGTAGTTGATAAATATTTATTACCAACCATTACTTGATTTTGAGTACATATATTATTTTTAGTAGACTGAAAGATGATGTAATCGATACTTGTTCTGCTACTCTCTTGATTGAACCAAATTTTCAAATTGGAAAAAGTTAAACTCTTTTTATCTTCCATTTCTTTATTTTCATGTAACTGATACGTGTTTAGGTCCTTATGGATCTTTTGTTTTAACTTTGATAATGATCTGTAAGGACCGAAACACGTTTTCCTGAAAGCAAAAAATGGAACATAACAAGAGTTTTACTTCTCCCAATTTGAAAGATGTTGGATCACTCAAAAACTCAGCATTTTTGTTTACAAATTTATATTTATTCTCACCTTAAATTCATTGTGGTTCACTATTGAAAAATGCAAAATTATTATAGGAAGGAAATTAAGGTGAACTGCTGCTATGTCGATGATATATCTTGTTCAACATCTTTATTCAGAAATGTATTCTTATTGTTGACTAATCCTAATAAAATTATTAGGATTAGTGATTTAGAAGTACCTAATGGTATGTTTATAATGACCTTGCTCACTTTTTAGAAAAACCAATTATTATTGTTATAATTGTCGCTGTTGAGAGATCCCTTTAATGTCGGTGGTTACCCACCACTTGGGTTCTAGTGCAACGTTTAGACAATAGATGGCACCTTTATGTTTCCAAAAATATTCAATAACCTTCAAAATATTTTTTTGACTTGATTGTAGATATTGCATATAATACCAACCATTGTAGCAGCAGACGAGCTCATTAATAGAAACTTGATTTATAATTATTGCTAAAATATTCAACTGTCCACTCCTTTGGAATTCATTACTTTTTTCTCTCCGCTCCTCCGCGCCTCACTACCAACGTTCTTCATGCTTTCGCTCGACTAATCTCTTCTCCGTTTTGAATTTACCCGTAAGAGAGGAAAGAGTAATAGCGCATGTGTTTGTTTGTACTTGATTTTATCAATTTAAGAGGGGAAGAGCAAACATAAGCCGTGTGTTTTGTTCAGAATGCATGGCCTGCGGCTGTGCACCTGGCTGTCAAATCCCCTCCGCCCCCTGTATGATTTTATTTGTAATTATATATCATAATACCTATTTTCAGCAGCCAATGGAGATATTTCCTAGGCACTTTTCAGCATTTCATTCAGATATTATATAAGCTATACTCAGTAATCCATGGAGACATTAGATCACCATACCATAATGTTGAGCAAAATTTTTGAACGACCCAACATCTTTATTCCCAGATTAATTAGTACGTAATTTCGCTTTTAATGAAAATTATATAAGCTATTCCTACTAGTCCATGGAGACATTAGATCAACATACCATAATGTTGAGCCAAATTTTTGAACAACCCAACCACTTTATTCCCAGATTAGTACTTACGTAATTTCGCTTTTAATGAAACGAATACCAAGCTATAGATGATTAGTTTTTTAGTGCACTGTCTTCACATAAGATATTTTCTGTAATCGAAAGATATGTTGAACCCTACATTAGCCAAGTTTTTGAACATCTTTATTCAAAAATTTATATTTAGTTATTTTGATATATGGAATCAAAGTTTGTCCGATATAGTTAAATTAAAATACACTGAACTTACACCTAAAGTAACTTAAAATATATAGTCCAAATCTAAAAAATATTAAATAGGTTCAATCTAAGATTACAAAAAAGTAGATGAGGACCGCTGATTCTAGAATCTCCTCCTCCTTTTTGAGGGAAACTTCTCCTCCTAATTAAATGAGTAAATCCTCCTGATTGGGAGGAGGTACCTTTTGTAACATTTGAAAGAACTATTGTCCTCCTCCTCATATGCATGAAAATGGGAGAACGAAGTTGTTGCATGATGAAAGAAGAATTTTACTCCTCCTACTCCTCATAGAAATGAGGAAGAGTAAGTTTCGTAATTCCAAAGAGGTAATTTACTCGTAATAATTTGGAGGCAGTTTCCTAAAAAAAGGTGGATCCATAGAATCGGCAAACTCCTTGAAGGCATGTGGCCAACGGTCAAACGTGCAGCCAAGCATTCATAACAGGTAGGTAAAGTATCTAATCAAATCTAAAGGGGGCCCTGGCACCCTTCAGGCTTTGACCCTGCAGGCTTCCCAAGCACGCCTGGATGCATTACACCTAGTATGTGCCATTTAGTTATAGGCAGACCACATGCTGGCGATGTTTACATCTCGACGGCTCAAGAACAAATGACGTATTTTACGGTAGTTATCATGTATATAGATTAAATTAAATACTGGGCTCTTTAGCACCACATTTTAAAACGGATTAATGGTGTACTGTATGGTTTGAGCAGATTGTGTGAGGTGGTTGTGGAAAGTTGGAAGATTGAGAGGGACACATTTACTTAAAACCCCCCAACGAATTGTTATTGGGCTATATAAGATAGTGCACAACACATTCCATTTGGTATATTTACTGTTATTATTGTCGACACTAAGTAAAATATATTTGATTAATTGAAAATGTAAATATGAATTAGGAAGTTTATCAAATCCTGATTCAAGATGTTCCACAAAGTTATGGCTTCAAGCATCCAACATAATAAATATTAATTATTGTGTATAATTGTAAGGAAAAAACTTAACTCCTACAGAAGACTGGATTGTAAACAAGAAAACCATTAATTGAAGATAATATAGGGAGTGAAAATGTCAATGAAACAGATGTGCAGCAGCAACAGCAGCAGCATTATTGAATAATGGAAGTTTAATGGAAGAAGTGGATTTGGGATTCTATGAAGGGAGTCCTGGGATATTGGAAGATTTAGCTTATTTAAATGTATCCAATTCCAACAATATCGACGCTCCTAATAATGCATGGGATGGTACATATCGACTTGCGCAACAAAGGAAGAAGTCTATGAAAAATTTGTTATCTTCAAATACTTACTTTTAAAATCAAAGTAATACCAAGTGGATATATGTAGGATTTAGAATTAGTAATTAGAATTTTGGGTAAAGCTTTGATTTCATCACATATTTCTAGATCAGATAACTTTTACGTCCACGTATCCAAATTGTAGGCCTTGAAGAAGTAGATGTTGATCAGTTGGTGCAAATTCCAAAGTTGATACGTTTATCCGATATAAAAAGCTGTATAATGTAATCAGAGCTTTAGATATTTTTTTTTAATCTGGGTCTGCTATTTGTAGTTTGTGATATTGAATATACTGGCTATATATTTGACGATAAAGATAATTTATATGTTAGTCTACGTTTTTTCAATTTTTGGAAAGGAAACCATTTTTAGAAAGGAAGTGAAATATATGTTAGTGTTATACAGGGTGATCCGATTTGAATAAATAAAACATCAAATTAAATGATTTTTAAAAGACTTTAATATGAACTGTACTGATAGTTTTTCTTGCATCCAGTTTTTGACAAAAGACGATCAACTTTTTTTTTTTTCAAATTGCACTGTATATATATTTTGTACTGATCCGCAAGGAGATTTTTTTCTGAATCTAAATTTGTAAACGATTTTATCCATTCATCAAACCAATGTCGAGAAATTGAGGATTAAAAAAAATTAAAAATCAAATACCCATAGTAAACAATATACAGAGCCTATTCCAAATGTCAAAAGTGACAGTGTCAGTCATTGGTACAATACTGCAATGATTTTTAATAATTTCATAATAAAAATGTTGCAAGATTTCAAAAACTGAAAAACGATTTCTGTAGAAGCACAAAATTCTAGTAAAGTGTTTGAAATATTGCAACATTTTAATTATGAAATAATTAAAAATCGTTGCAGTATTGTATCAATGGCTGTCACTGTCACTTTTGACATTTAAAATAGGGTCTGTATATTGTTTACAATGGATACTTGACTTTTTATTTATTTTTTTAATCCTCAATTTCTCGACTTCAGTTTGATGTATGGATAAATTTGTCTACAATTTTATATTCAGAAAAAAAATCTCCTTGCGAATCAATAAAAATATATATACAGTGCAATTTAAAAAAAAAAATGTTGATCGTATTTTGTCAAAAACTGGGTGCGAGAAAAAATAACAGTTCAGATCCTATTAAAGTCTTTTAAAAATGGTTTAATTTGATGTTTTATTTATTAAAATCGGATAAAAAATAAGCGAGATACAACACCAAAGGTTTTTCGTCAGTCACCCTGTATATATTTGAATAAAACAGTTTTATTTATTTATAGCAGGAAATTTTAGTGTCTACTAAGCAGTACTTCTGAGCAGCATATAATCAGAATTTAAAAATTTCAAGAATGTATGTATCTTGGAATAAGAACTCACATAACTCAACAATTGAATTTGCAAACAAAACGTTTAAAAAAACAAATAAAATTAAACGGAAAAAATTGATACAAACGATGATTTACTTTTGAAAAATAGAAACTTCAAGAGTCCAAAAGTTCAAGAATCTGATGGAGGCATATACGCAAAAAGATGATTGAGGTTGAACAACCAAATATGTTAAAAACCTAGGTTTAAAGAGAAGAAATGAGGAATTGAAGAGAACCTCTATGAAAATATTCAAATGCCAAAGACCTATCCAAAAAAGATTCCAAATTAAAAATAAAGGAAGAAAAGGAAGAGAATGGGGAAATTATTTTTTAGTTATTGGGGAATGAAGGTAAATACTACAGAGGATCAGAAAAGGAAAATTAGAGATGCAAATAAACCAATCAAAAGAAAAAAGATGAAGAAGAAGAGTAGAAAATTGTTGAAAAGAATACGAAGAGGGTAAACGAATTACTGATTATGGGGGATTCAAATTCTTAGCAATATATGTATATATGTCCAAAATTTCAAGAATCCAGAGACATTTATTCCATCTATGTGTTCGGTTTTTGTTATTAGTGCAAATGTTTTCCAAATATCTGCCATTTTGGTTGCCTAATCGGGCAATCCTCTCTTTTCATCTGTTTTCTTTACGTTTCATTGACATTAGATTTGTCTATTGTACAAGCCTGTGAACATATCGAAGAATAATGTGCATTTTCAGCATATTTTGCTTTATTACTATTATTATTATTATTATTAGGCAAGGAGGCTGTGGAGGGTCACCGAAAGGTATGCGGCGTATACGGGTACGATGCCTTGACAGAACGTACCGATCAGAAATGATTTGACAAATTTCATTCCAGATCCAGAGATAAGAGTCTCGAAGATGGACTCCGCAGCGGTCAGCCAACCGAGGTTGACTAAACTGATATTCAACTAGTTCCTTGGTCGAGCAAGACCGGACGCTAAAGATGCCAGAGATTGCGGAGACACTTAAATTAGGGCAAGGAATCGTTCAAAGGCATTTGTAACAGCTTGGCTACGTGTCCCGCCTCGATGTTTGGGTGCCGCACAAGACCACCAAGAAGAGCTTGGCCAACCACATGTCAATCTGTAATTCACTTCTGAAGCGGCAGGAAAGCTAATAGTTACTGGCGACGAAAAGTGAATCGTCTACGACAAAGTAGTGCACAAGAAATCGTGGGAAACCGCGGGCAAGTGGCCGAATGCCACCCCGAAGGCCCGCCTGCATCCAAAGAAGATTATGCTATACATATGGCGAGATCATCGTAGTATGCTGTTTTACGAGCTGCTTCCTCAAGTAAAAAAACTATTCGGAGGTCTGCTGCTTGCAGCTAACGAAATTGAACAAAGTTTTGCGACAGAAACGCCCAGAAATGGTCAATTGCAAAGGTGTCATATTCCACCATGAAAACACCAGACCCCACACCGCAATATCACTCAGCAAAAATCAGTACAACTTGTCTGGGATGTTTTACCTCATACACCGTATTCCTCGGACCTTGTACCATCAGACTAGCACTTGTTCCGGTCCCTGCAAAACTCCTTAAACGGGAAATCATCCGCTGATCAGATAGCTGCGAAAACGTACCTCGACGGGTTTTTGCCTCTAAACCCCAGACGTTCTATAAGAGCGGAATAAAGACATTGTTGGAAAGATGGTAAGAGATCATCAACAGAAAAACTTGTTTTATTTCAGCCTTCAAAAACCGAAGGAATATATAGAACCACCCAATATATTAAATAAAGAACAGGGAATTTGAGTAGAACAACCAAAATACCCCGCAGGGGTAGTTGACGTGCACAGCCATTTGGGAGTAGCGACCCCACGTACCCTAGCCGTACACTGCACACACACGCACATCACACACACACACATCAAGGACGCTGACCGATACCCTACCCCCCGTGAAGTATTGCCAGACGGCGGGTCCGCGGGGTGGCAGGACGACATGGGGAGATGGTTTTTAGTGGGTATACCTGTTCTGGGGAGTCCCACACTCCGTCTATAAAAGATGTACCACCTCCCAGCTACACAAAAAAAAACGTAGATATTTTGAATGAGTTAAAAATAAAAATCTAACGAGATAATTAAAAATCGAAAATTTTAGGAAACATGTTGAAAGAAAAAGGTTTTAAATATGATATAAACATTCATAAACTATAAATATTAAATGAAGAATACAGATTGTGGATTAAACATTGAAAATCTTTTTAAAAAAAAAGTAAATATTGTCGATAATTTCGAAAGCTAATATGTTAAAAGAAGAAGGATTCTGATGATTGAAGGCAAACAACAGATAAGCAAATTGAAAGAATTAAAGAAGGGATGGAATGAAGAGAGATAATAAAATATTGATTACTAAGTATAGAAACTCTAAGAAGATCCAAAACTTTTGGATTCTTGAAGATTTACGTATGTTGATAGAAGAAGATTACTGATTGTTGGAGACAATTAACCATAACAGGAAACGAATTATTCATTAGTAAGTATAGAAACTCTAAGATAAGTCCGGAAACCGAACTTTAGAAATCTAAATGTTGAAGGAAAAAGAATATTGGAATTATTGGAAAAGAACTTAAGTCTACATATTAAGAAAGTAAAAATAGAAAAAAAAGATGATTAAAGTAAAATTTCAAGAATCCTACGGAGGCAATTGTGATTAAAGAAAAAGTATTCTGATAAGTGAAGGTAGAACACCTCAAGTAAACTGATTGAACAAAAAGGATAAAAGAAAAGAGAAAAAAGTGAAAGGGAATGAGGAAACAATGTATTTGTTATTGAGTGAAGAAAATCTAAGAAATTAAGTCCAAAGTTTCAGAAATCTAATGAAGTTGTGTATGTTGAAAGATAAGAAATGCTGATTATTGGAGGGGAAACAACCGTATTCATATTGAAAAAGTAATGAAAGAAAGTTTAGGAGCATAACTAAAGGCAAAAATTTCAGGAATCCGGCGAAGGGAAATATAATTAAAGCATAAGGTTTCAGAAAATTGAAGGCAGAATATCTAAAACAAACCAATTAAAGAAAATATATAATATGAAAGGAAGTGAGGAAGCGAATTACTGAATATTGAGTATAAAAACTCTAAGAGGATAAGGAATCTAACGGTAGCATGTTTCAACAGCCTTAAAATATTGGAAGAGTAAAAAATAAAAAATCCAACATTTTTAGGAATATGACGAAGGCAAATATGTTGAAAACAAAGGATTTAGATGATTACAGGCAACATAACTAATATTGAAAGAAAAGGAAGGGGTTGAAATAAGCAGAGCGAGAGAAAAAAAATAATATCGAGTAAACAGCAGAAGGACAAAAAGAGGAAGAATTTTGAAGAATCCGACGGACGCATAATTGTGGAATTTAAAATAATAACATATTCATTATTTGGAGGTTAATATCCTTAGTAGAAAAGAAACATTACTAGTAGCAAAATTTCTTATAGTCCTTATAATATAATTGAACACCTAAGAAACACTTAGTTGTCCAAAAAATAAAGTTTTAAGGATCAGAAAACATTAAAACAATGTTTTCTTAATACCTTCATACGCCAAAAACTTACTACAAAAACTCCATCTTCTATATTCTGACTCTGATACAATCATCATCACTTTTACGATGCTGAGTATTGAAATATTTACTTGAGATTTAAAAAAAAAACATGGGTAAGGACTGCATTACCTATGTTTTTTTAAATCTGAAGTAAATACTTCAATACTCCAAAAAATGTTGTTTTGATTTTAAACAACCTTCAATACAACACTACTAAGAAAAAAAAAACGATTTCATTCATACATATTTATTCATCGTATTACTATAAACTAAACATTAAGTTGATTATAAATATCTTAACGCTAACCGCATCTTTACTCTATTCGAGCTGAACCACTTTATAATTATTTTTTTTGTGCATTTAAAAATTGAATTTTGATTCGTTTTCTTTTTATTATAAAAAACTAATTTGATTTCGCTAGAAAATGTAAATTCAGCTCGGTTTCCTTAAACGTATTTCTTAGTTGGTATTTACATAGTCGCTAGGCTACTGATAAACATTGAACACACAGAGAAATAAAGCCTTAGGATGAATCGGGCCGCTTGAAATTAAAGCATATGTTTTTTGTACAACGTTTTGGGGAACCGCAATGGTTGTAGAAATCAGTCGAAATGCTTAAAATTAAAAAAGTCTAAGCCATTTATACGGTCCGGGTGTTTGTATAGATAGTAGTCCAAAAATTATAGGTCAACTATATAAGCTTTAGAATTCTGATGAGAACATATGATTATTTGCTAAAATACTTAATATAACATATAAATATAGAGTGAAGTTGTTTTCTTCTTCTCGACTAAAGTAATTTTGGACCGTACATCAAAATTTAATCTAAAAGTAGAAAAAAAGAATTGATCCAATTGGAATGAAATATTATTATTAAAATAAGAGGGCTAAAAAATCTTCCATAAAAAAATAAGTTCCAAGAAAATGTAAATGAAAATATGCAATGAGTAGATTTGACAATGCCTTTGATATATTTGTTGGCATATGTTGAAAACCAAAAAATATGGAAAAAATTACCGAAAAAAACCCGAACCGTATTTAAGTGGCCACACGAACACACGAACAGAAATATATATATACAGCTTTATTAAGTAGTTTAGGGACGTTTACAAAGTCCAAAAAACTAATACCTACATCTAACCCTTAATCAGTCAGACTCAAAAAAAAATTCGACCAATGACGAGCAACCTAAAGCCCGCAGGTCATTAAAATAGTGACTTCCGTCATCTTACTTATTACTTTTATGCCATCATTCGGATTAATTAAAGTCGAAGATTCTGTGAATCTTTTGCAGGTGATCGCGCAGAACGTCATTCCTCTTGCACTTCCTAGGACAGAGCGGACACTGGAAGGACGCCTGCACGCCACACTCGAATTGCACGTATCTTCCGATATGCTGCTTTATAGTGTAGTTCGCAAGAGCTGCCCTGTTATTTTCCAAATTCTCAGCCGCTCGTGCCGGATCTAAAAAAAGCTTTATGTAACCGCCAATAATTTAATCAGCAAACCTACACAAACAAATCTAACATTTAAAAAAGATGACACAATCAGAAAAATCATACGGTTGTGTTAACACAATCACAATGTAAAAGCAATTAATTTATTAATATTAGTTCATAGCGTGACAATTATATGTTTCTATATATATGCATATAAAAATATTTGTTATAATTTGTGTTAATGTTTCCATTATTAAATAATGACGCTGGTGAAATGATTCTTCACGTGGTAGTTCAACTGGAAGCGTTGCCTGAATTTTTTCGAACAGTACTCGCAGTGGAATTTAGGTTCCACCCCACACTCGTACCTCAAGTGTCGGACAAGTAAAGCCCTACGTTTGTACGTGTTGCTGCACTTAGGACACACAATCCTTCCGGTCTCGTCCATTTCAAAAGATACGTTCTTGTAATCTAAAAATGATACAATCATTACATGGACCAGGAAGTGAGATCTGGTTAGTGAGGTTAGTAACTCTCGTACCCTGGTCCAGCTAGCTACAAGGCAGGAACAAAGGACTTTTTTATTGACAAAAATGAGCTTTATTCGAAATCAGATAAATACGTTCTTCTCTCGTTGTATTTGGGTTACATGTACCAAATCTAAAACTACGTGTAACAGTTATGTTTGACGATTCTGTGCCTGCGCAAGTTGCTTTTGTAGAAACACTTGTAATCGCAGAATTCACAGCCGAGGTGCTTGAATAATCCGCATTCCACGCGGATGTGCCGCTTCAAGGTGTACTCCCTCGCGTAGGTTTTTGAACATTTTGGGCATTTAAATGGTTTGTCTAACGGCAGGTCACCTAAAAATGTGTTTGATTAGCAAATATTTTTGACAGGTTGAATATCTTTTATTCCCAATAAGAGACCTTATTCCGTGAATGATGTGTCATTGTTACTTAGTCCTTGAAATGTAAATTTTGTTGGGTATTTTTTCACCTCCGTTACGAAACACTTCACTTGAAGAAAAAACATTAACTTTCACCGCGATTTTTCACATATTTTCATATGGTAAACATTACGACCTTATTTTATTTTATATTTTATTATTAAAAATTAAATCTACTCGCAGGACATTATTAATAGAATTGAAAAGATAACGGAAAAACTTTGGTTTTTAAAAGCATTTATTTTAAAATTTATTTTGATGTTACATAGAGCAAGTATACAACGGGTGTCCAACCATTATTGCAGTCCCGGGTGGCGTTGGAATCAAAAACGTAGGTCAATTCTTTCATGTGCCAAATAAATGAACTGACATTTTAATTGTCAAACATAACTTAAATGTGCATTAAAAATGTCAGTTCATTTATTTGCAACATGTAAGAATCGACCTACGTTTTTTATTCCAACGCCACCCGGGACTGCAATAATTGTTGGACACCCGTTATTAACATTCTTCCTTTGCCCTAAAACATAGAGCTATCTCACGGTTACAAACTATTTTATTCTTCTTCATTTTGACATTTGGAAACTTGTAATATACTAATTCAAAACATGAATTTTATAACCTTGTCCAAATTTATTTTCAAAATAAATAAAACGATTAACTTTGTTGGACTTTTTATTATTATTTATTATTAAAAAGTGATACCAACAAAGGTAATTGTTTTATTTATATTGAATTATCAAAATGTATCACGAAGTGACAGCCTCCACAATTACTTATCAAACGTATTTTGATGTTAATGGCTATATTGCAGACTTGCATGTTTGCAGTTATTGCCTTTAAATAACATATAATGGAGAATTTTGAACAATCCTTAAATTTTACTAACACATAGAGGAGTAGGAGAAGGGTGAGAAAGAAGGAGAGAAGGAAAGTGGAAATTAAGGAGTAGAAGAATAAAATGTAGAAGAAGATTAAGGAGGAAAACGTCCGTCAACTAATTACTGGACAAACAAGCACTCCTACTTCAGAAAATAACTGTAAAGAAATTGTATCTCAAGATGATAAACCAACGATTAAAAATTGGACTTTCTGAGAAATTATTAGAAGACTTGAATATAAATTTGACCTTATTGATCAATTCGGATTTTAAGGACTTTAAAGATTTGCAAATTAGGGCACTGTAATAAAAGAATTGAACAAAAATAGAAATCAAACATTCCAGATGTTTTTATGTGTATTATTTAAGGAATAAGACCAAAAATAAATAAATGAGTAAACATTATAGATTTTATGTTGCAAAACTGGATAATAAAGACAACTATAAATAGACACTTTTGAATAACCTAACAAAAGTAAGAATATTGCCAAAAGCTTTCTAAAAATAAATATGAAAATGAATGAAAAACTCTGACTTTTGAAAAAACGTAAAGATGTTGACGCGAGCTATAATGAACAAAATAACTGCGCCTCATTGCAAATACATTTAAATATATACTTTTAAGGTCGCGTCAGGGATATTCTAAGCAATTTAATACTACCACTTAGTGTGCCTAATTCAATTCTAACGACAAAATTTATTAACCTGTTAATTAATTAATTAATAAAAAGCCTCGAAAAAGGAATATTCACTATCCGCCAAATCACCAAGAAAGCTAAAGTATTTAACAAAAAGCCTTTATGAGCTTCATCGTCCTAACCCAAGCCTTCGACAGAGTACTGCTATCAGACGTGATTCCCCTCCTGCAAAAAAGAAATATATCATAGCAGTCATCACAAAACTAAACACCGATCACTATACCTTTATAAAAGTAGCAGACAAACTCTCCAGAAAAGTGCTTGTATCAACCTAAATAAAGCAGGAAGACAGCTTAAGTCCCACCCTATTCAATTCTATAATGGACGAAGTGATTATTGAAGTTAAGAAGGCCGGAAAGGGGTACCAAATGGAAGATGAAGAGATAACAATTGTATGCTAAGCGGATGTCGCGGTACTGATCTCCGAAGACGAAGACGACTTTAAAGTATGCTCTACAAGTTTGAACAACTGCTTTAAGATCAACATGCAGATATCTACGACCAAGACACAGACCCTCGCGATATCCATGGGCCCGCGTAGATGTAAGCTCGCCATATAGAATAAAAGCGTCGAACAGTTCATGCAATTCAAATACCTAGGAGCCATCATAATAAGCAACAGGAATCTAAATTCCAGAATTGTAAGGGTAATTAGGAACTTCCACAGTAGATTTTCTTGTTTAGTTCACTTGCATATTTCCATAAAGGCTCATCTTTATATATTATCTTCATCCTTTACATTTATCTTGATTCAAGATCAATATAGTAATCGAAATAAAATAACAAAGTTGAGAGGGCTTCACGTTTATTCTTGAACACTGTTGAACATGTTTCACCACACTGTGGATTCATCAGGCAAATAAATACAAGACAGTAATCTCCACGAAAGGTGAATAACTTTAACCAGAGAGTTGTTTGTGTCTATCCGTCCTTGTACTGATGATCGATAGGCAAGCAAAAACGGGTGAAGATTTTGCTCCTTTTTTATGTTCACAAAGTACGTTCAACAACAACAAATTTATGGCTTTGTAAATTCGTTTCACAATTGTGCAGCAATTGTCTTAGAATATTTGTCTAAGAAAATTGAGGTAGGAATTAGATTTTATACCATTCTGTAAATTTTAATGTGAATTTTTGAAGAATATAATAGGGTAATAAATATAACCCTACCGCCAAAAGCTTTTTTCAATAAATTATATTTTGATGGTCCTAAATAAGAAATGTTTTTCTTCAAAAGTTCTAAAATTTAGCGATTTTCTTCCAGATTATAAATATAAAAATTTATAGGTATTAGGAAGTATTTGCCTATCGACCACATGCACTTTCTGCCGTGTTATTTGTGTATTTGTGTGTGTATAAATGAGCTTGTTACTTTTAAAGATCGCCCCCGTCACTCTAAAGAGTCAATGTATCCCAATGGCAAATGGTACCGGTCACCCGTCCAATTGCTAACCCGAACTAAAATTGCTCCACTCTCGCTATCGCTCGTTCGGCCACAGCACCCACCACCGGCGGTTCGATTATTTCTTTTTGTACAAAAGCAAATTTTATTTTATTTCTTTAAAAAGACATTGAATTTCATCTTCCTCATTTTTTTTTGTTAAATTTTTAACTATTTATGTCATATAAGTTTGGCAGTGTCTAAATGCTTTTAAAAAAGTTATTACTATTACTGATTCCATTGTTGTATTAAGAGTTCAATCGTTTTTTATGAATTTCGATTCCTTTTTCATGCTTTTTCATTAATTTCTTTGATTTTTTATGCATTTCATCACTTGTTTTTTTGTAAATTTTTAATAAACTTTAAACTATTTTTCAGCTCTAACTATTAGCAAAATTTTATTTGCTTTTTGGGTAGATTTTTCGTAATTTTAAAAACACTAACTAATTGTTAATTGTTTATTGGTACAATCAATAAAGATTATACTTTTTAAGAAAATTTTCAATTATTTAATGCAAACTTTTAACTTTTCATTTTTTCATTTGTTTCAAAAATTTTACTCTTTTTATAAACAAATCGTAATTTTACGATTCAAAGATCGACGTAACATCTGTAACAGATACTTTTGTTTATATTTCAATGGCTTATACCTGTTGGCATTCATCTTCACAAGTTTTGCTTTAGTTATCCTAAAAACTTCGATCATCTCACATTTTTAATTTGAAATAATAAGTTTGACATTTTTAAACAATAAAAATTTATCTCAAGTTATTTAGTAGTATCTAGTGGATTGATCATTCTTTTCAAAAGTTTCTTTTCAAACTTATTCAGTTTCATATTGCATTGTTTTCTGGAAACCAAAATATCAATGTTGTATGAAGCAGATTTAAACTAATGAAAAATTAACTCTAAAAAATAAATTTAAGTGTTTCAACTTTTAGTTACCTTTTCACATTTCTATGTATCATTATTAAATTGTCCTTAAAATTATTACATTAATTTATAGAAAAGTCGGAGAATGCCAAAAAACAAATGTGAGATATATTTGGTATGAATGTGTCATCCATGCAAAATCTTTTCATCATCAACATGTTGCAAAGATTAACAATAAATGTGAAACCCTCTCAACTGTGTTGTTTTATTTCAATACGCCATGAAGATTCGTAAGGTTTCACCTCGTCAATTCAATACTTTTCATTTACGTCAGCAAGATTAATCGGCTTTTATTTCAGAAAATATTTAAAGCCTATCCTAATATCCCTTTCAGCCCTGGATTTTTAAATTTGAAAAAAAAATTGTTAATTATTATTGATGGGGAGCTTCTTAAGACCATAAATACCAAATTTGAACTCATTTGCTTTATTGGTATAGGAATTAATTAGTGCTTGCATTTTAGCTTTAGGACCTGCTTAAAGCTAAAATATGCTACAAATGAAAACTTACATTTATTCTAATAAACTTAGTTTCATACATAAACACAAACATAATTTATGAAATTTTTTGAAACAATTCCTAAATTTGAACAAGCAGAGGGGCACTTCGCAAATAGATTGTTGAGGATATCGGCATCCATCATCATCATTTATAAAACACTTATTTACACACAACACAAGACTTGATAGGAACTAAGGGCTTACAAAGGTACTTGAGGAATAAGGATAATGATTATGGATGGTTATCATTAAGATAGCAAAATCTTCAACCTTTTTCATTTGAAGTAATCTGATTTTGAGTGTTAAAGTCTATTTGAGTGTTTCACATTATTATCAAAGTACTAAATTCATCCTAAAATTGATAGTCTGAACTAAAGCTTTCAGGAAAGAGAAGGACAATGATTAGACCTGGTTATCTTAATTTTAAATAATTTAATATTGATGATTAAGGTCTCTCCTTCGGGGTTTCGTTTAGTGACCAAGGTACTAAATTTTAATTTTTATCTACGATCGTACAGAAAGTAGACGCTTTTTGCATCATTTATCATTGTAAAAGTGGCTTTTTAAAGCACTAGTGCTTTTTTACGTTTTTATTGCACGGTAATGTCAAACTGTTTTTATTGCACAGAAATGTCAAATTTGACAGATGAATATATTATAGCATAAAATTTCAACGAAAAACTTAAATTTGTATTAATTTATACAAATAACTAATAAACTATAAATAAAATATATAATACAAACCAAATGGCAGATTTAAGAACTCTGAAGATTTCATTTAATGCAAGTCGAAGCGATTACATTAAAGCGAACATTTTTTCCATAAATAATAATGGCGGCCGACATTTGTGCAACTTGTTTACTGGTTGCTAAGTAACGCTTTCATTAGTGCACTGCGGGTAAAATATGTTTTCATTAATTGAATTATTGAAATGACATTGAAATATTACTCATAAGAATATATTCTTTGAAATCCTTTACGATCGAAGATAAAATTTTGTAAGGCACACGTGTAAAAAGTTTCTTTATTGCACTCCTGGCTTTAAAAAAACTCGCTCGTTCCTCGCTCGTGTTTTTAAACGCCAGTTCGTGCAATAAAGCATCACTTTTTACACTTGTACCTTAAATAACTATTTGTGAAACTGAATAAGGTTATAACCTGAGTGTAAAGATTACAGGAAATCTTACATCTGAAAAATAATAGTCAACATTAAAGGCTTACAAACACATTTTAGACAGTGGAATCATCAACCCCTTTTATTTAAAATGATCTGATTTTGTAAGCTTATGGTGCTTATTCTGTCTCTTGTTTCATTACCTATGGACTAAAGGCTATAGTAACCTGAGAGCAAAAAATTGTTAAAATATATACATCTGAAAATGAATTATGATTACGGAAGTCATTAATTGTAATTTAAAAAAATGTTGTGGTAAAACAAATTTATCGTGTTTTAATAACAACTCATTTAAGAAGAATGAAACTTTTATTGAATTCATCACCTATTCCTAATTGGACACTTTAGGAGACACTCCATTTATTTCCCACTTAAATATCGAAATAGATCTTCAGGATATCGAATAATTTTTGACCATAAAAATTCTGGCAACAATCTTGACCTTTCAGAACAAATTCGCTCCACATTTCTAGTATTATATGCATGTATTTAGACATGTTGATATAAGTTCCGGAGTTTTTGTGAACGGGTAATAAGCATTTTGATATGAAGAGTAAGGTGCTCCCCATTGTAGAGCAAATATCGAGCAGTACTCGAGTGTCCCCAAGACATAGTAGACAAGTATTGACAAAGGCAGCTCAGCATCTAGCATAAGTAAGTGATACCACAAGTTTACTGCTGAGCTCCTTCTCGTGCTCATTCCAACTAAACTTAGTATCAAGAAACAGAAAGGATCAATGTTCCCCATTGCCAGCACTTAGTGAAAATGTAATTTTACAGTTTTAAATATATTTATAAAAAGCTTGTTACTATTGAACCACATAATAACTTGATTGTTTATGTCGTTTCTTTATGTAACACGTTTATAAAACTATCAGCTTTGTTGACTGTTGTGTCATCTGCATACATGATCATCAAACCAGTTTTTATATAAGATGGAATTAAAAATAATAAAGGTTCTAAAATCAAGCCATGAGGCACATTACGTGTAATCTCTGCACATACAGATGACTTGCTATTTAAAAGAGAGACGTTGAGTTTTATTTTGGAGATATGAATTTATTAACTGACAACTTTCTGGTCTAAAATTGTACAAATACAATTTCCGTAGCAGAACGTCATGAGGAACACAGCCAGAGGCTTTGCTAAGATCAAAAATTTCAAAACTAGTCATTATTTCCTCCACAAAAGCATAACCGTGCTCTCTATTGAGTGCCCAGCTCGAAAACCATATCGATTATCGGTTAGTAATTCGTTTTCATTAAGAAAATGCAGTATTTGTTTAAAAAGCAGTCTCTTAAATATTTTAGAAATAATGGGCAAAAGATAACCTCACTTTTCAAAACCAGCCTAAGCAAGTTGCAAAAATCAAGGCCAATTCTAAATCATTGTTCCCCTGTCAACAACAACCAAGAACTAGCTTCTATCAATTTGGATTTTATAAGCTTAGCATAGTGGAAGATAGCTAAACAGATTATTACTACGCAGTGTTAAAACACCATATATTCGTTAATTTATATAACTTTGATCTCGTAGCATGTGAGTACGGAAATGTATATTTTTAACCTTCTTTCATCATTAATACTCAAGACTTTTACATTGTTATACATTCTGATAATAAAATTAAACACTTACTTACTTTACATAACACTATTTATACAAGGTAACAAAGTGTTTCATTATAAATTTCTTATTACATATTTTGTACTTACATATTTATATATTTAGGTTAAGTTTTATACACGTTGTTGACATTATTCATGTAATAAATACCTAGAAAACCCATGATTAAAACTCCTTCTTTAAGAAATAACTTCCCTGAAATACAAGTGTAGTGCATTGTTTAATAATTTGATAAAATTAATAGGATGTCAAAATGGATGACATCGATTAGTAATATGCGCTGGACTTGGGATTGCTGCTACATGGTTTCCATGTGGTGCAGTTGCATTCTGCTTTAAAATCCATTCAATTCTCAACAATCTTAATCAAAAATTATGTAATGTTATCCTAAAGTGTTTATCAAAGAGTTTGCAATAGGTTTGTGTGAAACATGATTTGCATTTATCAATGAGTTTATTTACCAAAGAAATATTTGAGACTGCAATGAGCAGGACACCTGCTAAGAATGCCGGAACAGGATGCCACAAAGAGTGCACAAGTGCAATATAGAAGGCCGAGAAAGTGTTGTGAGAATGCTGTCGAAGAAGATGACATAAAAGTCCTAAAACTAAGGGGTTCTCGAAGAGTGGCGATGGACCGTACAGAATGGAGGAATAAATTAAGGGAGACCATGGCCCAAATTGGGGCTGTAGGGCCATTGAATTGGCCCATAGGGCCCAGTAACTAAGGCCATTAAAAATGATGTAGAAAGATATAATATAAAGTTAATAAAAAGTAATAATGAAGTGCAAAATATTAATATTACTATTACAAAAAAATACATGGTTAAAGATCATGATAATTTTATTATTCACATTACAATAAATTTTAATAGCTAAAGAAAAATACCACTTGGTACTTTTTTAATTCTACTAATCATTATGATAAAAATTTTATTTCTTACAAGTATTTTATCATAATTACAATACTAATAAAATTAAAACTACTTTAACAACTACATGATTATACGTAATAATTATTTAATTTTTTATTGGATATTTTAATTTTAAAAAATAAAATTATGATTAAAAATAAAAATCCAGTCGTTATTAAAGTAATTTATAATCTCTTAAAAATAAATTAAAACATCATGATTCTGAAATAAATATATATTATGTACTACGTACACTCTCTACGTTACCTTCTTATGAGCAAAATATATCGTTTAAAATAGTATTAACATCAAATAAACGCTATTAAGGAAGCCGATACCGATGATTATAAACCAACGTTCGTAGTACCATCGCATTAAAGGTTATATCAATCAAATGTTTCCATTAAACAAAAGCACGAAATAAAGATGAAAAACTTACATTCTGCGCCCGCAAACGGCTCACCAAACAAATTCCCAAGCCAGCATTCCAGTAAATTTAGAAATTAATTTCTAGGTTATGCAATGTTTGTTTACATTGTATCATGCATTATTTACACATTCCGCACAGATGTCCACGTGAAACGACCCCTTATTCACTCAAACAGCACTACACTATAAATCCCGAAGCGTTTTTGAGGAACTCGCGTATAGGTTATGTTTGTTTACATTTTTTTCAACAACATTAATTGTTTTGTTTTCACGTAATCAGGTCACTATTTCTAGTTTGTGCACGTGCCATTTGAACACTGCCGATCACTATTAAACACTGCGGTGTCACTATTCGTCCGGCGTGATGATTAGATTTTGAACAAACTAATGTTTTTTTTGGCCATTAGATCTAATGTTTGTGTGTGTAATACTAAAAGTGGGCATGCATTGAAATATTTGTGGTGCTTAAAAATTTCGGATGCTTATTGGATGTGTTGGTGGGGTGTTTTAGTGACTGTTTAGGGTTGTTTTTGGTCAATTTTGAAAGTGTGAATATGTGTTTTAATTAATAGGAAATTAGTACAGATGCTAGTATTTAATTTTAGGATGATGGAATTTATTTATCTATTGTAATTATATGTATAAAATAGTAATAATCATAAAATTATGTCTATTATTGGTTGCCATTTCCTCTAACTTTTGTATTATGTTTGTTATTGGCACCAATAGATATTATTTAATAATTAATTCCCCTAACTTTTGATACAGCTATATTTTGTGTTTATAAAAAGCTAAACTTAAATACAGATTTCAATACAAAACAATTTCAACTGTTTAACTATAATTATTGTAAATTATTTCATTTCACTTTGGTAAAACAAAACACTTGTTATGTTAAAAAATATCTTGTTTTTCTTGACCAAATTTGTATATCTGGTTCCATCAAGTGTAACTCAACAAGTATCTATTACAAGTTCACAGTATTCATCAAATCAATAAATGATTGTTTAGTTACATGAAGATGCACTGACTAATTTCTTTACCTTTCTTCACAAAATTGCAATTAATAAAATTTGCGAAGGAGACTCGTATTTATTCAATAGTCAATAAATATTTGATTGAGGTAGAGCGTGAATCTAATATATAAATTATATACACTTAAAATTTAAAAGTAGTGAAATTAAAATTGTTTTCTTCACGTCAATTAAATAATTTCATAATTTTGATTGTGGTGTTTACTCTGTGATACATCTTAAATATGATGAAATTAAACTCGAAAACTTTGTATCACCACTATATTTGTAGAATTACAAATAATTACTGTAGTTTCGACTAATAATCTTTGTGAAGTTTAAAAGTAACCTCAAAATTAATTTCGTACTAAGTATTTTAACAAATTCAACTGAAAACAATTATTAGTATGGGGTATTCCTTACAGCCTACAGATTTTTAAATTTTCGGCAATGTTATGACCATGATCACTATGTTTATTTAGTTTTTAAATGTACTTACATATTTTATTTCCAAACACATTTTCAAGTGTTCGACCTGAGCGGGCTGATATATAGTAGTGTAAATATTGTCAGTAAACTCTATATGTGTTACACAAAAAGTATTGTATAGTGCTAAAATCCTTTATATTAATTATATACTAAAAATAAACTAAATTTCAAGATGAAGAGATAATAAATGAGGAAAACATTTTATACTAGGGAAAAACATTCTACAGAACAAAATATACCGCTTGTATTTAATGTAGTGTAATGCATGTTCATTTTTGCCTATTATTGTGAATTTTGTTAACAGAAAATAAGTGTATTATATGTCCAAAAATAATCGAACCGAATATATTATTTAAATTAAAATGTTGCTATAATTCCAGACTATAATCCAGAATGAAAATAGCACACAGCTTATTCCTTACTTCACTTGTTTATTAAGTTCTAAATACATTTGTTTCACAAGGTGAACATTATTAATATTGTGAAGGAAATGTACATTTAACACTTAATAAACAAGTGAAGTAAAGAATAAGCTGTGTGTTTTTCATTTATTTTCATTTACAAAACACTTCACATAAACTGAAACCAACAATAGTGATATAATCCAGAAATCATATAAAATATCCTACAAATACAAACCCTATCCGTTAGGTTAATTAAACACTTGGTTTTGTTTCACTATTTTCATATAAATATATAGGAAACCAAGTGTTTAATTAAACTTTTAATTAGTATAAAAATGTTTCACTATGGGTTAAGTCAGAATTTAATTCATCGTTTGAATATTTCGTTATATTTTGTATAATTTTTTTGTAGGCGACAATATCTTGATAATAATTGTTAGCTGCATAATTAAATATCAATAAAATAATTATTCAAATAGTTTTCATTAATTTGCATAAAATATTAACAGCATTATATCATAGTTTAATAGTAATTAAACATTTAAATCTTGTGGAGCTCTTAATTACTACTTTTTATTCAACTAATCCAATATGAAATGACTTTTATTTTTTAATGGTTTTAATGGTTCTGAAGTAATAAAACTATTTAGTTTAATGTTACACATTTCTTAAAGACATAATTGTCATATAATTAAAAAATACATAAAAACAAATGTGGGATATTTAAGATGTTCAATGACCGTTTCATGCAAATTTCTAATTAATGAGGTATATACACTTATTATTTAATAAAAGTTATGACTATTATCATTTAATATTCTCTGAAACACCAATTTTTACTACATAAATTATATATGTGTGATGGATGCACATTTGGTTGCATATATTACGCTATAGCATTTTATTAAAATATTTTATTTACAAGTTAGTTAATCATTTAATAAAAGCTTTAAAATTGACATAATGTTTTTATTTATCTAATTAAAGAAGTATTCTTTTGATATAAATGGTATCTACAGCATTTCGTTTAATATTTTATATATTTATGTACATTTTAAGACTTGATTAAAACAATTAGAAACCTCTACTATTTTATTTGTAACGAGATGTTCATTTTAAACATAAAGTTACCATTATTAATGGTTTAATAATGGTTTGTGAGTATCAAACCATTGATAATGGTCACCTTATGTCCGAAATGTACATCTGGTTACCAATGAAATAAATAAAATAGTGAAGAAAGGTTTCTAATTGTTTTAATCAAGTTTTTCTTATCTACATTTGAAGAGTAAACATAAATAATAATGTCTAAATACGTTACAATTAAGTGTAGAATTAAAAAGAGAATATTAAATCGTCACGTTATTAAATTCCTTAATTAATATTCGTGTTTTCTACATAATTGTTAGGTTTTATAACTAAAACACGTGACTTTCAAAGGGTTTAGATAAACTTTGAACAATGAATAGCTAATACAGTCAAAAAAAATGTGTTTTGGCTTAATCACAATCGGTGCTAAATAAAAACATAACCTATTAACGAGTAGTAGTAGTGTTTGGCTATCGACCACGTGGCCCTCTCGCCGTGTGATTTGTATATTTGTGTGTGTGTAAATGAGCTTGTTACTTTAAAGAATCGCCCCCCTCACACCATCAATTGTATCCCAAAGGTGAAACCGAATGTTCCACAACCGGCGTGTCCTATTAACGATTAGACTGAATTAAACATAAATAGTGCCTCCCTTTTAAATATTGGATATCAATCCTAAACAAAGGTTATATGAAGAGAATGGTTGTGACCGTAATACGTTGTAATCTATACTTGCACTGAAATGAAAAATTCACTCTTTTAAACACAATATTTGTGGTTAAATTTTTTCAATTCAGTTTGTTTTATATCTTCTTTTTCTATATACTTACTATTTTGTAAAAATAGCATAGAATTAATAAACAAGGATGTTTAAAGAGTTTTGATTTATTACGTAGAGACACTGCTGCCTTTGTTTCACCACACCGTGTCTTTATTATTATCTGCCTGATCAAGCCACAGTGTTGTGAAACAATTGTAGTATAATAAAGCAAAACTCTTTAAACATCCATGTTTATAATTTAATTGGATTACGGAGTTTAGCCAAGTAACGGTCTCATCAATTCAATAGCATAAAAGTTTATAATTCTCAATATCTTTCATTTGCCTTATATGTCATTTCTATTAATGCACTAGACACAGCTATAAGTATAGATTCTAAGAATAAAAATGAACCTGTTACATGAACATTAACGAGAAGAGAGAAATTTTGTGTAGTGAATAATTAACTCTTTGATTAGACATTTTTTTGCAATTTGCAATTTCAATAAGAAATTAATTCATCTTAGGTTTTGTTTCCCTTTAAATGGTAGCAAAAAGTTGTTTCAATAAGAACTTGCTTACTTTTACAATGGGATTTTAATTTCTTTTGGGTTATATGTGAAGTTGATAAAGTTGTAGTGCATACTGTTTTGTTCTTAATCCTATTTAAAGTTATTGTCAAAATATAGTCCTTTAAGATTGTGTTAAATATTTCAGGTATTATTTTGTACTTTGACATTTTTTAATTTTAATGAATAACAGAAAAACGTTTAACTTTTTTATACTACTTTTTATTTTTATACAACACTTTGTGACTGGTTTCGAATTACACAGTAATGATTACTGTACTACGAAGTGAACGCCTCCAAAATTCAAGATATTTTTAATTTTAGTTTGATAATATGCAGCTAAATTGTATTGAAATAGTAAATTCGATCTTATCATGAACATTATATTAATATATTAATGTTTAAATTATATTTAAGCATTACTTACTTGCAGGAGGAATGGTCTTCATGAAATGCTAATCAATAACATTTGTAGGAACATATTCTTTTAAGTTATGTAAAACTTTTACCTGTAAACTTATAATAAATTGTTACAAATTAATTTTACTTGCATTTTAAAATAAACAGCTTAAACTAGTGAAAAATATCATTGTTTTATAATGACCAAGTGGACCCCTCCAACTTACCGTAATTAAACCTATTTAACTACAAAACCATCCTCCTGATCTCATGAAAGTAAACTTAATATAAATAATATAAACATGTAATTTGATCCATCATTTCTTCGCCTGAAGATGTCCCAGTGTGGAGAAACAATTGTAGCGAATTGCTTAATAAAATTATTTGAATGTGTCGTCGAATATTATTTGTGAATATAAAAACGATCAAGTTACATAACAATCTAGTGGTAAGTTTCGTCTTGATAAATATTCTTCCGCTCGAAACCCATATATTTATGTCAATTTTTCTGGTCGTAATAATTATAAACTTAATGTTTTCATTAATTAAATTGCATTATAAACAATAGACTGCTTTCCTTGAATGTTTCTTTTTAACATTTGCACACCTTAAACATAAGCAATAACTACAGTAGTTATCTAAAAGAGATAATTAAAAAATAAATCAACCTTTTCTTGGTTGCCTTATATTCCTTCCAGAATGAGTAATATTTGTAGACAGAGGGTCGTAATAACAAAAAATAAGTTAAAAATAATGAAATACATATTTTGAATAATGTATATTAGACATCAATTGCTAAATAAAAATTATTATTAAATAATAAAAATTAATATGAAATATATCTAAACCCTACACCCATGCGGGTAGAAAGGGTCATTGAATATATATATATATATATATATATATATATATATATATATATATATATATATATATATATATATATATATGAAATATATCTAAATTGCAACTAATTGCAACTTATTTATGTCTTACTTACTTTTAGCATGTGCTTAATAAGAATAAAATAAACGAATAATAGACATCACAAGCATAATTACTTGGGTGAGTTGTTTCCCTAAATAGTAAATTCAATCTGATCATGGATGGTGTCCTAATGTTTAAATCATATTTAAGAATTACTTACTGGTAGCAGGAATAAGTGTCACAAATTGCAAATCAACAACATTTGTAGAAATATATTCTTTCAAGCATGTAAAATTTTTACCACTAAACTTATAATAAAACATTATAAATTGTTTTTATTTACATTTCAAATAACAAATACTTATTCAAAACAAACAGTTAAAACTAGTGAAGAAAATTGTAGTTTTATTACAAATTTTTAGGTTCAGTTGTGTTGTGTTTTAAAATAAAGTAAAGCTCTTTTATTTCAATTGTAAAGTTATAGATTTGATGGTAGAGGCGTTTACATCTTGAAATACAATAAATTTGACTTGCCACTATATTTTTTTTAATTACACCGTGGCTTTAATTAACTTATAAAGTTATGTTAAAAAGTCCAGCTCACTTCATTAATGAAATTAATTTTATCTCTTAGAACGTCTCCTTAACCTCTTAGATGTGCATGTTCTTCATGGTGTTGGCAGTAATACATAATTCCTAGGGCTGATTCTGTAAATAATTAATATAAATAAACAATGAGAGTTTACCAGAAAAATATACCTACTTGTAAATCGCAGGAATTGCTCTTTTTACTCTCGCCTATGTAAATAAACTCCTAGCAGTAAAATTTGTAAGTTGTGTATATATTAATTCATATATATTCTATGCTCCAAATGCTCCTATAATTCTTATATTTTTAAAAAAAGTTTCAAATCCTCCGAATTTATAGCAAATAAATTTAAATTAATAATATTTGAATGTTCTCTACTTTTATTTTCCATCCAACAATTTATTTTCAATGTCAACAACAGATGGTGCAGCAATTAATAAAATGTGGAACACATTTCTGTAGATGATGATCTTCAAAAATGTGTTCCACATTTTATTAATAGTTGCAGGTATTCTACTAAAAAATAAATAAATAATTTATATAAGGTACATAACTTACTGCTTTCACTGTTCCTTGTGTTAAGAATGTAATGCATCCCTAGCATAAGAGATGATAGATTAAATTATTATTTTTACATGATATTTAAAAATATTTAAAACAATACATTTTAAATAACGTACTCTGTATATTTGTATTTATTTATTTGTTTTGTGCTAAAATTTTATTATTAATTGGGAGAAGTAATGCACTTTTAATGTGTATTTATATTTATTCAGATGAGTGACACGTGTAAGTCCTTTATGGATCATTAATAGTCGCTTGACATGTGTTAAAAACTAAAACTAACTTTGAAAATGATCGTAATTAATTGAAACACATACGCCTAGTAGTAAAATGATGGAACCAAATTAGCCAATTGGAAAATATGGTTCCTTTACCAAGGTAGTGTAAGAATTATATGATATATTTAAAAAATTAATTGATCGAAGTATAATATTTTATTTAAATATTAATTAATCAAATGTTAAAGTTTTTATGTGGTTGTAGATAAATTAACCAAAATGCAATTGTGGAGACTTTCACTCTAAATGTAATTTATAAATACAATTTAATTTATGATTTTACTTTTACATGATGCAAGAATAAATATTTTCTCAAACACATTTTTTTTGCAGTTTGGTATAGGAAACCCTCAGACGGGATTTTACCAAGTCTGAGGATATTTGGGTTATATTTTATGGTTATGTATGTTTAAGAATTTCCTGACTATACTAGATGTGTTAATAATTATAGATTTCTGTGTTTGTTACTATTATTATTATTCTAATTCAAATTACTATATTCAGAGTTATCAGAGATGATTACAACCGTTTTGCAAACATGACAGTGTATAATATACCTTAAAAATAACCACTTAATGAAGGTTTACCTAATGCTTTCAATGTTTTGCTTTGTAACTAAGTTTATACCTTACTTAACATTAGGTAAACCTCATATTTATTAGAAGGGAATTTCTGGTTTCCATTGATTAGATTTCTTTCGCATACATGTCCAAGTCAAAATTTTATTTCACTGTCTGCAGCCATTTTTGTGTTATCAACAATCTAATTGATTAATAATAACAGAGCGGTTTTTAACAGAGCTCTAAAACCGTTAAACTTCTATTTTGTACCAGATTTAACAATTGATAGTAATTTTATGGCTAATATACAGGGTGACTGACGAAAAACCTTTGGTGCTGTATCTCGCTTATTTTTGATCCGATTTGAATAAATTAAACATCAAATTAAATGCATTTTAAAAGACTTTAATATGAACTGTACTGATATTTTTTCTTGCATCCAGTTTTTGGCAAAAGACCATCAACTTTTTTTTTTCAAATTGCACTGTATATATATTTTGTACTGATCCGCAAGGAGATTTTTTTCTGAATCTAAATTTGTAAAAGATTTTATCCATTCATCAAACCAAAGTCGAGAAATTGAGGATTAAAAAAAAATTAAAATCAAATACCCATAGTAAACAATATACAGAGCCTATTCCAAATGTCAAAAGTGACAGTGTCAGTCATTGCTACAATACTGCAATGATTTTTAATAATTTCATAATAAAAATGTTGCAAGATTTCAAAAACTGAAAAACGATTTCTGTAGAAGCACAAAATTCTAGTACAGTGTTTGAAATATTGCAACATTTTAATTATGAAATAATTAAAAATCGTTGCAGTATTGTATCAATGGCTGTCACTGTCACTTTTGACATTTAAAATAGGGTCTGTATATTGTTTACAATGGATACTTGACTTTTTATTTATTTTTTTAATCCTCAATTTCTCGACTTAAGTTTGATGTATGGATAAATTTGTCTACAATTTTATATTCAGAAAAAAATCTCCTTGCGAATCAATAAAAATATATATACAGTGCATTTAAAAAAAAATGTTGATCGTATTTTGTCAAAAACTGGGTGCGAGAAAAAATAACAGTTCAGATCCTATTAAAGTCTTTTAAAAATGGTTTAATTTGATGTTTTATTTATTAAAATCGGATAAAAAACAAGCGAGATACAGCACCAAAGGTTTTTCGTCAGTCACCCTGTATATATAATTAATAAAATAATAAAGTGAAGATTTTCGTTGATTATGATAATTTCGTGTTTAAATACAAACTTAAATTAATGAAATAATAATGCATAGTGATTTTGGTGTTGTATTAATTCATAGAGTCCTTCACGAATGAACTTGATATTTTAAAATAAATATGTTAAAATCTATTTTGGTGTATATACGGTTGCATATATCAAATCATAGTTATTATTAGATTAACTTGGTTCTGAAATTCTGACGCAATTTTTATTTTGTACATGAATATGACATCTTGAAATTAAAGACATATTATATTTATTAGTATGAGTAATTATAAAATAAATTGACTATACCAAAATAAGTCTTATTTGGTTGCGGCCGATCGCTCATATGACCAATTAAGAACAATTAATGACACAGAGTCATTGAGGGTAATGAGTATATTAATTTAAAGGATTAAAACTATAAGCTCATTTACACATACCCATAATTACATACATAACATGGTGAAACGACCACTTGGTGGATAGCCAAACATCACGACGACTAAATATCGAATAAACACGTTCTTCACCTTATTATATTAAAATAAGTTCTTAATCTTTAAATAATGTAGGTATTTTAGCATTTTACTCATTACCTTTGTCAAATTGTTAAATTGGAACTACTATAACTAACGTAGCATTTTTATTATTCCCAAATGTCTTCTTCTCCATGAAGGAAGAAAGCTAAAAATGATCAAGTTTGGTTTTCTTCATTCTTAAAATTCCTTACTTTGGTTATTTATACCTAAAGAGAATATTTAAAGATCCTACTTTTTCTACTTCATCCAAAAACCCATATTAAGGAATGTTGACGGTAAAGATAAACTGGATCTTGAAGGTTCTTCTTTAAATATAAAGAACACTAGTTTAAAACTAAAGAAAACCAAGGAATATCAAAAGGAGTGTTGGAAATTTTAGTTTATTAGTATGTTACTGAATGAAATGACTTCCGTTAAATAAATTATTATTATTATAAAGAAAAAGAAGAGAAGATATTTTGCAGACAAAGTTGGATATGGGAATTAAGAAGAAAAGGAAACTCCCCAACCCCCACTGTGTACATGTGAAGCATATAAACGAGAACGCTCGTTGAAATTCGGGAAGCTTATGCTTCCTGTAGAACTGCTAAAGAGAATCCCTGGCAGAAACTCCTGGACTTCATAGAAGACACAGGAGTACACAGGGAGTAAAACATCCAGAGACGCACAAAAGGACCACGAAGGCCGCAGTGCAGAGACGATAAGCGACAGCGACAGCACCTCATGAGGATAAAAATACCCTTCATACAAAACGATGGAATTTTGTGAATAAAATAAAACAAAAAGGTTGTTGGAAATTTTAGTTTCTTTTGAGATAAAGAAAAGAAAGGAAAGGATTTTGAAGCATATTAAAAATTGAAGAAATCTCAAAGAAAAATTGCTGGAAAATTCTTGGAATCTTTAAGTCAAAAAATCTAATACCTATTAAGGAATATTTAAAAATATAGAATAAGAATAGTAGGAAAAATTTATAAATCTAGAGCAAAATTTGATAAAAATTTACTAGAACATTTGAAGAAACTTCTAGAAATCTGGAAAATAAATTTTGAATACTTAAAGGCAAGAATAGAAATTTGAGAAACATTTTTCTATAAAATTGTGGGATTTTAGTTTTTAATTTTCTAGAAAATTTTAGGAATCTGAAAGGAAAATTGCTAAAAGAATTAATTTAAAAAAAAACGAGGAAAAAAATCCTGCAAAAATCTTAAATACCCAAAGACAATTCTTGAAATATAGAGGAGAAATTGCTGAAACATTTGAGAACCTTTGAAGAAAATCCTCGTAAATTCTTAAAGAAATTACTATAACATTCTAGAACTCTTGAAGTAATTATTTTAAAAGAAATTTATAAGTAAAGTTGTTATAACATTCTGAAACTTTCAAAGAAAATCCTTAAAATCTCGAAGAAAATTTCTGTGTAAAACACTCAATTCTAAAAATCTGGGGAAGGAAATGATAGAAAATTTTAGAACCCTAAAAGAAAAGCCACGTAATTTGGAAGAGAAATTTGTGCCTAATTTTAGGATTCTGGGAGAATATTGCTAAAAAAAGTTCTCCAATCTCCAAAATTGTCTTTCAATTGAATTTTTTTATAAGATAAAGCAAGAAATGGTAGACAATTTTTGAAAAATCTTAAGTTAAAATTGCAATAGAAATCTAGAAATCTCGAAGATGGTAATAATGAGAAGGGAAATCTAAATAAAATTTCTGTAAAATACCTTTAAATGATATGATTAGAAAAGTCAAGAAGAGAATTCAACAATTGCTTGTTGATGTTGGTGCAAAATTCCAAAATCTTTAAAGACGCTGTTTGAAATCTGGAAGGAAGTTACTGGAAAAATTTAGAACGCTCGAAGATATTTCTAGAAATCCGAGGGAATTTTTGCTAGGAATCTGCCAGAAAATTGCTTAAAAATCTTATTCTCTAAGAAATTTCTTTCAAGTTTAAAGAGAATTTTTTTTATAAGACGAAAATAAAGGAAAAAAATTTCAAAAATCTTGAAATATTTTTTTTTCATTATGGTAAAATATAGAACACACAATTTTAAGAATGAAAAACGCTAACATTATTCTTTTATAGGAAACTCCGGGTATGTTAAGAATGAAAAGGAAAAAGAAGGATCACCAAAACTAAAATAAATAAATAAAATATGAAACTATGGAATTTTGGAAAATAAAAAAAAAAACAAAAAGGGTGTTAAAATTTTATTTTCATTGGATATAAAGAAAAATTAGGGAATATTTTTTGCAGATAAACTGCGACAAAGGGTGTTGGAAATTAAATTATTTTTGGGGATAAAGAAAAAGAAGAGAAGACTTTTTGATACCAAGTTATGGAATGTTGTCAATAAAATAAGACAAACAGGTTGTTGAATATTTTAGCTTGTTAGAGAAGGTCGCCAATGAAGGAACTCAAACATTGTAAAGACCTGGAAGAAAAATTGTTGAGAAATTCTTGGAACTTTAATAGAAAATGGTTGAAATTTTGAAGTAAATTGCTGTAACACTGTAAAACGTTCAATTCTAAAAATCTGGGGAAGAAAATTTTAGAAACCTAAAAGAAAATTTACGTAATTTGGAATAGAAATTGCTGGCAATTCTAGAAGAAACTTGCTAAAAAAATTCTCGAATCTCCAAAAATTTCTTTAAATTTTAAAGAGATAATATTGCTAAAGCATTATATAATTAATACTGCACCAGCTAAATATTTAACGAAGCAACACATACAAAATATTCAAAACAAGTAAATTAATCTTAAGAAATTGATTTATTGTCCTATGTTTTTTGTAAACAGAATTGATTAAATTGATAAATTATTTTGATTCACGAAATTAATTCAACAATCAATTATAATCATAGGAGTGTTTCTCTATCGACCACGTGGTCCTTCCGCCGTGTGATTTTCGTATTTGTGCCTTCTTATTTTCATGTAATATAATTCAGCATCATAATTATGTATTATTATGGACAATAATTTTAAGCTTTTAAGTTAATTAATCTATATGCAACCCAATTCACACATTAATTACAGAACGTATGGACACAATCCATTAAAGACAAAAAAGCGTATCAATGTTAAACTACTTTTTTACAGTTAAAAAACAAACTGTATTTCAATAAGTGATTGTGGAGGCTTTCACTTTGTGATAGTTGAAGGGCGGAGTTCATCCTGTAAAATGTTCTTCCATTTAAACCCATGGGTGTTCATTGATTCATAAAACTGGAAATTAGTCACTTTTCATGCATTAAAATGCTTGTATTTCCAAAATTTTTGGGATTTGTTTACAAAGACTTGTCACTTTGATAAATTATGAATACAAAAAGAAGACCAATGCTAACGTAGCAAAAAAAACTTGTAAATTCGTTTGTATTGTAATAAAACTAGGATTAAATACATAGGTGATTTATTAAGGAAACGATACAATATTATGTAAAAATCTAACATAAAAATTATAAACTATTACAAACCATTGTGATATAATAACAAATCAAAAGTGAAATTCTTCTTAAACAAAAAAGAACGCAACATTTCTTCCCGAAAAATTTTATTCATATAAATCCATCCGTTGATGATTCCCATCGCCGTTTCCAAAATATTTGCTTTGGTATATTATTATTTTGAATTTAAACAAGGACTGTATGCATGGATTATAAGTGATTCGTATGTTTGAATATGACGTGGCTCTTAAGGTGGGTTTTCTGTTTGAACGACTTGAGGCAAATTTCGCACTGGAAGTGCCTCTGGTCGCTGCACTCGTACTTCATGTGCCTCGCCAAATTCCCTTTAAGCGTATACCGCCTGTTACAATTCGGACAATGATAGTAGGTCCTATAGCCTGAAAAAGAAACATTAACAAAATGGTAATAAAAGGAAGTGAAAATGTTTAAAAGGTCTAACTCTAAATGGACGGACAAGTACGGATAAAATGGTTTAATGATTAAACAAATTTAAAAAAATACGGTTATTGCGATATACTAGATTAAATATAAAAAAATATATATGTTGTGTAACTTAAATCAGTATTAAAGATGTTGAGATTGTGGATTTACCAAATTATTAGTAGTATTTTATTTAAGTAAATATGTTTGATAAATTATTTATTGAAGAAGGAGTTAAGTTGACTTTGTTTTACTACTGTATTTAAAATTACACGTGCCTATACTTTTGACTAACAGCTAATCATTATCAAATATAAAGTCAAATCAAACTTTATGTCTTGTAATGAGTAGCTGTTTGTCGAAACTATAGTTAGGTATTTTCTTCTTCATTATATTCAGGATGTACCACAAAGTAAACGCCTCCACAATTAAACATTAGTTATTGTTCCCTGTCAACAATACCCACGGACCGGTTTCGATATATTTGGATCTTATCAGCGTAGCGCAGTTGGAGACAGGGAAACGGAGTTTTACTTTGGAGTATTTAACTTTCCGGGTAAACCGTTAGTCAAGATATTACCTTAAAGGTGCAACGCTAAGACAATAGATGGCACTTTTGTGGTAATATCTTTGATACATAATTGAAATACATACAAATCTAATAAAGAGAATGGTTGCGACCGTTTTCAATTCAGTGTACATACAAATCTATAAAATAATATTATGAGATTCTAAGCAATATTTTACCAATATAGCACTTCTATTACACTGATGACATTAGTATCACTTTAAATATTATATTTGTTCTATTAAAACTCAATGATCACATTTTGAATTAATTACTTTAATTCTTTAAATAAATACTGTTAACGAATATTAAAATATAATTTTAAGTTAAGTTTACAAAAATAAGACAGTTAAAAGTTTTAAAAGCAGTTGAATTTTTTAAAGTATAGACAAATATGTTTGGAACCAATTAAATTTTTAAAAAGTTAACAGATTTGAAATTTAATAAAAAAATAAAATTATCTAATTACTCTTACAAATAGTATGAATACTCCGTAGTTCTAGAGATTTCCAGCAAAGTTTGTTCTAACCTTCTTAAATTTTTCAGTTTCCTTTTAGATTTTTAGAATAATATTTTGAGAGTTCTAGAAATTTTACCTATGATTAATAATATTTTACCTATATTATTTGATGTATAATGATGAATGAGTTCAAGAAATTTCTTTAAAATTTTCTAGCAGTTTTCTATGAGCATTAAACTATTTATTACTTTATTTCATTAGAAATTAGCAACAATTTTTGTTTATTTTATTATTATTTTTACCAATTGGCCTTCTTGAATTTCAGACTTTTAGAATTATTCATTTAGACCATTTTTTTCTTAAATTATTTTCCAGCCCTTTACAATTTTCCAGCGTTGTATATATTATTCCTCAAAAGTATTTCACCATTTATTACTTTATCTTATCCGAAATTTCTAACAATTTTTATTTAGTTGTATTAGAATTTTTCACCAATTACGCTTCCAAGTTGTATGAATTCACCTCAATTGTTCTAGAATTTTTTAGCAAATTTTATTTCATATTTCTTAAAATTTCCAGCGAGTTTTCGTACAGATTTTTAGAAGTTCTTTTGAGAGCTCTAGAAATTTCTTTATCCATTTTACAATTTTTCTTCAAAAGCTCTCCCTCATTTTCAAAATTTACTAGCCCTGTGTTCTCCGTTTTTATGAGTGTTCAATTTTATATTCTTGCCTAATCTTATCATAGTTTTCACAATTACGTGAATACTCTTCGAGAGTTATAAAGGCTTTTTAGAATTTCTTAAATGTTTTATTAATTTGCTTTTTTTTAGAGTTGAAGAAATTTTCATCAATTTGTAGAATTTTAAAATTTCAAACAATTTTCTTCCATTTTCGAGAATTTCTTTTGTGACTTCTAGAAAGATGGTTTTATTATTTTAATCTAACAGAATTTTAAAGTATTCCAGCATGTGCCTTCTATTTTTAAATAGTATTTCGTCATTTTTAATACTTTATCTTATCGGAAATTTCTAACAATTTTTATTTACTTGTATTACATGAATACTCTCCGAGAGTTTTAAAGGCTTTTTAGAATTTATTAATTTTTTTATCAATTTGCTTTTTTTTTAGAGTTGAAGAAATTTTCATTAATTTGTAGAATTTTAAAATTTCAAACAATTTTCTTCCATTATCGAGAATTTCTTTTGTGACTTCTAGAAAGATGGTTTTGATTTTTTTAATCTAACAGAATTTTAAAATTTTCCACCATGTGCCTTCTATTTTTAAATAGTATTTCGCCATTTTTAATACTTTATCTTATCGGAAATTTCTAACAATTTTTATTTACTTGTATTATAATTTTTCTACAATTACTCTTCCAAATCAAAGAAATTTTAGTAATCTGGAATGTAAATTGCTGGGATATTCAAGAAATCCGAAAAACTCTAGAACTAATGCAATTTGGAAAAACAGTGACTGAAAAAAATCTGATAAAATTAAATTAAAATTATTGGATAATTCTGATAATATGAACCTATATAATTTAAAAATCTGAAGCAGAATTTGAGGAAAAATTTTAAAACCCTCAAAAAATTCATACCAAGGGATCTAGAGTTTTCTAGCAAATTTTATTCTATACTTTTGAGAATTCCATAAATTTCTTTGTGGGTTCTAAAATTTTTCGACAAATTCTCGTTCAGATTTTTAAATTACCTAGTTCATATTATCAAAATTTTCCAATAATTTTCATTTAATTTTATCAGATTTTTTCAGCCACTGCTTTTCCATTGCATGGATTCTAGAATTTTTCGGATTTCTTGAATTTCCCAGCAATTTACTTTCCAGATTACTAGAATTTCTTTGATAATTCCATAAATTTTCGGAATTTGTAGAACATTGTTCGTTTTTCAAAAATTTGTATCTTTAAAATTACCTTTACGAGTTCTAGAAATTTCTTTCTGGTTTCTAAAATTTTCCCTCGTATTCTCTTTCCGATTTTTAAAATTGTCTTTGACGTATCCCAATAATTATGCATTGTCCTAGCGTACCCTTGACCTATCTCAATAAATTATGCACTACCCTAGCGTACCCCTGACCTAGCCCAATCAATTATTCATTATCCTAGCGTACTCCTGACCTAGGCTAATAAAGTGTTGATTGCCCTAGCGTATTCTTGACCTATCCCAATAAATTATTCATAGTTCATTCACCCCTGACCTATCATATGCGATGGTCATTGTCCTGGCATACTTGCACAAGTAAATAAATACATTCCTGACTTTTCCCAATGTATTATAATAATGTCTGTGAAAGGTAACAAAACATACATTTGTATAATACGAAAAAAAAATCTAAAAAATAAGCTTAAATTAGCAGAATATGGTAGTTGCTATTAATAAAATGTTTGACACTTTCGAAAATGAATATCAAATAATATAATTACTACCAAATAATTTGATGAATCATCATCAAGTCTTCATAGAGCAACCGTCACCAGAAGAATAGCAGATGAGAATGAAAGAATACATATTTTATAAATTCATGCCTTTCCAAATGCGATTAAAATTTTTGTAGAAAATTATTATGTATAATATTAGTATCTTTTTGTTAGCATTTTGAATAACGTAGATAGTAACCCTTTCCTACCATATCCTCTTTTATAAAATTAACCATTTAAGAACAGATTGAGATGGCCCTCAATATCTTTGGCTATAAACTATCAAATTTTTCCAAATTAAACCAACCATTTGGCTTTTGTTGCAGCTTTGTCATCCGATATAGCACCTGCTATCAAGAGTAACGCAAGGTGATCAGACACCTATGCAATTATTATGCAAATTGCAACAACTTCCTATCCACACATATGTTAATCGTATTTTAATTATAACATAACAAAACTTAGTAATTTTGGCGATATGGTAGACTAAATACCAGAAATATCTAGTTCTTACACAATCTGCGCGATAACCACAGCCCCTCAAGCAATATCAGCAGTTTCATCAAACACAGATGACAACATAAAAGTTGTAGTAAAAAGAAATCCATTATTTTTCCAATTTTTCCTTTAGTTATCTGTATCTCGTACTTTTCTGACAGTTTTGTTTGAGCGCGCGTCAAAGACGGACACTGGCAAAGAGAAAGTATGCTATATTTTACAGTTTTTCTTCGATAAAGGAGAAAACGCAAGCCAGGTGACTGAAAATGTGAATAATGTTGTGGCCAATCACGCACAATTTTGTTTTAGTCGATTCTGTTCCGGTAATTTCGATTTTAAAGATGCACCACGCATTTGAAGGCCAATTGTCGAAAATATTGATAAAATCATGGACGTTGTAAAGTCTGACTGTCATGCAAGCATTATTTTGATTTCCCAAGAGCTAAAGAAGCTCGATGTATGGATCCAACACGAGTTAACGCTAAAAAACCTCATGGACCAAGGTTGGTGACTGGTGATGAAACGTAGATCAGTTACGACAACGTCATTCGCCCAGAAGTGGCCAGCTTTGGATATAGAGGAGAAATTGTATTCCATCAGTACAACGCCAGGCCACACTCTTCGATAGTGACTCTCCAGAAGCTGCGGGAGCTTGGTTGAGAGGTCCTTATGCATCCACCTTAGAGCCCGGACCTGGCACCAAGTGATTACCATGTGTTCCTGTCCATGGTAACAATTTTGCTGGTGAAAAATTGGCTGCAAGAAAGGCTTGTGAAAATCGATTGTCTCAATTTTTGCCAATAGGGACGAGGGTTTCTATGAGAGACGCATAATGAAATTACCTTAAAAGTGGCAACAAGTCTGAGAATAAAACGGTGCATATTTCACCTAAATTTATTATGTTTTTGTCAAAAAGCAAACATTTTAAACTACAAGAAAAGAGTTTGAGAGACTACTCAAATTCAGTTTCAGCTAATCTTCAGCTAGTCCCTGGGCAACGCCGTTACACCTAGTAACGAAACTAGATGGTTCTTGGCGCCCCTGTGGTGAATATCCTTGCTTAAACAGAAGAACGGTATCCTTTGTCTCTTTTACATGATTTTACCTGTAACTGTTGTATTTTCCAAAATCGATTTGTTCAAGGCATACCGTCAATTTCTGATCAATTCTGAAGACATCTCAAAAAAGGCAATCACAACACATTTGCCCACTTCGAATACACAAGGATTAGTTTTGACCTAAGAAACGTAGCTAAAATCTTTCAGAGATTTACGGATTCAATAAAAATACTTAATAGTTTGTCTGTATAACTCGATTTAGTCTCCGCTGACTATAGTTTTGACAAGACACTTGTCATTTTCAAATACAAAACATAGCTATCTATAATATTACAACCTTTTGTAGTATGATGGATAAATAAATAAATAAATAATAGTAATATTAACAAACTGCCGAGAATAGAGGAGTGTTATTTACACAATCAGTCTGCTCATCTAATAGTGGAAATTCTGGATGGGTACGGGCTTTTCTGATTCCAACAGATCCATTTTTTGTCCCTTTTAAGCAAAGTGCAATATCGAGAGTACATCTTCGCAAAAAGAATGTGATTTATCGATAAAATGTTTAGCAAAAGTTGATTTTGTCTTAGCTGAAAAGGTCGTAAATGTTCTTTAAGCTTAATGTTAAAATTACGACCAGATTGTCCTATGTACACACTTCGATAATTTTCACAACTTAACTTATAAATTCCCTATTTATTCATTTTATCCCACCTGGTTTTTGGATTGAAAATAATATTACTAATTTTTAAACTAGGTCTAAAGGCTAATGTTATGGTTTTTTTAGAATGTTCAAAATTTCAAACTGCATTTCCCAAAACATGTCAAAGAATATGATGGTACTACTGCAAACAAAAATTTTCTAACCTTGCGCATTTCGTGTTTCTTAAGTAAATTATTAAAAATGCTGCTATTATAATTATTATTGGCTGTAAATGTTTTTATTAAAGATATTTTTTTCTCAATGGCGTCAGCTGATAAAGGCAAATTCAATGCTCGATGTATTAAAGAATTGAACGCAGCCATTTGATGATACCTTAGCTTGTCTTGTTGGAACTGATATTCAGACTATTAAGTATTTTTATTGTATAATAAAATGTATAACGATGTAGACGCCTCAGGAATCAACGATATCATTTATGGATTCGCTACTGCGCAGACTACCATTTTGCTTTGCGTACATCGACAACATACTCGTCATCTGCAGCTGGTTTAGTTTGGAATCAAAATTAACCCAGACAAATGTGTTTTCTGCGAGAAAAATCCAAAAAAATGTGCTCTTTGGATTACAGCATCAGTATTGAGGACATAGAACTTCTAAAGTTTGATCAAATCACCTTAGAGTTTCGTCACCGCTAAACCTACTTGCAGCATCAACTCTACCAAAGAAACCATTGGTCTGGATTGAACCCGTGCTGCATGCATTTTTAGGAACCAATGCCGCATTAGTCACGGTAATGTAAAGCCATTTATAATCTAGATATTATGATACGTCTGTCTCAACATATAAAATTAGGCTAGTTTTTGTAAAGGAGTCTTTTACATAGTGATCTACTCCATACAGTCATCCAGTAGGATGATACAGTCAACTCTGCTACGCTTGCACTACTAGACCTTGTTGTGGAGTTTAGTATAGCATTTTGGTAGATGCTCCAAATTACTTAAGGATATTTCTGGCGTTCAATAACTGCTACCTTTCTTTTCAAAAATGTTCACACCAACTGAGCGTAAATACACCACGTTAGGGTGTAAAGGTTAGACGTGTACATAACCATAAGAAAGTTCAAATATGATCTCAAAGGTAAAACATGTATTGCCTTTATCGATGATAAACATCTGATCGCTTCTATCTGTTCTAGTTCAGATAGCTTTTTAGGGATAGTACAGACACTTAAACTAGATTGCCACTGATATCCGGCACATTCCTGGAAAAGATAATAACGCAGCTGACACACTGCACACTGTTGCGAGTTGGAATTATCGTTTTAGACCTCATCACTGAAAATTATAATCTGAAGATATCAAATTTAAATATCTTTTGGGCAGTGATAGTACTGCACTTAAACTGCTACACTTCATCCCAGTCGGCTCCAGAATGAACATCTACCTACACACATGTGTGTTCTTCAATGCTGGAGGAATATGATATAGTGTTGCAATATCCTATTTTCCTCCAGCGTTATGCGTTATCTCCATGAACTCATCAACCCGGGCGCTCGTGCAAATAAACGTCTTGTAGTAGCACATTATGTGTGACCGAGGGTGAACCCCGATACTCTTCTTCAATTCTTGAGAATCCAGATCCGTATGAACAATTCACCGACATTCACATCAATACAATTAGTTCTTGTTGCCTATTTGCAAGAATGTCAGATACCTTTTGGTTTGCTTTGATTGATTTACGCATTGAAACAGAAGCCTATTCTCTTATTGAAATGAGTGCAGATTATTTTCAATCACTGATCTGTAGGACTTTGGAAGATTCTATTTCCAAAGCATTTCTGTTTGATTGCACGCGTTGGAGTGCCGCTGATGGTCATCATTTGCCGAGCTCTAGACAGTGGAAGAAAAAGGTCTTTCGGTTTTCATCACAAATCCACAACCGCCTACCACTCGCAACGTTCATAGAATCATTGATCATTTAAGTTGAGTCTTTAATTTATCTGTTAAGCCACTTTACCAGACCAACACAACTGACAAATAAAAGACTCAATTCGAATGAGCAATAATCTTGAGAACTGGATAATACAATTACCGCTAATTTTACTTGGTCTTCGAACAGTCTACAAATCATCCCTTTTGGGCACTACTGCAGAGTTCACTTAGACATTACGCATAGCGAGCGATTTTATAGTTGTGGAACTATAAAATTTGTTACGCGGAATGTGGATCGATCTGCAAATATTTGACCCTGTGACAACACGTTCAACTACTCGTAGAGATTACGTTCAGCTCAAGTAAATATATCACCTTGCCAAAAATCGGTTAGTACTTAGGAGACATAGTCTCAAGTGAAGGCCTTATAGCCAAAGTGCAAAAGATTTCCAATAATTTATTAGTTGATACAAAATTTACTTATTTTATGCAGCTAATGCCGACGGTATTTACTAAAAACGCTATTATTGCAAAACACCCTTTGCAATGACCATGTGATAAACGAGAGCCAAATTCAACAAATAATATCGCTATAATGTTAACTTTCCTCACCAAAATAAAAATTCCACTTCGTTAGATACATTTTGTTGCCTCAACAGCAAGTTTTTAAAAAATATTTTATTTTTAGCGACTCAGGAAAAAGATGTTGAATAGCCAATAATTAAAAATATATTAGGAAAATGAGACACTTTTCAATGTTGTTTTTGAAATATTGCTGTTTTAAATAAAAGCAGTGCTAATTTTCGGAAACTAGTCGTTCGAAAATTATTTAAAAAAAAATATTAATAACTATTTACATGGCTATGTAAAGATCAATTAACATTTGTTATATTTCTTCTTAAATTCGACGAACAAAAAGAAAATTGTTTTAAGCATGTAATAAAATGATTTGTAAGCTATATTCAATATAAATGTTACAGTGATATTTATAAAGAATCTATAACAAACCTACCGACTGCGCTAAATTATAATAAGATTATTTATTAAACCAAATATACATTGGAATGTTTAAATGATTATGGAGGAGGAGACAATTAAAGTATTAACAAAAAATTGAAACTATTTGAAAAAAAAACACCTTCGTTGCAGAGAAAACGGCTTAAAGTGACATTTATAGAGAATCTACAACAATCCTACCGACTGCGCTAAAATATAATAAGATTATTTAATAAACAACATATGCTTTGGAATTCATAGTAGTTAAAAATATATCCTCTCTTCAATGTTTAAATGATTATGGAGGAGGAAAAATGAATGAATTAACTACAAATTTGAAAAAAACACTTTCGTTGTAAACAAAACCGTAATAATTTGATGGATGGCTTCAAGCGCCATTACTTTGTGATACATTTTTTTAATAATATTTATTATCAATCTACCTAATAGCCAAGTAAATAATACAACCTAATTTAATCCAAATACCTTTATTTTTAAAAATACATATAGATCTTACACTAAAATAAATGAACACAATGAAAACGTTATCAATTTATTTAACAATTGAATTGCGATTTAAAAATTTGTATTAGGAATATCCGCGACGCTCGTCTGAATTAATGTTGTTAATGTTGTGTATTACGCGGTAGTGCTTCTTCAGGTACGACCTCTGCTTGAAAGCCTTTTTGCAGACCTCACAAGGGAAACACCTTGCGCCGTTACATTCGTACTTGATGTGCCTGCTCAGGCTGCCTTTCAATGAGTACCGTTTGTTGCAAATTATGCACGAGTAATTGCCTAAAATAAAATCGAGTTAGAATTTTTTGTCGAAAGGGAAGCAATTAGGTCAAATCGATGTATTTTACCTGTTTTTTTTGGTTTGTTGATGTAAATAATTATATTAAATTTGACTTACATCCAGTATTAAACTTTAAAAATATTCCAATTGACGAATTTAGAGGCTGCTAACATATCTTCTTGATAATGGATGGATTTGGGTTTAAGTGAAAGAACATTGGAAACTAGTAAACTCCACTTGTGATTTTTATACGCGTTTCATTAATGTTAATTTCAACCTTCTACATTATTTACCATATTTTTAAAAGTATATTACCCCTGTAAGTATTTCGAAAATTATAGATGTGATTATTGACATACGAATTTTTAGAAGTTAGTTTTCTCTGAATTATAATTCTAAGCGTTATAGTTTTACTTTCAGGCATCAGTTACAAATTATTTTTTCTATATTTTAAAAACACATTATACATGTACGTATTATAAAAAATTCAGAATTATTACAGCTGCAATTACTTCCCTAGAATTTTTTTAACCATCGAGTGTAACTTTTCATTCTCTTTTAATCAAAGTTTTATTCTTTGTAGTTTAATTAAGAGTCATCAATTATCAATTATTTTTCTACTTTTGTAGTTGTACATTATTCTGGAATGTATTATAAAATTTGTAGGATTAATTCTGCTGAAATTATTTATTTACAAAATTTTAAACCATCGAATGTAATTTTTCTTTTTCTCTTAATAAAAGTTTTATTCGCCGTTGTTTTAGTTTTAGGCATCAACTGTCAATTGTTTTGTTGTATTTGTGAAAATCAATTATTTTTCTATGTATTATGAAAGTTTTCAGATGATATCTGGAGGAATTATCGTTTTACTATTTTTTTAACCATCGAATGTAGGTTTTAGTTTTCTTGAAATTTAGGTTTCAGGAGTTGTAATTTTATTTTTAGGCTTAAATTACCAATTATTTTTCTATAATTATAAAAGTACATCATTCTTAGATACATTTTCAAAAGGTTAAAATGATTTCTTTTCAAATTACTTTTTCTACAATATTTTATATCATCGAGTGTAATTTTTGGTTTTCACTCAATTAGAATTCTACGCGTTGTAGTTTTGTTTTCAGTCATCAGCAGTCAATTATTTTTCCGATTTTGCAAAAGCATGTTATACTCGTATATACTCAAAAAATTTTAGAATTATACTAGTGGCAATTATTTATTTACAGTTTTATAACTTATCAAATGTAATTTTTCGTTTTTACATAATTAAAGATTTAAGAGTTGTAGCTTAATTTTTAAACAATCATACACAATTTTTTTGCCATATATACAAAAACCTTTTACTTTTCTATGTGTTCTGAAAATTTCAAGATGATTTGCGCTGCGATTATTATTTTACAATTTTTTTAAGCTTCGAATGTAAATCTCAGTTTTCTTCAAGTTAGAGTTTTATGCGTTGTAATTTTATTTTCAGGCATAAATTAACTATTGTTTTCCTGTTTCTACAAAAATACGTTATTTCTGAACATATATTGGCAAATTTTACAATTAATTTTGCTCTAATGATTATTTTAAGAGCTTTTAAACCATCGAGTGTAATTTTTGGTTTTCTTTAATTAAAAGTTTTAAACGTTGTAGTTTTATTAAGAGTCATAAATAGTTACTTGTTTTTCTATTTTAGCAAATATACATTACTCTGGTATGTATTATAAAAAAATTATGATTATTTCTGCTGTAATTATTTATTTACAATTTTTTAAACCAACGAGTGTAATTTTTCGTTCTCTCTTAATTAAAGCTTTATTCACTGTAGTTTTACTTTTATTCAACAATTGTCAATTGTTTTATTGTATTTGTGAAAATCGATTACTTTTCTATGTATTTTGAAAGTTTTCAGATGATATCTGCAAGAATTTTACTATTTTTTTTACCATCAAATGTAAGTTTTAGTTTTTTTTTTCAAGTTGGCGTTTCAGGAGTTGTAATTTTATTTTTAGGCTATAATTATCAATTATGTTTCTATAACTATAAAAGTACATTATTCTCAGATACATTTTCTAAGGGTTACAATGATTTCTACTCGAATTATTTTTGCTACAATCTTTTATATTATCGAGTGTAATTTCTGGTTTTTACTTAATTAGAATTCTACGCATTTTAGTTTTGTTTTCAGTCATCAGCAGTTAATTGTTTTCAGAATTTGCAACTCAAATGTACTCTCAAATGTACTCAAAAGTTTTTGGAATGGTCTAAGTGGCAATTATTTACTTACAATTTTATAACTTATCGAATGTAATTTATAGTTTTTACTTACTTAAAGATTTAAGAGTTGTAGCTTAATTTTTAAACAATCATACACAATTGTTTTGCCATATATACAAAAACCTTTTACTTTTCTACGTGTTCTGAAAATTTCAAGATGATTTGCGCTGCGATTATTTTTTTATAATTTTTTTAAGCTTCGAATGTAATTCTTAGTTTTCTTTGAGTTAAAGTTTTATGCGTTGTAGTTTAGTTTTCATGTATAAATTAACTATTGTTTTCCTGTTTCTACAAAAATACGTTATTTTTGAACATATATTGGCAAATTTTACAATTAATTTTGCTCTAATGATTATTTTAAAAGCTTTTAAACAACCGAGTGTAATTTTAGGTTTTCTTTAATTAAAAGTTTTAAACGTTGTAGTTTTATTAAGAGTCATAAATTGTTAATTGTTTTTCTATTTTAGTAAACATACATTACTCTGGTATGTATTATAAGAATTTTATGATTATTTTTGATGTAATTATTTATTTACAATTTTTTAAACCAACGAGTGTAATTTTTCGTTCTCTCTTAATTAAAGCTTTATTCGCTGTAGTTATAGTTTTAGGCAGCAATTGTCAATTGTTTTGTTGTATTTGTGAAAATCGATTACTTTTCTATGTATTGTGAAAATTTTCAGATGATATCTGCAGGAATTATTGTTTTACTATTTTTTAAACCATCGAATGTAAGTTTTATTTTTTTTCAATTTGACGTTTTAGGAGTTGTAATTTTATTTCTAGGCTTAAATTATCAGTTGGTTTTCTATAACTATAAAAATACGTTATTTTTTGATACATTTTGAAAATGTTACTGCAATTATTTTTTCTACAATCTTTTATATTATCGAGTGTAATTTTTGGTTATCACTCAATTAGAATTCTACGCGTTGTAGTTTTGTTTTTAGCCATCAGCAGTCAATTATTTTTCCAAATTTGCAAAAGCATGTTAAACTCGTACGTACTCAAAAATAATTTAGAATGATCCTAGTGGCAATTACATATTTATTTACAATTTTATAACTCATCGATTGTAATTTTTAGTTTTCACTTACTTAATTTATTTTCTACATTTTAGAATGATCCTAGCAGAATTATTTACTTAATTAGAGTCATTGTCATTATTTTTATCACCTTATATATTAAACATTTTTGAAAAGGAATTATTAAAAAATCTAATCGATTTTCAAAATTTTTATTAATAAAAAATACATAGAAATTTCAATTATTAGTACACATGAAACATTTTGTACTTTATCTGACAGTGATTAGTTAATTGATAGGATCATTACAATGCAACAATTTAAAGACCAACAACATTACAATTTTAACCATAATTATTAATGTTTAATTTCATACCACAGAATTTTTTTCATTTTATTTCATCTAAATAATAAAATAAGCACTAAAAAAAGAAAAATTAAGAATTTATTATTAATTAACGGTACTACTATTTTACATAATTTTATGTTTGAAGATGATGTGGGTCTTGAGGTGTGATTTCTGTCTAAACGATTTTCCACACAGATGGCAGGGGAAGCATCTTAAGTCGTTGCATTCGTACTTCATGTGTCTGGTAAGGCTGCCTTTGGTCAGGTAACGTTTATTGCATGTCGTACAATAGTAATGCACTTGGTTCCCTAAAATATCACTTGGTTATTATTTGTATTTTTTTTTTAAACAAATTACGCTTTTATGATACAAAAAAACCTGTCCAGAGTATAATTAATAGTAATTGTGAATTTCTATATTAAATAGTTGTTAAGATGAATTGATGTTTGAATTCCTTCTAAGATATAGCTGAAAATTAGTTTATATTAGTATCTAGTTATATATTAAAGTTCTATACGTACCACCAAAAAAACGTTCTATTCCATCTAGGGATACTTTTTTCTATTTTCTTCAAATTTTATGATACCTATATACTTTCCTTATCTGTAAATCCATCTAGTTATAAACTATTAATTGATGGTTTAAAAACCACAGGCTAAAGCAAAATAAGAAGGGGAAACAATAAGCTAAAATTAATTAATTAATAGAAGACGAAATTAAAATAATAACACTTGGAAGGAATGAAATCATTAGAAGGATCAATTTCTAAAGGATGGGATAAAAAGTATGAGTATCAAATAAAAAAAAGTTCAGGAAATATCTTAATATTATAAACCGTTTAGGGACAAAATCTATAAGATGCCAGAAGATGCATTCTTCTATTTATCATACTTTAGCCATCTATCTAAAAATATACATACGAATATATGTTAAACATGATTATACAAAAAATATAAGAAATAAGATCTCCCACTTCTCTCCCAGGCAGTTAGTCCAAAAATGTCTTCTTTTCACTTCACTACAAATATTTTTCTTACTTTAGAAGTAAATGCAATTATTTGAACAAGAGTTAAACTGTTAAAACAGCAAATAATAATAGAAAAAAGTCTAGTAAGAGTTGAAAAACTGACCTGTTAGCCCTGCAACTAAAAAAGTTCAAATGAAAAATTTTGCAGATCATTTAGGTGTCAATTGAGTTTTATTCACTGTCAATATTTTCCTTTATTCAGAAATCTTTATACTGGTGTATTTTGAATTAGCAACAAAGATTTAATAAAGTGTGTAATTCGTGTTCAATAGTAAGTATAATTATTCTTACTATTCTACTAATTCTACTCAATAAATTGAAGAAAGGAAAAAACTTTATCATAAGAACAGTTGCGACCGTTACTATATGGCACTTCTTGATTTTAGTTTAGTATTTCTAATAAGTCTTGTTTGGACTATAGCCTAAAAAATGCAACGACAACTTTTTAAGATCAGTAGAATGTTTACTAAGTATAATTTTGGAATATACAAAAACAAACAGTCAACTTTGCTCTAAACAGAACAGAGACACAAAAATCTAAAATTAAAAACGTGGATTAATGTAGAAATATCTACATATTTTTTTGAAACTTATTTATAATATAACGGTGTTTACTATTTTTATGCAATATTTAATAAAATATAACTGAAAACAAAATGGCGGCGTTCAAAACTTAAAATGAAGAAAAAAATGCATTTAGTGGTTTGAGAAATTATTAAACAAACAAAAAAATAAGTGATAATACCTTAAATATTTCAAAAACCTCCTAGATAAATAGTTATGCATATTCCATTTCAATTATTCATCAAATATAGCTGAAAACAAAATGGTGACGCTAAAAAACTATAGAAAAAAAGTGCGGTGGTTTGAGGAATTATTAATTCAATAATAACAAGTGAAAATACCTTGAAAATTTTAAAACTTATTCCCAGTTCAATAGTTATTCATATTCCAATCCAATAATTCATCAAATGTAGCTGAAAACAAAATGGCGCCGCTTAAAACTTAAAATTGAGAAAATAAAAATGCATTCAGTGACAATGAGCAATTATAGAAGAAAAAAATTTAATTACACGTGGATATAGCTTAAAAATTTTAAAACTTATTCGAAATGAAATACTTTTCAATATTTTAATTAAATAACTCATAAAATATAGCTGAAAACAAAATGGAGCCGCTCTAAAGTTAAAATTAATACAAGAAAAATGCTTTGGGTGGTTTAAACACTATCAAAAAATTAATTACATGCGAAAATAGTTTGAAAATTTTAAAACATATTCAGAGTGAAATAGTTTTTCATATTCCAATGCAATAATTCATCAAATATAGGTGAAAACAAGATGGCGTTCTTTAAATATAAAAAATAAATACGAGTTAAAATGGTTAAAATTTTTTTGAGCTATTTAGAATGAAAAAGTTTTTAATATCTTTGACTGAAAATAAAATTGCGAAGCTTAAAACCTAAAATTAAGAAAATAAAAACTTCTATGATTGAACAACTGTAAAAAGTGAAATCTGCTTTAAATTTTTGATCTTGATTTAAAATATAGTAGTTTTTAATATTGTAATTATATAATACACAAAACTCAACTGAAAACAAAATGGCGCAGCTCAAAACTTAAAATGAAGAAGATAAAAATGCATTGATTGGTTTGAGAATTTATAAGGACGCAATTATAAGTAAACTCTGCTTATAAATATTAAAACGTATTCAGAAAAAAATGATCTTTAAAATTTTAATGAGTGAATTCATAAAACTAAAAAGCTGAAAATAAAATAGCGTTGCTTCAAATTTAAATTTAAGAAAATAAACGTGCATTCATTAGTTTGATAAATTGTAATAAAATCATTACAAGTAAAAATAGCTTAAACATTTTAAAACTTATCTATAATAATATTGTTTTTTAATATTTCATTAAAATAATTCATAAAATATAGCTTAAAATAAAATAGCCACGCTTAAAACTTAAAATAAAAATAATAAAAATGTGTTCAGTGGTTTGACCAGTTATAAAAAATATAATTACAAATGAGAAAAGATTGAAAACTGTAAAACTCATCCAGAATGAAATAGTTTTTAATATATTCATAAAATAATTCTTAATATTTGGGTGGAAACAAAATGACGTCGGTGAAAACTTAAAATTAGGGAAATAAAAACGCATTCAGTTTAATTATAAAAAGAAATAATAACAAGTAAAAACTGTTTACAAATTTTAAAAATTATTCAGTATTATATTTTATATATTAATGAAATAATTAAAAAACAAGCTGAAAATAAAATGTCGACGCTCAAAATTTAAAATTAGGAAAATAAAAATGCATACAGTGGTTTAAACACTTATAAAATGAAAAAATATTAAGTAAAATTAGTTTAAAGTATTATAACTTATTCAGAATGATATAGTTTTTCATTTTTTAATAATATAATTGATACAATTTAGATAAAAACAAAAACTCAAATGTAAGGAAACAAAAATTTATTCAGTGCTTTGAGCAATTATAAAAATATAATTCAAAATTTAAAAACTCATTCAGAATTAAATAGTTTTAAGTATAGTTGAAAACAAAATGGCGACGCTTAAAAAGAAAAAAGAAAGAAAATAAAAATTGCATTCAATGGTTAAAAAAATAGATCCATGTGTGACAGCTTGAAAATATTAACAAGTATTAAAAAATATAAATAGTAAAGACTTTCATTTAATATTTGATAAAATATATCTGAAAACAAATTGACGCTTTTCAGAACTTAGAATTATTAAAATATAAATGCAGTCAGTAGTTCGACCAATTATAAAAAAAATTACTACAATTCCTAAAATACAGGTAAAAATAAAATGTTTACGATCAAAGTTTAAAATTCGAAAAATAAAAAATCCATTCAGAGGTTTGAGGAATTGTAAAAAAAATAATTACAATTGATGATAATTTAAAATTTTTAATTCCTATTTAGAAAGAAGTTGTTTCATCATATTTTAATTAATAAAATCATAAAATTCAGTTGTTTAATCATTTATAAAGAATTAATTACACGTGGAAAAGCTTGAACATTTTAAAGCTAATTATTCTGGGCGTTTCTGCGCAGTGGTTTTACATTATTAAATTATAAAACTTCTGCGCAGAAACGCTCATAATAATTCATTTTAATTATTACTTTTTATTTTCATAATACTGCACCTGTAAATCATAATTTAATTCACATTTTAAAGGTAATTCAAAATAAAATAGTGTATAATATTTTAAAGAGATATTTCAGATTATATAGCTGAAAACTAAAATGCAACACTTACATTTAAAAGTTAAGAAAATAAAAATGCATTTAGTTTTAAACAAATAAAAAACAATAATTATACGAGGAAGTAGTTGAAAAATTTGGTAAAGTTATTTAGAATGCAATAGATTTTATGTTATTTCATAAAAAAATAAAAACTATTGTGCTATTCATAAAAACTTGACTGAAAACAAAATGTTCCAAACTTATAATTAAGAAAAATTTAACTTTTTCATTAGTTTGAGCAATTACAAAATAGTAATTACAGTAATAAATGGCTTAAAAGTGAAAATAGCTTAAACAATTTAAAACTTATTTAAAATGAAATACTTTTTCATATATTTCAATGAAATAGTTTATAAAATTTGCCTACACACAAAACGGCGACGCTCAAAGCTTAAAATTAAGAAGACAAAAATACTTTATGTGGTGTTAACAATTGGCGCAGTGAAGGAGTGGAAGAACATTTCTCAAGAGTGAACTCCGTTTTTCAGCTTGCTGTCAAAATTATTTGTATGGTTTACTTTACTGTTTTACTGATAAAGTACCAATAAATAAATAAAGAAATATAAAATAAAAATAATTACAGTTAATAAACAAGTGAGGTGAGGATAAAACAGTGTGTTATTTTCATTTAAAAACACTTCACAAAAACTCAAATCAACAATAGTAAAAACAATTACAAATAAAAAGAGCTAAAAATCATATAAGCTATTTAGAATGAAATAGTTTTTCATATTTTAATAATATTTCAATCGACGATAAAACAAAATGATTTCGCTCAAAATACAAAAATAAGAAAATAAAAATACATTCAGTGGTTTGAGTAATTATAAAAAATAACTTAGACATTTTTAAACTTCTTCAAAATTCAGTTTTTTATTAATTTAATCTAATATTTCATAAAGTATAGCTGATAACAAAATGGTGATAACTGTGTAATGATGAATGCTAATGTAGTCAGTCTGTTAAATCTGTTAGTTATCGATCAGCGGTCCGCAAATTCAGATTTGGACAGTCCTTTATGAAAATAAATAATGTAATGTGAAATGTTCAAATGTGGTGGATAATAATTTTATATTATTACTGAATTTTTGCGCAAGTAGTGATGGGAGAGAAATAGACAGTTTCAAAGATTTTAAAGAATCACAATTGTACAGTTAATTAGAATGATTATGCAGAGGATTGAGAAGATTTAGGGTTTTGGGTTCTTGTTAACTTGAATATTATAATAGGTGCTTGCAGGACTTCGATTCAACCATAGTCAAGCAGTGGACATCAAGTCATTTTGTTAATTTTTACGAATGTCTCGATAAAAATTTAAGTTAAGCTTCTGAAAGCTTTCCCTCTAGTGTTGATTTTCGTCTTGTAGGAATCTGCCTAATTTAAATTTAGTTTTTAATCTGTACTTATGCCCATATATTTTATGGATAGGATAGTAGTTTGGGAAAGCAGAATATTATAAAGGTAATGGACGTTACGATGGTAATGGATTAGAAGTTTATGCGAAATCATTTTAATAACCAATAAGCGACGGTTGAAACTCGAATTGTAGAAAATTCATTTACAGTCGACGGTTTGTAATTGTTTAAAACATTAACCACAAGTGGGCCTTTGTCTAAATTCATAAAATCCACAAAGAATAAACGTATCTTCAACATGACACTAAAACAATTTATGTGGCGGAGCTGGAAACAAGATGGCGACGATTGAAACACGAATAAAAGAAAAAGAAAATTACAGTCGGCGGTTTGTAATTGTTTAAAAAATTTACCACAAGTGGAATTTTGTCTAGATTCATAAAATCCACATAAAATAAACGTATTTTCAACATAACACTAAAACAATTGATGTGGCGAAGCTGGAAGCAAAATGACGACGGTTGAAACACGAATTAAAGAAAATAAAATTACAGTCGACGGTTTGTAATTGTTTAAAAAATTAACCACAAGTGGGACTTTGTGTCTAATTTCTTAAAATCCACATAGAATACATGTATTTTCAACATGGCACTAAAAAAATGGATGTGGAAAAGCTGAAAACAAAATGGCGACGCTTGAAAATCGAATTGAAAAAATAGAATTATATTCGATGGTTTATAGTTGTTTAAGAAATTAACGATAAGTGGGATTTTGTCTAAATTCATAAAATCCAAATAGAATCAACGTATATTCAACTTGACATTAAAACAATTTATGTGACAAAGCTGGAAACAAAATGGCGACGGTTGAAAATCGAATTGAAAAAATAAAATTACATTCGATGGTTTATAATTGTTTAAAAAATTAACCACAAGCGGAATTTTGTTTAAATTCATAAAATCCACATAGAATGAACGTATTTTTAATATGACACTAAAACAATTGTTGTGGCGAAGCTGGAAGCAAGATGGAGACGTGTCAAACTCGAATTAAAAAAAATAAAATTACAGTCGACGGTTTGTAATTGTTTAAAAAATTAACCACAAGCGGAATTTTGTTTAAATTCATAAAATCCACATAGAATGAACGTATTTTCGTATATTCAGCACGACACTAAAACAATTGATATGGCGAAGCTGGAAACAAAATGGCGACGGTTGAAACTTGAATTAAAAAAAATCAAATTACAGTCGACGGTTTGTAGTTATTTAAAAAATTAACCACAAGTGGGATTTTGTTTAAATTTACAAAATCCACATGGAATAAACGTATTTTTGATATAATACTAAAACAATTGATGTGTCTGTGCTGGAAATAAAATTGTGACGGTTGAAACTTGAATTGAAGAAAAGAAAATTACAGTCGACGGTTTGTACTTGTTTAAAAAATTAACCACAAGTGTTAATTAAGGTATTTTAAGAACTGCTTTCCGCTAAAATATAATTTTAATTATATAAAATTCATGACTCACGACTTTTTTTAATGTTTTAATCGGTATGGTTCAGAAATAAATTTGAATGTATCTATTGAATATCCATATGTCAATGATTTTTCTATATTAATATTTTTTTTTAATAAAAGAGGAAATGTTAAAATCCTCTTTTATTAAAAAAAATATATTTTCCAGTAGTAGTAGTAGTGTTTAGCTATCGATCACGTGGTCCTTCCGCCATGTGTCATTTGTGTATTTGTGTGTGTGTAAATGAGCTTGTTACTTTAAAGGCTCGCATCCATCACTCTAAAGCACCATTAATTGTATCCCAATGGTGAATGGTGCCGGTCACCCATCCAACTACTGACCCGAACCAATGTTACTGCACGCCAGTTCGGGGCCGTAACCGAATGCGCCGCCATCGGCGTAATTATTTTCCATTTTTCGAGAATTATTATTTCTAAAATTTTGCAGTAATTCCTCTTAAAAATTTCTACAATTTTTCCAGCGAATTTCTCTCATACATTTCGAGAATTATATTACCAAAAAAAATGTTTCAGCATTTTCTCCAGATTTTCTTGTTAAGGTTTATCGGAATTTCAACAATCTTTATTTTTGTTGAAATTTTTCTAATAATCAATTTGGTGGACACTTTTTATGTTTCTTAATATTTATTTTATTTTCAGTCGCCTGACAAACGTTTCGATCATTATTCATCATTTTCAAATGACCACAGGCTAAAAATAAAATAAAAATTATGGAACATAACAAGCGTATTTCTTCATCAAATTATTAACATATCTGATTCCATCAAAAATGTAGTCAAATTCAATTCTATTACTATTAACCTTTCTTTGAAATTTCTAAAATTATGTTCCAAATTGAAAAAAATTTCTTCTAGAATTTTGTTTAAATTTCTTTTTTTACTTGTTTTATTTTATCGAATTTTTTCAACGACATCTATACTCTATTTTTTTATAAGTTCCTAAATTACAGAATTTCTGTCATATTTCTTAAACATATTTTTTGCAACCATTCCTCTATTACAACCATTCCTCTATTTGTTTGTATAACGCTGTTTATTTTTTGTTTTGTTAATAAAGAAGCTTATACAGACAAACTAGCTAAGTTTGGCAAATTGAATCAAATTTCTTTTGTACATTATTGTGAGATCTGTTACATTGGCACTTACTATACGATTAACTAAATTCTCACTTAACCCGTGGCGAAACATTTTATAAACATAAAAATGTTAACCAAAGGTTAAGTGAGAATTTAATTCGTTGTAAACTAACTAAGTGTTTAATTTTGTATTTTAAAATGTATAACGAAGTAGAAGCCTCAAGTATCAACAATATTTCCTCTACGAATTTAAGAAAATTTAAGTTTACGACTGTTCTAGAATATTTCTTTCTAAATTTTAAAAAATAATTTATCGATATCTTCTTAATATATTATAAAATTTTTAAAATTGAGAAAATTTGAACAAAAAATTTATTCCAACTACTAATTTTCTCTAAAAATTCGAAATATTTTTTTCTTGTTTCATTTCATGAGCATTTTCTATTAACTTTATTAATTTTTGTTTTGAAGAACTTGATTTCTAGAAATATTCAGTGTTTTTTTAAATTTTCATATCTTTGAAGAGTAAAATATTTCATGATTTTCCTTAGACTTCCTAAGTATTTCAGCATTTCCTGATTTATTTTTTCGAATTTTCAGCAACATTTATTTATTTTTAGGAATATTCTTATTTATAGAACTTCTAACTTCTCACTTTAATTTCTTGAACATTTCGTGTATAACGAAACAGTGAAAGAAAGTACCTACAGGTTAGAGTGGAAGAATATTCTTCAAGAGTAAAACATGTTTCACCAAGTGTTAAGTGAGAATTTAATTCGTATTAAACTAAGTGTTTAATTTTGTATTTCAAAATGTATAACGAAGTATCAACCATATTTCTTCTGCGAAATTAAGAAAATTTAAGTTTACGAATGTTCTAGCATATTTTTTTCTAAATTTTAAAAAATAATTTATCGATATCTTGTTAATATTTCATATTTTTTTTTCTTTTTCAACCATCGAGAAAATATGCCCAAAATTTTGTAGAATATTTTATTCCAACTTTAGAGAAAATTTGTGAAAAGTTCTAGAATAAAAAAAAATTATACTAATTTTCTCTAAAAATTCTAAATATTTTTTCTTGTTTCGTTTTACGGGAACTAGACTTAGAAATGACCAGTATTTTTTTAAAATTTTCAGCTCTTTGAAGAAGAAGAATTTTTCATGATTTTCCTTATACTTCCTAAGTTTTCCAGAATATCCTGATTTATTATATCTAATCTTCCAGCAACATTTCTTTATTTTTAGAATGTTCTTATTTATAGAACTTCTAACTTACATTTCTTAAACATTTCGTGTATAAGGAAAGTGAAGGAAAGGACCTACAGGTTGGAGTGGAAGAACATTCTTCAAGAGTGAAGTCCGCCTTTCAGCTTGGTCTCGAAATTGTTTGTATATTTTTATTTAAACTTTTAAACTTTTATGAATTATTTTCTTCCAAATTACTAACTTATTTTTTGTATTTTTTTTGTATTTGTTTATCAAAACCTTCTTATAAATTTCTGCTGCTCTTTCAAGTTGCGATAATTTTCTTCAGTGACTAAAATTTTTCAAGACATTCTTTAGACTTCTTGTGTTTTCCAACATTTCTTGTTTTAAATTTTAATTGTGAAGGCATTTACTTTGTGGCACATCTTGAATATGATGAAGAAGGAGACACGATGATTTTGTTTTACCACTTCATTTAAAATCACACGTGACTAGCTGTTAGTCGAAACTATAGTCACGTGTAATAACGTGGTAAAACAAAGTCATCGTGTCTCTATTTTCATCATTTCTTGTTTGAATTAATTGAATTTTTCGTCAAAGTTTTACGAAAAAAAATTCACTTAAATTAGAATTTGCAAGAATTATCTTCTTCTGATAAAGGTTTAAATGAAATTACACTTTATCAATAATAGTTTAAAATGTTTCACCAAATGATAAATGAGAAAGTCATTAGAGAAATTATCTTCTAGTGTTCTAGAATTTAACAAATTTTAATTTCAATATTCATACATGTATTGTATGTATAACAAGTTATTTAGTATTTTTATTGTATACTACAAAATGTATAACGATGTAGAAGTCTTAGGAATCAACGAAAAAATACTTTTGTTATTATTTTATAGTTTAAATTCTTTCATCCTCTATCTTATTTATATAAGGGTAGGATTCAATTCTCACCAGTGTGATTAATTAAGTAGCTTAGATGCCACCCATGGATACTTCAAGCAATCCAACAAATTACTATTGGCTTTGATAAGAGTAAAAAAAATTGAAAACAGTGCTTTTACGGCGAAAATAATTTTATATCATTTAATGATAAAAAGTGGGATTTCAGTAGAGGAAATAATTTAATAGGTTTAATTTCTGGATCCTCAGGCATCGAACAATTCCTGAAAATTCGAAGCATTACGCTTCAGTACAATTCGACATATCAACTCCACGTACATGGTTCACATGCTTTCCAGTTGAACAGTGCCATGTTTTATGCCAGCCTTGAGAAAACAGATTGGCAAACACTTCCAGCGTTTCGCTACAAGATAATTAGTTGTCAGTTTTATTTGTTGGGGAAGCTAATTGTAGGATCTTCATTTGACCATCCAGTCAAAATTATGTGTCTCTATGGGAAACTCGTTTTGTTGACATAATTTGCAGAAATAACAAAAATTCTAGCTTAATAGTAGTATCCTACTTTTGTTTTTCCATAACTACTTTTAAATCTGAATCTGAAAATATCTGAAAATAGATTAATTTTACACTTTTATAACATTGAAACATGATACTTACATTTTTATCCAATTTTATCCAATACAATCCATCGATGTATAAAACTGATGATGTACAACAGTATGCTTTGCAAAAGTTCGTTCAGATATTTGGATTTTTTGATTACTGTAAAAAGGCTGTCTAATTTTAAGTTCGTTGTAGAGGTTTATACAATTTTCTTATGATTTTCATTTGTAGCTTTTTATTTTCAAAATCAAAATCTCCTTTCATTGCATAACACATATTTTGCAAATAGATTCTTTCGACTTTCTTTAAAACATGGGTATTTTTGCTGCATTCATATAACATTTATACACTAATGTTACTGAATATGGTAGGTTTTAGTTAAGTTTATTTAGTTTACTTTCGCAAAATACATCAATAAGCCAGCTACGGCCTTGTATTGAAGTTCTTCCATATACCATCGAAATGTAGTCGATTTTGATGGTGCTTCATCGCCATAATTGAGTTCATCGATGCACTGTTATTGAAATAATCCATGTTGAAAGTTGTAAAATGCAATCGCACAATTTCTTGTCCGACATCAATTTTTCATGTAACTATAAACAACGCGAATGGATATTAAAACATTTTAAGTAACTCTACTGCAAAGTGTTAGAGACTTCAGGACGACAGTTCTGAAAATATAAAAGGCAACACTCGTTAGTCCTTTACTTAGTTGTAGTTAATTAACTAATCATTTAAAATTATGAAACATAATTTTAAATAATATACCTCTGAAAAAGATAATTAATAAACAATTTTTAATATTTCATACTGTTACTTATTATAGTTACAAGAAGTTTCTCGAAAATATATATTTATCTGTAAAGAAAAAGTTTTTTAGTGCTTTAATAATTAACACCTAATAAATCGGGTATCTTAAAAAACTACACATTTCAAAAATGCTTTTATTAAAATATAAACCTCTACCTACAAAGCATATTTCTTATACTAGCAAATATTTATATATATTTATAAAAATCATAGCATCATCATCATCATATAAAAGCATCATACTAAAAAAAAATATCTACCGATAACAAAAGTAAAAGCGTAAATAATAGTCATCATCATCATCATCATCATAACATATAGGAAAACGTCTTTATATTTAGATAACTTAGAAAAAAAACTGAATATAATATAATATATAATATAAAAAAATAGTATACGTAAATTACAGGAACTTCATTCACTATTACAAGTTATGGTAATAAAATCACAATCTATGGAATTTGAGTATTACACGAGAGTTAGTCGTTTACAAAAAAATAATAAAACACAAAAAATTAATCCCTTCACCTAAATAACAAACAACAACAACAACAACAAAAGAGAAAAGAATTATGATTTTTTTTTGACGGAGGTTCGTTCTAATATTAATATGGAAGCAAATGAGAATTCATGAGAGTGTGTATATGCGGTTCGGATTCACCAATTTAACTTTTGAATTAATTGTTGATTTTCTGCTAAAATTATTCTATATGGAATTTTTAAATAGAAAATGCAAATGATTCTTTGCTACTTCTTTTATATAGTTAGGCTGAAAGAACTTTATTTTGACATTTTAAAGAAATATAGAGGAAGTTAATAGAAAGAAAGAAGGACAAACATTAAATACATGAGGGCAATTGCTTTATTTGTTTACCCTCTTTATTTTTCTTATTTTGGCCGAATGGACATCAGGCTATTCAAGAAAAAGATGAAGGGTGAGAAGGGAAACATATTTTCCTCTTGATTTATTCTCCTTCCTCCCTATTTTCTTTATTTTGATCGAATGTCCATCAAACAATACAAAAAAAGATGAAGAATGGCAAAAGAAAAATGTTTAATATTTGAAAGCTGTATGAAAATAAAAGGCAAAGGAAAAGAAATATTTCTTTGTATTAGTAAAGGAATAATACAAGATGAAATGTATACAAGCAACGCAAATATCGATTCAAAACTTTTGAAACTTTAAAGAAAATATGCAGACCTTTAAGTTTATGCTTTAAAAAATTGAAGCATTTTCACTACTTCTCTTCAGTTACCTCTCAATAGTTCTTAGATAGAGCTTCAGTTTAATATTTCAAAGGATAGAAGAAGGTAAAGGAATAATCTATAGCCAAAATGAAATGCAAATATTAATTCAAATCTTAAAAGATATCACCAAAACATTCAAAAGTTAAAATGGTGAAGACAATTCCAAAACAGCACAGTACGTCTATGTATGTATGTATGTATATGTAAATAACTGAGGTCTTGAGTTGACTTAACTAGTTTACCTAAAGTGATTACTGTTTCTGGTCCTGAGTTTATGTAGGATATGACAAACATTATATATATATATATATATAAATTAACCTATGCAATTTACGAATTATTTAGCGAAAGGGAAAAGCTCGTATTTATAATTTCCTTCGTTTTTTAAATCCTTATTATTATTATAATATAATTTTGTCAATTGATACTTTTATCACAATTTGAGTGTGTATTTTGAGGGGGGTTTGGTGGGGGGTGGTGGTCAGTACTTAAAGTCTAGCAGTATGGTCGGTCGAATAGTTTCCTGAAATTCATGTGCAATCGTCCTTCTCGGTTTCGTTCGTCTCCGACTTGGCGTCCTCCTTCATGGCGGCGCACTGGATGTCCTTGTGCATCCTCTCCATGTGCCTGGCCATGTGCATCTTCTGCTTGGCCTTGTAGACGCAATAAGGACACTTGAACTGCGGCTCCTTGCCGCACTCCCACTTCTGGTGGTTCCTCAGCGAGCTCTTCAGCTTGTAGATGCGGCCGCAGACGCTGCAATCGTAACCGACGGAAGAGCCGCCGTCGAGGCCCTTTTCTGGCTTTACGGTTTTTTGGATGGTGCTCATCGTTTGGAGCATCGACTTCTTCATGCTCTCCCGCATCAGGATCATGGGCAGGGCCAAGTGGGCCGGCCAGTTTTCCCACGGACGGTTTACCCGCAAGTCTTGAGCTGCAAACACGTTTTGGGGTTATAAGTACAAAACATTTTCCACACACACAAGCGGTTATGTACAACGAAATAAGGAAACGGAAAATTAAAGTAAGTGAATAAATAAATAATAAACCACAACCAAGCGTAAATAAATAAAATGTCTATTAAAATCAAATTCTACATCTTGATTAAAAAAAATAAATCAATTAAAAGTAACTAAAAATAAAAAAAAGCAGATAGTGTTAAAATTTGTATATTTACATTCTTATGGTGCTTCTTAATCCTTGATGTTGATGTTTCCATTTTTAAATCACATGAAACACATAAATAAATTAAAACCATAATTTTTGGAACATTGCGTATTTTTTAAAAGTTCTTGGAGCTGGAAAGTATAAAAACACAATGGAAATAAAGTCCTTTAAAATTTTGTGTTCATTGATCATAATATATTTTAGAAACCAAATTTCTCTAGAGCTTAGACACTAAAAGAATTCTAGATAAGAAAATATAAACCTACTTCGGAGAGTTAGGCGATTGTTGCTAGTTAAAATTTGGAAAATGGTAAAGGTTCTTTTTTGGATAATATTCTAGAACAAAATTAATTGCAGAAATTTTATTGAAAGTCTACTAAAAATTTAATTGTAATTTTGAGAATGATGAAATAATCAAGACTTTTTTCGAAAACAGTAACCTCAAAGGACGTCCAGGTACAAAACCCAATAGATAAGGCTTCAGAATTATAAAAATTTAGAATAGTTAATAAATTTAAAATTAGTATGTCTCATTGGTTCTTATCAGAATTAAGATAATCAATATTACTTTCCCAAGTAAAATTAATAGAACAATCAAATAAAAAAATTGAAGCGCTTTGTAATAAAAAAAACCTAGGTAAAAATTATAGAATCTGCTGACGAGAGAAGCTGATTAAAATTAAGATGATCAAAGTATTTTTTCTACTCAAAAGACGGCTAAATTAAAAAAACTGTGTACAAATATTGCAAACATTTTGTGGATCCAAACCAGATACAAGTCAATCAAGACAAAAGGTGTTCTTCATTTATTTCACAAAATTTTAAAGACGATGAAAGTTATGACCCTCAGCAGAAACTTATTCGTCCAAATTCATAATTATACTAGGAAACAATGTAACCAAATCGTATTATTCGAAATAATAATAATAAGTGCATTTTTAAACCCGCATTGAAGAGAATATTGTTAATATTAATATAGTCAAGGTTTTCTTCCTCCATAACAATTACAAAGGACATCAACATCTTAAAATCGTAAGAGCAAGATGAGAAAATTAAAATCTGTTTTGAAGAAAGCCTTCAATGGTGCCTGATAAAATTAGGAAGATTATGAAAGTTCCTTTCCTCATATCTAAAAAGATATTTAACTTCAAATTTTGCAGTACCAAAGCAAAAAAAAAATACCCTATCACAAGAGTTTCGGAAAGGAAGGTATCTTAGAGGAACAATTTTAAGTTTACTTCCAAAAGAGCTTTTTAAAATGAAATGATCCAAGACATCAATTCAAAAACTGTAAGCAAAATATGCAAAGAATATTAAGAAATTTAAAATCGAAGAAAATTTAAATTAAGATGATCTCTTTCTCAATAGCAACCCTAAAGGACGTCCAAATCGTAAGCTCTAGATTTAAAAACCTGTTTTGGAGAGAAACCCAATTAAAATTAGAAAAATTATATAGTGGTTCTTTTCCTCCCTCAAATTATCCAATTGCAACTTTTGTAGTTCCAAACCAATCGCAGGAGTTTCGTATTGGAAAGAGCCCTAGATAAGAAACTTGAAATCTATGACGGAGAAAACTTTTTTAAAATTTAATTTAAATCATTAAAATTGGGATACAAAATATTATAGAGAAAGAAATACACAAAAATATATAAGGGAACTAAGTAATGGTCAATGAGATCTGGATCAGTATTAGTATTAGCTGGTTGGCTAAATACTATACTGTTCTTCCACTAGACCTCCACATAAATACTAAATACATAAAAAACATAAACAAAATTAAGTGAAAACAATAAGAAAATGCAAAATGACATGTGCTTATGAATGTTAACTTACAGTTAATTCGTTGAGGTCTCAGTTTGTAGCATAAGTTTATATTTTGACTTAAGATCTTAAAAACCTGGTTAAAATTAGGATGGTCAAGGTAGCAAGAATATTATTAAAGTTCTTTTTCTCTTCTGCAACAATTCGCTATTTTTGTAGTTCCTAATCGAAGAAAAATCTACCTAATCGCAAGAGATTCGGAATAAAAATGTTCGTAGGTAATAAATTAAAGTCTGCTTCGGAGAGAAGGTGATTAAAATTAAGATAATTAAGGTTCTTTCTACTAAAAACTGTATTAAAAAAATGTAAACATTTTGTAGATCCAAATCAGAGAAAAGTCAAAAATAGATACAAACCTCATTGGTGTAAATTATATAAGTTTTCTTCTTGGATAGCAACTTCAAAAATTTTGTGGATCTAAACCAAAAAAAATCTACTAGCCTACTCAATCGCTTGTAAATGAAGTAAGAAATATACATTTGATTAGTACATGTAAAAATTGGGATGCGGATCAAACTAAATAAATTAGGTGAAGGAAACACTTTTTATCTTCCATGTTTATTATATATATTATGGTTTTGGAATTTGAGGGATTTAAATGCAGTTCCATAGAACTTTTCCGCGCAGCTGTAAATAAGGTAAAAATAGCAATGATGATATCCAACCTACGGTAGGAGATGACACCAGCAGAAGAAGATGTTTATATTTGAAGTTTCCTAAGCTTATCTCTCTCTATTCATTGGTATTTGATTAGAACAGATCACAGTTATTTTTCTCAGTATAAATCTAAAAGAACGTATAAGTACATATTTAAGCAAGAGGAATCCCATCAGTGATTGTCAAAATTAGAAAGTTACGCAAGTTTACACTTTCGAACAGCAACCTCAAAAGACATAACTGCAGAGACTTTATGGATCCATACGAGAGAAAAGTTTACTCGATCGCCAATGCTTCAATACTAGGAGAATTTTATGTGAGACATTTAATATCTGTTACTGAGAGAAATCTAATAGTGCTTGTTAGGATCAAAAAATATATTTAAAGCATTTTATTTGGACAATAAACTCAAATGGCGACCAATTGTAAAAACTTAATAAATTTAATCAAAAGAAAAGTCTATTTAATAACATGGCTTTAAAAAGGAAAGGCATTAGTGTTTGATAAAAATGAGAAAATGGTCAATGTTTTTTTTCTAAGTAATTGAATTCTTGGAGCTCAAACAGTTTAGGCAATTGCAAGGGCTTTGGAATGGAAATAATCCCTTCAAATTTACTGATGGAAGAAGCTTGAGTGGTAGTTGAAATTTAAAACAGATTAAGGATATTTTTCTGAGCAGAAATATCAAGAAATATACAAATACATATCTAAATAAGCGAAATCTCATTAATTCTTGTTTAAAATATGAAGATGATCAAGTTCCTTCTTCTGAATGGGTATTCAACATAAACAGGAGAGAGTGTATTCAATTGTCAAGGTTTCAATACTAAAAAAACATTTGTGAAAAATTTTAAGCTTGCTTCTGAAGGAAGCTCTCCATTGGTGGTGTTAATATTTAACAGCAGAAATTTTATGACAAGTCTACTCAATTGCAAGAGCTTTAAAATGACAATAATCATTAGTAAGAAATGTAAAATCTGCGTTGGAGATAATTCTAATGGTACTTGTCAGAATTAAGAAGATATTTAAGATATTTTGTTGGATAGTAAACTCGAAAGCGAGGAATTGCAAAAATAATGAATCCAATCCAGAGGAAAATCTATCTAATAGAAAGGATTAGAAAAGGAAAGAGTTCTTGGTGCGAAATTTTAAAGCTGCTTCCGAGAAAATTCTTCCAATTATAATTTTCTAAATAATTTAATAAAAATGATAAAAATAATTTTCTTTTCCTAAGTAAGATAAAGAAGGTACAATTACAAAAATTGTATGGAGATATACCAGTTTATATAATTGTAAGGGCTTCAGAACAGAAATAATCCTAGATAAAAATCTATTGAGGAGAGAATTGTTTTATTTAAATAAAATTAAGAAGATAATCAAGGTTATTTTCCTAAGTAAATCTTCAAGAAACGTCCAAATGCATATCTAAACTATAAGAAAATATAATCAATTATTATTATTTGCAATGTAAAGAAATTCACGTAATAAATTTAAAATCTACATTGGAAAGATGCTTGTTGAAATTATAATGTAGCTATAATAGGTAATTTTTAAAATAGAAAAGTTCATTCAAATTATTTTTAGAATACAAACCACAAAGAACATTCAAATACAAAAATGTTATGAATCCAAATAAATCAGTTAAATGTTCAGAAGCACTTTAAATCTGCTTCTCAGAGGACTTATTGGTGAGATATTAAAATAGGAAAGTGGTTAATATTTTTCTCCTATATATTAACCTCAAAGGACACCAAAATATAAAAAAATCTCGAACAAAGTTTATTCAATCGGTGAGGTTTTAAAACAATAAAAGAATCCAAGGCGAAAAATTAAAAGTTTTGATAATGTCTCTCAAATTTTGATGACTTGATAGCAAATATAAAAACAATTTCTCCTGAGTTGAGACTTTTAAAATATATTCAAAATAAATTTAGCTTTATGAAATTCAAAAGTTTCATTTGTGTCTGTCAAAATTAGAAAGATAATCAGCTAGATGATACTTATTGCGCTACCCTTTTGATAAAACCAGATATGTAATTTTGGTGAAGAAAACTCTTGTTATGTTATATATTTTTACTAAAAAAATAAATATTATTTGAAAATGATCGAATATGGCCGAAACACGTGTCAGGAAACTGAATATAAAAGTAAAAATATGGTGCATAACAAGTATTCTTCTTCATCAAAATTAAGATAATCATGTTTTTTTAATTTAGATAACATGCAACCGCAGAAACATTATACCTCCAAACTTGGATTTTTTAGTGTTTAATGCATTATATAATCCTAAGAGCTTTGAAATAAAAATATTTTTAGATGAAAAATCGATAAAAGCTCCATTAGTTCTTGCGAAACAATTAAGAAGATTAACAAGATGATTTTCTTACGGAGTAAACTAAAACATTCAAATGCTTCGTATACCCAATTATTAATATTCGAAATGGAAATAATCCTTATCTCCTGGTGAGGAGCTTTCCAGAGAAGCTTGTTTAAATCAAGTTGATCGTAGATCTCTTCCTGGATCATGCCCAATTATAAGATCTGAGATAATCCTAAGTGAGAGAGAAATTTTAAATTTGCATTAGAGTATTGGTTTTTATTAAAAGTAAAAGAAGTAATTAATATTTTAATTCCAGGTAAGTTTAAGGGATATTATTAGAAATTTCATGAATGCAAAATGAAAGAAAAATGTATCAATGACAACGGTTTGGGAAAAAATAGAATTTTTGATGAAATATCATCATCTTTTTTGAAGAGAAGCCAAATTGCTGATAAAATTAGAAAATGTAAAACTTTGTTAATATAAAATAGAGAATAGTTTATCTAGTCACAAGAGCTTTGAAACTATATGAATTAAAAATCTGTTTCCGAGAGAAGTTATAATGGTGCTTATCAAAATTGGGAAGGTGTTTAAAATGTTTCGTTATAGTACGTGCAGCCGCAAAAAATATGCATCTATCCTAATCAATTACAAAAGTTTCGGGAGAAAAAGAATTCTAGGTGAGGAGAAGTACTGCTTCATGATCTACCACAAAGTAAAAGCCTGCACAATTAAACATTTAATACTGCTTCAATTATAAATAGATCGTTAATAGTTTCTGTTTTTTAACTTTATTTGTATGTCCAAGAAAACCATTATATCAACGAAACTAAGAGCTTAACATAACTTTTTACCTTCGGTTACGATAACAAAGAGGTTGATACCAAGGAATATCTATTGGTAAAAAAGTCCTTTAGTCTGATGTCTAAGATAAACACTGATTTGTTTATTTTGTTTATTATAGTCATAACATTCTTCTCAGCTAGTGACATCAGTAGTTTTTTTGTAACTGCGCAATCTCAAGTCTAAAACAAATCTTCTAATATGACAAAAGATTACGTCGAAAGTGTACTGATTTATTTGGATTATAGATGTTTAACTAACTAAAGTACACAATGAATTGTCTATTATCAAAATTAATATTTTATTTTATTATTTAGATAAATGGGTAATTAGTAATAAGGTATTTTAATGTAATACGAAAATTATATTTAAAAAAGCAAGAGAGAAAGAATGAGAGATACATCTTTATTGACAAAAATAAGTTTTTAAAATAATTATTTTAAATAACGGATAATTTTTTGAAGTAGTTAGTTTGCCAAATGGCTATCATGGGTCTTTCTTCTTAGGAAATTAACATAGTACCTTGTTGTATATATTTGTTTATTATATACTACCAAAAATAAGAGAAAAGTCAGTATTATGCTACCTTGAGAGATATCTTACTGGGATTATTTAGTAATCTCAGTGAAGGGGCGTTTTACCTGAATCACTTCGGGCACCCTTATTTACTAACATCTTAACTAAATACAAATATTAATAATACAAACCCGATAATAATTCTTATTAATTATTAATCTACTTTGATACAATAATACAAGAATACGCTGTGATCCATCTAAATATCTGCACTTTAACATTGGCATGCATTTATGCGTTGGGTGTCTCCACACATGTTCACAAGATTGTTAACACATCAGATCAGACTTTGAAGTCTTTCGAAATGATATAAAACATTAGGGTCCAAAAGTTAAAGTTTTGATTAAATCTCCTAAATTTTAATGAATTTAAATGTAAATATAAAAACAATTGCCCCTCAGTTGAAACTTTGAAAATTTACTCAAAATAAATTTAGCTTTATATTTAGAACCAAATGTAAACATTATTTCTACTTAATCTTCAAATTTTCACACGAGAAATCAATTTAGAGTTTTCAATAAAACTTCTCAATGATTTTAAAAATAAATATAAAATCAATTGCTGCCGAGTTAAAACTTCCAGAATTTCTTCGAAACAGAATCATAATAAATTTTGATAGAAATCTAAAACTTATTTCTACTAAATCTAAAAAAATATTCACACAAAAAACTAAATCAGAGATTTGATTATTGTTTTTACAATTTAGAATTTTATTTTATTTCCAGAAAGAATGTTTTGTACATTCATGTGTTAGTCAAGAGAAATATATCGTGATTAAAAAAAAATACATATAAAACAAAAGCAGTTGAGTTTAAAATTTCAAACTTTATTAAAAATAATTTCATTTAAAAATTAGATAAAAAAGATTCCTACTAAAACTCTAGATATTCACACAAAAAAAATAAATCAGGGCTTTGATTACATTTGTTAAATTCTAATGTTTTGAAAATTAAACATAAAAACAATTGCTACTGAATCGAAAAATTCGAAATTTACTCAAAATAGATTCATAATTTAGTTTAAGCTAAAATTAAAAACTACAACTCCATATATTCAAGAAGAAATCGATTTAAGTTTTGATAAAATTTTCCAAATTCTAATGACTTAAAACACAATACAATAAACAATAATCAAATAAATACAATTGCTACTAACATAAAACATAAAAAATTTACACAAAATAAATTTAGCTGTATATTTAGAACAAAATCTAAAAATTATTTCCTTTCAATCTTCACATTAGTTTTCTAATAAAAATTTTGAGTTCAAACTTTCAAAACTTACTTAAAATGGGTTTAGTTTTAAGTTTAGATAAAAAATAAGCTTAAAGTTTTGTTGAAATTACCACAAATTATTTCTACTAAATCTGCAGATATTCACCCAAAAAATCAAATTAGAGCTTTGATGAAATTTTCTATATATTCTATTTTTTTTACAAATAAATAAAAAACAATTTTTAAAACTTAGCTATAAGTTTTAGCCAAAATCTAATAACGATTTCTACTAAAATTAAATTAAAGGAGAAAGCAATTTCAGTTTTAATGAATCTTCCCAAACTCTAATGACTTGGATTGTAAATATAAAAACAATTGCTATTGTAAAGAAACATTAAAAATTTATGCAAATTAAATATTGAAATTTGTAGTGCAGTATTAATAATGATAATTAATAATGAGAAAAATAAAAAATACATTATGATGTAAAACATTAGTGCAGAAATGCTAATGGAGATTTATTTTTCTCATTATTAATTATTAAAAATTTACACAAAATAGATTTAGCTGTATGATTAGAAAAATATCTAGAAATTATTTCCTTTCAATCTTCAGATATTTACACAAGAAATCAGTTTTTTGATAAAATCTCCCAAATTTAAAAACTTAAAAAAATTTACTCAGTATAAGTTACATTTTTAAGTTTAAATAAACTAACATTATTTCTACTAAATCTTTAAATATTTACACGAGAAATGAACTTGAAGTTTTGTTGAAATTTCCACAAACATTAATGATTTGAAAAATAAATATAAAAGTAATTGTAAATTAAAATATACTCAAAACAAATTAGGATTTAAGTGTAGATAAGAATCTAAACAGTATGTCTACTAAATTTTCACATATTTACATGAAAACTCAACTTTGAATTTTGTTGTAATTTCCTAAATTTTAGTGACTTAAAAAATAAATCTAAAATCAATTAATGTTGCATTAAAATTATCAAAATTTACACAAAATAAATTAAATTTTATGTTCAGATAAAAATCTAAAAATTATTTCTTCTAAACCTGCAGAAATTTATACAACATATCAAATCAGAACTTTAATTAAAGTTTCTAAATTCTAATGTTTTGAAAAATAAATATAAAAACAATTGCTACTGAGTTAAAACTTTTAAGATTTGTTTAAAATAGAGTCAGCTTTAAGTTTTAATCAAAATCAGGAGAAATCAATTTAAGTTTTGGTGAAACTCTCAAATTCTAATTACTTGAATAGTAACTACAAAAACAATTGCTACTGAAATGAAACATTATAAATTTACACAAAATTAATTTAGCTGTAAGTTTAGAACAAAATATAAAAATTATTTCCTTTCAATCTTCAGATACTCAAACAAGAAATTAGATTTTGATAAAATTTCTTAAAACTTAATAACTTTAAAAATAAATATACTTCTCAGTTGAAACTTTCAAAATTTACACAGAATAAGTTAGCTTTTAAGCTTAGATAAATACATCATTTCTACTCAATCTTCAAATATTCACACTAGAAATAATGTTATAATTCTGTTGGAATTTCCACAAATTTTAATGATTTGAAAAATAAATATAAAAGCAATTGCTTCTGATTTGAAAACTTCAAAATTTGCTTGAAATGAGTTAGGTTTTAAGTTTAGAAAAAAATCTTAACATTATTTCTACTAAAGCTTCAAATATTCACACGAGAATTGAACTTAAAGTTTTCTTAAAATTTTCACAAATTTTAATAATTTGAGAAATGAATATGAAAGCTATTGTTCTTCCTTTTTAAATTCACTTTAAATAAGTTAGGTTTTAAGTTTAGAAAAAAAAATTAACATTATTTCTACTAAATCTTTAAATATTTACATGAGAACTCAACTTTGAGTTTTATTGAAATTTTACAAATTTTAGTGACTTGAAAAATGAATATTAATAATTACTGTTGTGTTTTTTCATTATTAAAATTTAGACAAAATAGATTAAGTTTTATGTTTAGATAGTTATATAAAAATTATTTCTATTAAATCTGCAGTTAGTCGCACAAGAAATCAAATTAAGGCTTTGATGAAATTTCTTAGATTCTAATGTTTTGAAAAATAAATATAAAAACAATTGCTACTAAGTCGAAACTTTCAAAATTTACACAAAATAGATTCAGCTTTAGGTTTAAATGATAATCTAAAAACTATTTCTACTAAAATTCTTTATATTATCATTTTAACCTTTTTTAAAATGAACTACCACATAGTAACGGTCGCTACCATAATTTTCAATAATAAATATAAAGAATTTTAGTAGAAATAGTTTTTAGATTTTGATTTAAACCTTAAGCTGAATCTATTTTGTCTAAATTTTGAAAGTTTATATTTATCAATTTAAGTTTTGGTGAAATATTTTAATTTTCTGTTATAGTATATAGAGATAATACTTTAAATATGTGTACAATTTCAAACGTTTTTGCAATAGGTAAGAAATACGCTATATCAATAAATAATAATTTGAAGACGACCATCCAAATCTTTCAACATTTTCAATCATTACAAGCGATTAGTTCTGAACTTAACTTCATGTAGTTACGAAACCAAAACAAGCGCCTCTGATATCGATGAAGGGGATGGAAGAGGATAGTTTTAGAGGCAAAATCTCTATAATTAGATGTCATAAAAAGGCTGCACAGAAGTTTGGTGCAAAAACGCCTAGGTTTGTGAATCTTCAGGAATTATGGGAAGCATGTTATAGATGATAAAGACATAAAAACCTGATGTCACGAAGGTACTAGCTGGTTTCTAAGAGGATGTATTAAAATAAATATATTCTTAACAATAGATTAAACGTTTAAACAAGTGAATTAATGCTGATGGAGAGTGCTTTGAAAAGGTTGTATTGGAAGAACAGTAAAGTTGATTCTTTCTAAAAATAAATATCAGTTATTTTTCAGCTTCTTCTCGTATGCTATGGTAAAGAGATGTGTTAAAAATAAAAGAGATAAACAGCTTTATTAAAGATAGTATTAAAGTAATACATTTTTGTTGACAACATAACAACTACAAAACTTCTTTGCTCTGGTCTCCATGGCTATCGAACGTAGGTGTTTCAGCCTTAAAAATAACATTTTCAATGGAAGCTATTTTAATAAAAAGGCTAAAATAATTAATAACACTGTAGTTCAATTTTTTAAATGATATGCGGATAGTCAATACTATCAACATTAGTTAATGGTGAATATTAAGACATAAATGTATATTTAGAAGCCGAAATCGGTGAAAAATTTTTTTGTTATAATTAGGAGTCAAATAATTCACATATAAAATAGATACTTTTTTATTATACAAGAAGTAAAACAGTCCACAATATGTACAATACAATATACAATAGAGGAAACAGCACGTTTCAGAAAACGATCGATAATCTTTATTTCGTCAAAATAGAATCCACAACCTTAAAACTAAAAACATTGAACACAAAGATTAAAATTGATAATGCGAACGCAAATGCGTCAACAGATGCTCCTTCCTCTTGAACCGCTTTCCACATTCCGGACACTCGAATTTCGGAACTTGTCCGCACTCGTACCTCTGGTGCCTCGACAGGGTCACCTTCCTCTTGTACACCTTTCCGCACCGGAAACATTTGAACGCACTTTGCTCTCCGGACTCAGGGTTGTTACTTTCCAATGTTCCCGGCATGTATTTATAAGCTAAAAAAATACATTTCAGAACTGGTAACAAAAATACAGGGTGAAAACTGGGGAGAATGAAAAATTATGCATTGATGGTGTAAAAAACTTTATTTATACATTCAGAATTCGTTTCAGAACTTTTAATAAAAATATAAAGTATGGGGGATGACAAGTTATTAAAAACATTTTTTCGTGAATAAAAAGGGAATGGAAAATATTGATAGTACTATTGTTCACACTTGGATCACTTGATCAAAAAATAAAAATTAAATAAAAATAAGACTATTGTTGTAGTTCTAAATGTACTGAATTCTTTAGATAAGGAAATCATAAAAACCCCACGAATTTTGTTACTAACTGACAGTTAATCTTTAATGAGACTTTCAGCTTCCAAAGATAATACGATGGTTACCTTTTATATTTTAAGAATGGAGAAGAAACAATATTATCATCGTAAATCAAAATATTCTCCATGAAGATCAACATACTTCTGCATGCGCTTGAACCAATTTTCAAAGCGCATTTCAGATTCCGATTCAGTTACCTCCAAAACATGCATTTTGAACGCATCAAATACTTCTCCAGGCTTCAAAAAACGTTGACCTCGTAATTTTGTTTTGATTTGCGGGAATAGAAAGAAGTAATTGCGTGCCAAATCAGTGCTATATGGTGGATAAGCTATCAATTCTACTTATTCAATAAGTAATTGTGGAGACTTTCACTTCGTGATTGTTTATTTATTTTGAATCTACTTATTCAGTTTTCAAAAAGCATTTTGTTTGAGTTGATTTATTAGAGATTCCACTTACCACTGTTATAGTGGAGAATAATACGTCTTTAGCGGTTGGTTTCTTTTTTTTTTTCGAAGACTCCTTCTGTACAGCCTGATATTGCATTAATGCCATGTCGGGGTTTTCAGAAAACAAACAATTTCTTTTCATTCTTGCGCAACAACTGTTGTTTGATTTGGCTAATTTTTGTAAAGGTATGCACCAAATACGAAGCACCGCAATAGTATTCCTTGAGTATACTTTTCGACCAATTTGCCCAATTTTGCCCAAGGATACCTAAATTTCGACGATATTGGAGATATAAAAAAATATTTTTTTTTGACAGTGCAAAGACATCTTATTAAGATTAACCTTCCTATAAATATCACTACAATTTTTTTTTTCGTTTTATTCATATTATTTACATAAACTTTAAAGCAGAAAATCGATTCACCTTTTCTTCTCTACTTACTGTTCATTACCTTTATGATGCCAAGTTAAATGTTTTATTTATTTCTCATATTTTTATTAAATCATTTTTATTTGTTATAAATCCAGTTATATATCTCTACATAAACAATAATTTTATTGATACCATTTTTTACTGCAATACATGCAATTTCTTACATTGGACTAGACGTACACACAATAACTAATTTAATGACAAAATCAAAAAAGACTAGTTGTACTAAGAAATAGAGATGAATTTAATAGGCGAAGGGTGGTTTTTGATGTGGGAATTCAAGACGTAGGCGCGTCGCGCCCTGTAGGGACAGTAGGGGCACTTCAGCTCGGGTTCGACTCCGCACTCCTGTCTCATGTGTCTGCTCAGCGTCTTCTTGTGGTGGTAGGTCTTCTGGCACCTGGGGCACTCGTACGTACCGTCCATGTTCGAGATCATGTTCAGGTTTTTGTTCCTTTTGTACAGCGGCGTTATGATTAGACCTACAAATTTCGATGTTAGCATTGGGGAATTTCTTTGCAGAGGGGACAGGGCTAAACAAACACACACAACTAAGTCGATACTGGGAATGCTGTTGTAGGTAGTAAAAGGCTTGTGGTTTAGTTGAAGGTACCTTTATTAGATAGTTATTATTACAAGTAATTTTATTAATAAAACAGAAAATTATCTGTTTAAATCAATTAATCACCTGAAATGCTTAAGATATCCAAAAAAAAAAGAATAGAAACATCAATTATAAAACTTCAACATTTATTATACCATATTATGTAAACAATATTTTTAATATAAAAAATGGTAAGGAAGAACAAAATAGTAGAACAGATGTTGTCAAAGAGAGAAAAAATAGGCTTAATTTTAGTACATTAAGGAACTGATGAATCAATTGGGATAATGAATCTAGAATAATGGGTGAGGCACAAAGATATGGTAGAGATAGAAGAGATAGGAATTTAGAAGGGAAATATCAAGAGGGTTTAAGTAGGATTGCGGAGGAGCTAAGAGATAATCCTTCTTAGATCGCTCGCAATTACATTTAAACTCGTGGATAGAGCAAAGGAGCAATTGTTACTGATTGGGTTGTAAGAGCAGAAAGGCAAAAAGGTTTTTGTTACGAGCGATTAGGAAAGAAAATAAGTTGTAAAGATTAGCTCCAATCTATAATCTAAAAAAGATATATATAAATGATTATTAATATTATACAATAATTGGAAGAAAACAATAAAAATTGACTAAATGTTGTAGTATTATAGCTATTAGAATATAAGAAGCTGTAAAGAAATAGAAAAACATAAATAAAATAGGATACGACAGAGCAAGTTGTTTTAAGAATAGAGCTGAAGGAAAAGTGTGTCTAAAATGTACAAATCAATAAAGTCTACAAATTTAAAACGGGTATGTAAATGAAGATTAGGATAGCCAAATAACATATGAAGGGCTGAAGAGTAGTTTTATGCTAATTAATGAAGAAATTAAGGAGGTGGTAAATAAAAAAATACTGTAGAGGACTTTTTTACCTTCTTTTAACATTCAAGAAAAAGGTCTTCACCGAAATTTAGAAAGAAGTAATAATTTCTGTTATACTTTCTCTTACTTTTTAGAAAAGGTATGATCCCAAACTTTTTGGATGTTTAACGTTCTCTTCTCTAGAGTCTTTAAGCTTGATATTTTTAGTAAAAACTTTTAAATTTAACAGAAATTATTACCTCTGCTACAAGCTTTTAAAGCGTTTTCTCAAATACTCAAGTTTTTTGATCTTATTTTTATCCCAAATACTTATTTGAACTCATTTTCCTAAATCGTTGGTTCATAATACTCTCTTCCATCTGTCAAGATAGGATTGAGGGAGACGTTGGAGAATAGTAAAATAAAACATTGTCGCGAGCTGCGGATAGTGTACAAGAAAAGTATATAAAAAATTAAAGAAAACAAACTTAACAGGATTGTATTAAATCGCAGAAAAAAATGTACTAAAGAATGCAAGGGTTGAGCAGAAAACAGTGCATTGGTTCGATGAATAGTGTGTGGGATCTAAATCGGCTTAAGGGAGGTGATGAGAAAAAGGGCGGAAGTAATAAAAGGTGTTCAAGCTCGCGATCGAGGCAAACTTCGCCTTAAAAAAAGAGGGTGAAAGGAGAAAAGACACAGTTTCATAAATTAGGGGATGAAAGTTACGAAAACATTGAAGATTCATCAGAGAAATAGAGCAAATAAAATTACTCATCATGGCGAAGTAAAAATACAGACAAAGAAATGCAACTTTGAGCAAAAGATACAGACGGAGAATTCGTCTAAAGAAAAATGTTTTTTGAACTTATTACTAGAGGAATTGGATATATGGATATAGTACTGGCATGAATAGGATTGAATGAGAGAAAGTTACCAGTTACAATGTACTCTAAATGAGAGACAAATTAAAAAAATGGTAAAAAGAAGAAAAAAGATTCAAAGGCATTAAGCATACGGAATTCGCGTTCAAAATAGAAGAATTAATTAATGTAAATGATGAAAAATTTAGATAATAAGAAACTACTATAAAATAGAGGAAAAATCAAAAAGAAATTTGTCCAAAAAAAAAATATAGGCCACCCACCCACCCTATATATGATTTGAAAACTTTAAATATAAACACGGTTTTGAACGTTTTTAAAAATTATTGGAATTTCTGTTCGTATTTTAATTTCTTAAAGTAAAGTCACTCTTTATACCTTAAATTAAAAGATATTTAAAGGGTCGGTGGGTGTCCACTAATCCACCCTCCCATTTTATAAACATTAAGAAAAGTTTTTCAGAGATAATTGCGTTTTAAAGGGAAATAAAATGAAAAGTTTTTGATTGAATTGCTTATAAAAATAATGTTTAAAAAAATTGGATTGATCATCTAATAATTGGAGGGTAAGATAGTGGCCACCCACCCACCCTACATATGCTTTTAAAACTTTTAACGTGGACACTGTTTTGAATGTTTTAAAATTCAATCGATTTTCTGTTCGCAAATTAATTTCTTAAAGTAAAAACTCTGTGTATATCTTAAATTAAAGAATATATGTAGGGTGGGTGGGTGACTAGCAACTCACCCTCCAATTTTATAAACATTAACAAAAGTTTTTCAAAAATATTTGCGTTTTAAAGGGAATTAAAATGAAAAGTTTTTGATTGAATTGCTTATAAAAATAATGTTTAAAAAAATTGGATTGCGGAATGCTTGGTTGATCATCTAATGATTGGAGGGTAAGATAGTGGCCACCCACCCACCCTACATATGCTTTCAAAACTTTTAACGTTGACACTGTTTCGAATGTTTTAAAATCCAATCGATTTTCTGTTCGCATATTAATTTCTTAAAGTAAAAACACTGTGTATACCTTAAATTTAAGACTATATGTAGGGTGGGTGGGTGACCAGCAACTCACGCTTCAATTTTATAAACATTAACAACAGTTTTTCAAAAATAATTGCGTTTTAAAAGGAATTAAAATGAAAAGTTTCTGATTGAATTGCTTATACAAATCAGTAATCTTAAAATTATGTTTAAAAAAATGGATTGCGGAATGCTTGGTTGATCATCTAATGATTGGAGGGTGGGATAGAAGACACCCACCCGCCCTACATATTTTAAAACTTTAAATGTACACTATTTTGAACATTTTTCAATCCACACAAATTTCTGTTTGTATATAAATTTCTTGAAGTGAAATCACTGTTTGTACCTTAAATTAAAGGATATATTTAGGGTGGGTGGGTAGCCACTAATCCACCTTCCAATTTTATTAACATTAACAAAAAAAATTCAGATATAATTGCGTTTTTATTCGAATTAAAAAAATGAATGATTTGATAAAAATCAATAATCTTAAAATGATTAATAATCTTCACAAAAATTAAAAACACAAATATTAATAGATGTTTAAAAAGTTGGTGGATGGAATGTTTCGTTGATCATCTAAAAATTGAAGGGTGGGATAGAGGACACTCATTCAATGGTTTTTAAAAATTATTCGAATTACTATTCGTATTTTAATTTCTTGAAGTAAAAACACTGTTTGTACCTTAAATCAAAAGGTATATGTAGGGTGGGTGAGTGACCTCGAACCCACTCTTCAATTTCATAAACATAAACAAAAGGTTTTTGAAGGTAATTGTGTTTAGAAACAAAATTAAAATAAAATATTTTATAAAGATTTGTTTATTAGGGATTAGTAAGATATTGTTTTAAAAAAGTTGGAGGATACAATGCTTGGTCTTTCAACTAATAATTGAAGGGGGTACATCATTGCTACCCACTTTACATATATATTTTTTTTAAAACTTTCTATGTAAACGTTTTGAAAACCATTTAAATTTTGTATTCGTATTTCAATTTCTTAAACTAATAATATTAATTGTAATTTCAATTAAAACTAAATATGTAGGGTGAGTGGGTGGCCTCTATCCCACCTTCAAATCATTAGATAATGAATCAGGTATCCCATCCTCCATCGTTATAAATTTACTGCTTTTTATAACAACACTTTTTATCTTAATTTAATAATAAAACACAATTATATTAAAAAAATCTATTGTTTCTGTTTGTAGAATTGGAGGGTGGGTTAGAGGACACCCGCCCCCCCTACATATATATTTTAATTTAAGGTGCAAATTTTGGTTTTACTTGCAGAAATTAATACGAACAGAAATTCGAATAATTTTTAAAAACGTCCAAAACAGTGTTTGCATTGGAAGTTTTAAAAATATATGTAGGGTAGATGGGTGGCATCTATCTCACCCTCCAACTCTTAGATAATCAACCCAGTATTCCATCCTAATTTTTGTTAAATATCATCTTAAAATTACCTGTTTTCATTAGTAAATCTATCAAACATTATTTATCGTTGCTTCCTCAGGCATCTACATCGTTATACATTTTATTATATAGGGTGGGGCATTTATCTTGGCAAAGTGGAATATTTTTAGATAATTTAACTTTTTTTTTGCACGTAGAAATTGAAAAAATATAAAAAATATATGTTTCCATTTAACAAACAAAGTTGACCTTCAAATGACCTTGAAAAACACATTTATTTGAAATATTTTTTCATATTTCGCTTTGTTTCGGAAATATTCCACTTTGAAAAGATAAATGCCCCACCCTGTATAATAAAAATACTTAATATTTTGTCTATATAACTGGATTTATTCTATGCTGACTATGGTTTTGACAAGATACGTGTCATTTTCAAAACAAAAGTGATTAAAAAAATATTCAAAACATAGCTATCTATAATATTACAACAATTTGTAGAATGTTGGATAAATAATGGATGAATGAAATGGGAAAAAAAAGTTCCCAAAAGAGCAAGGGAGCCAAATGTGCTTAAAGTAGACAATGAAAAAATGTCGAAAGGAATAATACTTTTGATCAGACGCATTGGAGAAAGTACTGGCACGGATGAAATGGAAAATCGCTGTGGGGAGTAAATGGGATCTAAAGAAAAACAGAGGAATAAGAAGAAATAGCGAAAAGAAGAGAAGAGCTTCAAAAGTGTACTCATTCAGAAGTCGATGTTCAGAAAAAGAAACATGGAGAATATAATGGTGCTAGTAGTGGAAAAGATAGAAGACGATGGACGATTTTTGAGTAATGGGTAGATGAAGTAAGTCTAATAGTAACGAAATAGGAATACAGAGATTTTGAATTGTCAGTTTGAAACCTGATAGGAATAGTAGAGAAAATGGAGGGTTTAAAGGACATTCATATTTCTCATTACAGGAGTTGAAGAACGTACTCGTAGGGATTATATGGGGATGTTGTAGAGTGCTTGGGAACTAAATGAACTTTAAAAAAAGGCAAAGAAGAAATAGAGTAAGGAACATTGGGGGTTAAAGGTCATCAAGGAGTTAAAATTGGCGTTCAATAAGAAAAAAGAAAAATTAGATAAATAAGGATATGTATGTGTTGAAGAAATTAGACAACGAAAAGCAATTATGGAGATACGAGGCAGATAAAAGAGTCAAATAGAGTAAAAAAAGAGAAGAGAATTTGATCAAAAAAGTTTAAAGAACATAACGATTTCTTATAATATCTTGGAGACTGTACTGGCAGATGTGAGATAGGAATGCGGAGGAGTGTGTAGGAGCTATATGTGTGAAAATAGAAGCAGGGAAAAAATAACTGAAGAAAAACAAGACGTTTAAGAGGACGAAGAAACTATAGAGATGTATCAATGATATTGGGGATTGTGAGGTGATAAAAAAGTTCAAATGTAAGAAATATAAAAATGACACTCAAGATTAAGCAGAATAGGAATAAAAATTTCGCACAGGAGGTGGAAAGGATATTAGCAGAATCAAAGAAGCGGAAGTTAGATAATGTAAAGTAACTATGGAGATAAATCAGAGAGAAAGGGCGGCGCATTAAATGGCAACATAATAAATACACAGAGATGACACTTCTTAGAAAAACAAAAAGAAAAGGAGAGGATTTTCAAACAAAAAAGCTTGGAGAGCATGAAAATGAAGAGATATTAAGAGAGGTATAATGGGAAAAGCTTTCGATATTATTAACCCTTTTTAATTATAACCACGGGTGCGACTCGTGTCTAAAAATTTAGACCAACCGCATCCAGAATGAGCGCAACTCGTGGCGTAAACAAAGTGCATCGGAGATGAAGTAGGTTAAAGGGTTAAGAAGTATATGTAAAACACATACACACTTTCCAAAAAGTGGAGAGTATGGCCAATTGTGGCAATCCACAAGAGAGGAGCTAATATAGATCTACAAAATCACCAGTTATTACACTATTTGACTCAACCAACAATAATTATTTAATTATTAACTTCAGCAAACGAAATGCTATAGTAAGAAGTGGATGAAAAGGAACAGGGCAAATGAATCGTACATCAGATAGCCTAATTGGACAGGCTGATAGAATGAGAAATAGCTTTCCTCGCTATGCATATGAATGAACTATTTGTAGACTTAAAACCAGCGTATGATACAGTACACAGAGAAGTGTCCTTAAGAAATTAATTAATTAGATATTTGGGTATAAAGATACATAATGTAAATAAAGGGCGGGTGGACGTAATTGTAATTGGTTAAGAGTGAAATTTTAGGTCTGCATTAAGGATGTCCTCTAAGTCCACTACTATTCAATATGTAGCTGCCGTGGATATAATCTTAGATCAAAGCCAATAGGCCAATATAGTAGTAGAGCGTATATCGATGATTACAATCACTAATGATAAAATCATTGCAGAAAAAAAAAGAAAGAGAAAGTTGGAAAGATATTTTGAAATGAGATGATTTGGATTGAATGCGAGTAAAACAAAGGTTGTAAGAATTTTAATGGAAGAAGGGATAATGAAATATTATTTGCAAGACAAGCTAAAGTCATAGAGATAATGAGAAAGAGAAAGTATTTAGGTTAAATGTTTATGGGAAAAACAACGATCTATAAATACATATTCGATGATAATAGAGGATTAACTACAATAAGGGTAATTTTTAGATGCTTAAAGCCATAACTTTATATAGATAATGAATGAGGAACTTTATCAGATGATATGTAAATTATAATTTACTAATATCACACACTGGATTTATTCAGTGACTATAGTTTCAACCTTTAAAAGGCCACTAGCAAACTTACTGTAATCATCTCATCATCATAAAGTTCTTGATAACTAAATATCATTGAAGATAATCGAAAAGAAAAAGAAGTAACTCAAAAGTAAAAATAACAACAACTTTAATCTATGGCCTAAATCTTGCTAAAAGTAATACATTAAAGGAGTTGACTAAACATGTTAAATCATATTTAGTAGTAGATGCAAGAAGATGAAACTGATGAAGGAACGTTTCTAAAATATATGAGTTGGTATCTAAGGGCAGAATAATAGAAAGCAGAATGTGTGAATATAAATCTGCACAAAAGATCGACATTGAAATATGGATTTGAGTAATATTGAGAGAATAAAAAGTGTATTATTGCAGTATTTAAAAAGAGACGAGAGTTTTGGTTGGAAACAACTACCGAAAACTATATGGCAATGTAGAAGTATAAGAGAATAAGCGTGGCTTCATTAGCTGCAAAGTGAGTGGTGAAGTTTGACAAAGAAGTGTTATTTTAATTGCTAGAAGTAAAGATGGAAGAGGAAAGATAATTCAACAGTAACAAGTTTGGAGAACATAACGGTTTATTATTTAAGGAGTTAGAGAGGTTACTGGTAAGGATAAAATAGGAAAATGAAAGAGTAACACCGAGAAAAAGAAAGATCTTTGAAATGAATGAGGAGTCGTAAGTGAGATAAGTCTGGTTAGAAGAGGAAAAGGAAGGACAAGGGTTAAAGACTGTTGTGTGAAATGAACGAGTTGATTGATAGTGAGAATGGTCTATTGAGATGTTTAAGAATATTTTAAGTAAGGATAAGGCTGGATGAAATGATGGTTGAAAAACTGTTAGACGTCAAACTACTAGTGAGATAAAGGAGGATTTATAGTGGTGAGTGCAACCCCAATTTAAAGATCTGCAGATACACCAATCGGTTAAGATGTAGTATGCGGGTATTAGCTATTTAAGAAAATGGTTGGTAAGAGAATAAGGGCTAAAGTAGATTGAAGAAATAATAGTTTTTTTGTAGAGCATAAAATTAATTATACAATTAGATATTAATAATGAATACTAAAACGCGGACTAAATATCTAATTAAAGCTACTACGTAATTAATCTTCAACATTCTTGACTTATAAATTAGAAATCGAACTGTTCATTTTTTTCTAATTAATCGAGTAGATATAATAATTAATAAGCTATGACTTCTAAGAAAGAAAAACCAGTACAGGAATATGCTCCCATCCTTCCTATTCGTATTACCTTTACCTCAAGGAACGTACACTCATTGGAGAATATCTCTTTCTACTTGATCAGTAGAGCAAAGAAGCAGAAATTGCGGGGAAGGGACCAGTTCGTATGCCGACCAAAACTTTAGGAATCACTACCAGGAAGACACCTTGGGGTGAAGGTTCTAACACTTGGGATCGTTTCCAAATGATGATTCATAAGAAAGTTATTGATCTTCATTCTTCTTCAGAAATTGTCAAGCAAATCACTTCCATCTCGATTGAAATTGGTGTAAAAATAAAGGTCCCATGAACATGAATAATTTTCTGTATCTCCATCCTTATTATCCTATCATTCTACTTACTATTTTAGACAAATCATATGAGTCCCTTCTTAAAAACGAAATCATTTCAGACATTTTTGTCCGTGTCGGTAAACCGAACTGGTAATTAGTTTTGAAAGTCATAAGCAATTCTATTACAATGACGTACAAAGGCCTTTGGTTTTTCAGACACTAAGGTCTGCTGTACAATGTAATTTCTTGAACATTCATACTCATATGTATTAGTAAACAGATGAAAGTCAAAGTCAACGATTTTCTTTACCTAATTTTCCCCTAAAGAAGATAAACCCCAAGAATCCACCTATTCTCCGCTAGTAATATTTTCTGCTCCTACATTTACATTTATTGCCCTATTAATTTTAACCCTATCAAATATTTCATTAAATTATCAGAAGTTACGGAAGTTATCCCATGCTCCCACATTATTTAAAGCTCTTTAATCTCACCCACGACTTATCAACTCCCTTTAATATTTATTTGCGTAGATGATGAATTAATCAATAATTTTTATTTAAGGCCAATAAAGACAATCCTATGTAGATCTAAGAATTTTTGCACCAACTGTAATGAAATTAGGTTCCGAAATGGAAAATAGAACATGCATTGCTTTTGAAAATACTTTAGGCAACTATAAATCAAAACACTATGAAAACTTTTAGACATTTATTTATGAAAACTTGATTGGAAAGGATCTAAACAAGATAAAAAATCAAACTGTGCTGGTGTAGAAATTTTGAACGTCCTTAAATCCGAAAAACCTTGGATTCAAGGAAATGTAGAATAGAATGTAAAATAAAGCTTTGATCAGTATTTTAAAATGTGTATCAGAACTTGTAAGACAATATTAAATTAAGGTCTTGTAGCAAAAAATTGAATTTGAGTTTTCGCACTTTTAATATTTTTCTATTGATAGTTTCAATGCTATATGATATTTAAAGAATAATAAAACTTTGTACGAATAGTAATTGTATTCGGTCCAAAAATCCGAACCTTTTACTAGTTATTTTCACCAAAGGTACGATGTTGTATAGTAAAAGTGTTAAATAAAAATTTCATATACAAAAAGAAGACCTTTCATCCAAAGAAATATTAAATGAAATAGAAAATAAAGCTTGAATACTTTAAACGATAAGGTAAATTAATTGAAATCACTTGTTTGACAATATTACAATTTGAATATTTTGAAGATTAAGATGTCAATTTTCTATTGGATTGTTTAGAAGCATCTGGGCGGCATATTCTTTGAGTTTATTTATTTGTTATTATAATATATGGTTTACCCCATTTATTACTACAATCCTAATTTTCACACAAAAAAGAAATGAATTAAACAATTATAGATTTTCCTAAGTGATAATTTATACTTACGCTAAATGAAATTTAAATTAAGGAGGAAATAAAATACAATAATTTATGAAAGTACCGAAAAGTATCTTTCATTAAATTTAAATAATCTGCATTTTTTTATTCAATTAATTTTTTTATTAATCGAGAAACAAATAAGCAGTAGACACTAATATTTTTCTTCATCCTTTATTACATATATTAAAAATATAATTGCAAAGCAATAACTACAATTAAATATATATAATCTTATATTCACATAACTCTTTATTAATATTCTATATTCTTTGGGACATTGACTAATATTTTGTTTGTATTAAACATTTAGGTTACATCATGGCATTTCCGAAATATACATATTCGATAAACTCGACTAGTTGATTCAATTGTGCTTCAGTTTCATGTGGTTCATCAGTTCGTACCTCCTTTTCGAACGGTAGGGGCATAGTTGGCAGCAGTATTTCGGAGCCACCCCGCACTCCAGTTGCAGGTGTCTCATCAAAATGTACTTTCGCTTATAATCCCTCGCGCACCGCGGACATTGGTAACGCGGTTCGTTCGACAATAGTTCCACGAAATACTCCTCGTCACCTAAAAATTTGTAAAGTTAGAAGGAGTCCCGAAAAATATGCAGATACACAAAGTTATTTCAAAAATTGCTTTAACTTTTTTTTGTTAAAGGTTCATCAAAACCAATTGTTTCTAATATAAATTTTCCGTCATAAAAAAATGATGAGTAAAGCAATTCAAAAAGTTGAATATAAAAAACCGACTTTATAGTCCAAATTGATTACACCTCTGAGATCTATTTATAAATTGTATCGATCAAGCCAAATCTAAAATTCTTTTTATTTCGTAATGATGTCAATCGAAACTGTAATAAAACATTGATAAATGTCTTAATTTTCTGCCATTTCTTCCCGTATTCTTATTTCCAACTATTCCGATGAATGCACTCTTAAACACTTATTAATAGAAAACCATATTACAACAGGAATAATTAAAGACTATCTCCATTGAACAAATTAATCAGATACTCACTCTTCCACTCTGACCTTACACTGTATTTCTTTATACACTTAACTGATTTAACTCATCATTTGTTCTCTTTCAAACTCTATACCAGCAATATTATCACCACAGCCAAAATCCTAAAGACGTTAGATTTTTCTTTCGTATTTTTTTGTTACTTCTCTATCAATCAATTTAGCTATCTGTCTATAGATTTCCTGCATTTATGGTGGTAAATTTTCTAATCTTCTAATTCTATCTCTCAGTTTCTATTTATGATGCTATATTTTTTTATAGATAGAATACATCTTCATGATCCCTCTGTAGTTGTTTAGATCCGTTTCGTGATTTTCATTATGAATAATACGATGGTTCCTTCTCTTCATTTTTAGGAACTGATCCTCTTCCCTTAATTTTCTGTTTAGTATCATCAATATTTGTTTTCTTACAATAAAACACACATCCGCTTCAACTTTTACACCATCTCTACCTATACTTATTTTACTGGACATTCTCTACAACTTATTTATACTTAGATCATTTACTTCTTAGAACATTTGTAATTCTCCTATCTTTTTTTCTTTCCGTTCATTAATTTTTCAATTCGTACGCAATTTTCTTTCCTTTTTTCCACTTAATTTTGCTTGATATCACATTCCATATATATACATATTCCATTTCGCACTTTTCTCCCCTCCGTATCCTCTTATCGCTTATCCTTAATACCTTTTTATGCCAATTTTTATTGCTTTATGGAAATGGTGCAAACTATCCCCAAATTCCATCACCTCATCATCTCGAAGATCATCTTCCACTAAGAAGCAGTCAATTACTGATGTATGGCTAAATACATTATTTACCCTTCTCCATTTATTAATTTTGACTAAAACTAATGAAATATTTCATTCAAGTTAATAAACTCAAAATGTAGATTATAAAAAGTTTCAAAAAATTGATTATTTGTCTTGTATTTTAAGTAAGATTTGCTTTATAAAAGTGATAGTGCCATTTTTCAAAATCAAATGAATTCTTCATAAATTGTAAGATTATTTCAGTTAAAACGTATGCACATGATGAAGTAATATAAGGATGAGTTACTATAAAACCTATGCATTTTTATTAAAGTCACAAATACAGTTTATTCGCTGGGAAAACGACAACTGTGTTAGTGTTTTGAAGTTATTCAATAATCAATAAAGACTAAATTATATTGTATATTTAGTATTGGCAAATGTTCAATATCATATTTTCCATTAATATAACATAATTGCTGTTTTATTAAGAAAGTAATGTAATGTAATCTTCATCTATCCCCACATAAAATTATTTTTTTTAGCGTACTCTTGACCTGTACCAATAAATTATTCATTGCCCTAGCGTACTCTTGACCTAGGCTACTAAATTATATATTACCCTAACGTACTCTTGACCTATCCCAACTAATCCATTGTGCCATGGTATTTTTGACCTTGGCTAATAAATATTTCATTTTCTTGCGTACACTTGACAGTAAATTTGTTATTGCCCTGGCTTACTTCTGGCCTATCTTAACAAATTCTACTCTGGCTTTTCTTAATAATTAAACAATAATTGCTGACAAAATAATATGGTATAGCCAATGATGGTGAAAAATTCTATTAAAAATTAAAATAGAGGTAAATTCTAAGACCTTTGAAACAAATTCTTGGAGTTTGAAAAATAATTTGCTGCTTATGAAAGTATGAAAAATAGTTATTTTTTTGACGATAAGTACAAAAAGCAAGAGATGCTAGGAAAATCTACAACAGGAAAAGAAATAGATGAACATGTCTAGAAATAGGAAGAAAATTCTTAAGGTTCTTTAGAAGAATTTCTAGAAAAAATTAATTAAGTGAAGTAAGGTATTAATTAAATATTCCAGAAATTTCTCACAGCCTGGAAAAAAGGTTAAAAATTCAAGAATACTCTTACAGTTTGGTGAATTCTAAAAGTATTGAAAGACATTTTTAGAAAATTTAAACTCTTAAAAAAATGAAAAATTGCTAGAAAATTCTAGTACCTAAAACAACTAAAATTTTGGAAGAGTAATAAGGCAAGAGATGCTGAAAATTCTATAAGCTGAATGCTGAATAAGAAATGGCTGAAACATATTTTTTCCTCTAAACCTTCAACTGTTTAAAACCAATTTTAGAGTTTTATAAATATGTTTAAAAACCATTTAAATTTAAGCAAACCATAATATTTTGTTAGGCTTTTATCTTCTTTTAGGAAATGTTTGCAATTTGAAAGAGAAATTTTTGGACAATTCGAATGAAATTAAGTAAGTTACTGAACCATATTGTAGGCAATTATAACCAAATTACTGAAGATTAATTGCACTTTAACAAAGTTTTGAAAGTAATTCCTGGAAAATTTTAATAAAATGTACTAGATTTTTTTTGGAAAGTAGAAGAAATGTTGGTATTAAAAATTTTAGCTTGTACTCTCATAATTTCTGAAATTTTGGAATATTATGTAATATAGAAGAGAATGTCCTAAATATTTATAGAAATCTGGATGAAAAATTGCTGAAAAATTCCATCGAAACCTTCGAAGATAATTTCTGAAATTGAACGAAGAAATTATTGAAAAATTCTATTAAAATAAAACAATACTTGTTAAAACATTTCGATGTTGTACAGTCAATAATTATACAAATCTCTTGAAAAATGTAAGAAAAATACTTTCGAAACTTTTACAATTTGAAAAATGAATTGCTGAAATATTAAATATTATTAAAAAAATATTAGATGTTTTGACAAAATGTGCAGGAAATAGGCTAAAAGTTCTAGAAACACCTTTTGAATTTAAGATTGTTAGAATCGAAGAAAATTAAGAAAATATTTGTAATCTGATAGAGAGATTTCTGGAAAATTGGAAAAGAAAATTGAGAAAGGTGTCGAAGAAATATTGGAATATTGGAAGACACTTTTTTAAAAACGCAGCAGCAAGTCTCACATTTTAGAAGACAAATTTCTAAAAATTCTAATAAACTGAAGCAAATATTTTGGATATTTTTAAGGAATAGAATTACCTTAAAAATATCCAGGTATCAGAACGATCAGTCCTTCGTACACTAACAAAACCTAGACACCCCCTCAATTCCATACACAATCCATCTAATAATCTCATATACCAATTAACTAACCTAATTGCCATTGATGACTACCTTACATTCCTCGCCAAAAATTTTGCTACCAACCCACATAATCTAGAAATCCTCGACCATACGTGTATACTTTACAATCCCCTTAAACACCTCGATTTAAGCATCCCGAAATCACCATCTATCAATTAATTTAATTTTGCAATGACATAAGCAATCATTAAGTTTGAAGAACGTAGACATTAGTAATCAATTTTATCTGTAAAATTATGTTTAAGATTAAGTAATAAAAATATTATTTTTGGTAAAATTTTAATATTTAAAAAGTATTTTATTTGCAAATGATTTCACAATCGGAAGTAATGACGGAATAATTTAGAATTTAGAAACAATTAATGAGTTCGTCCATTGGTTCTTCTTATACAAGGTGTTTATTAAACACGCGACAAAAATACTATGAGCTGTTTTAAGATTATTTTGTTCTTTGATGATTTTTGAAAACCCCGTTTGATTCGAAGATTCAGGGCTAACAGTATTTTCGACAAAATCATTTATAATATTTTAAAAATTAATAATATACTACAATAAAAAGAATAGTATTTACCGAGTACAAAAACATTTTAAAAATGTCTTGTTTTCTTTCAACAATATTCTAATAACTAGGAACGCCTTGTATCCATTAACTGCAGGCTAGTGGAGACATCGAAAAGGAATTTTAAACTTTGATTTCATTTGAATACGTCTAGCGATTAATCATTTGGCTTACGTCGAATTTATTAAGACTGAGTGACGTTTGGATGTGGCGTTTATTTTATTAGTTAAACTTTTGTTAGTGACGTCGTTTATCCTTGATTCGCTCACAAATGCCGAGATGACTGGCATGAATTTCATTTACGTACTTGTTGATGACAATTCATTACAAGCAAGGCGGTTGTACATTAAACGTACCGTAATGTTGCAAACTATTCATCTTCATGAAACAGGTACAATGGAACGAAGTAGAGGACTAGGATGGTTAATGAAATAGAAGTGGAAAAGTGCTGGCCATGCTAGAGGAAGATCCAGGTACTTTTGCTCAAATAATTGCAAATACTTTGAATGTAAGTAATGGGACTGTATGAAAAAATCTAGGATACTATCTGTTGTATCACATACAACATGTTCAATAAGTTCTTTCTGCTGATTTTCCTCGACGTATTGCATTCTGTCAATAGTTTTTGCACACATAGGTTCAAATTCCTTAACCGACGCCGATTCTCTTTTCATAATAATCATCATCATGTGTGGGCTGAAAAAATCCACATGAGATACTAAAAGATCGTTTTCGACATCAGTTTTTGTTGTTTGGGTTGAAATTGTGGCTAATTATACTGGTATTTCTAAAAGGAAGAATTTGTTAGAACAAACGTTACATCAGTTTCTAGAGGGTGTTCTATTAGCAATAAGAAATATAATGTGGTTACATTCGGAGATCGCTGGATTGGTCGAGGTGGACCTCACTCATGACCTTCTTTTAATAATAATTAGATCTTTATTTTCAAAAATATGTATACAAAAATTGCAATACAAATTAATGAAATAGTGTCATATTTAACATTAATATACAAGAATAGCATATGATGATGGGTTAATTATAGTTCGCTTAAACAATAGGGTTCCTTTGTACAGAGGTATTCATATAAGCGGTTTCTAAAATGATTCGAGTTCTGGATGGCTTTAAGTTCATTAGGAAGACGATTAAAATATTTCATGGCTACATACGAAGGGTGTCTTTCATAAAGTGATAGACGATGAATCGGCAAAGCATAATTTATGTAATTTCTCGTATTATAGGCATGCTGGTTCTTGGTAGTACTGTTCACGTCACATACAGAAAATTTTGTAAGTGTTTCATATATATACATTCCAAAAAATGTTAAAATATTATGGTTCTTAAAGTATCCTCTACAAGATTTTGTGAATGGTAAGTCAAGCATAATCCTTATAACTTTTTTTTGCATTATAAATATTTTATTTGCATAGCTGCTACCTCCGTAGTATGTTATACCATATCTCATTTTTGAACAAAAATATGCATTATAGACTAATTTCAAAATGTCGATTGGTGCTCCTGCTCTTTTTAACATACGCAGCATGTAACATGCCGAACTCATTTCTTTTTCAAGTTTTTCTATGTGAGCTTTACCATTTAATTTTTCATCTAGTATGATGCCGAGGAAACGGACATGATTTTTTGGTGTAAAGTTTTTATTAAGAAAAGTTAAAGTTGATGGATACAAAGTTTTAGAATTATTTGTTTTAAAAAATATTATTTCAGTTTTTGAAGTATTTAATTTTAATTTGTTTTTAATAAGCCATTCATTACATTGTGATAATTGTTCAACAGTTTTAGTTTCTATATCAGCGACATTTTTGCAGGAGATTAGCAGATTGGTGTCATCTGCATACATTACAATTTTATTACCCGTAGTTTCAACTAGTAAAGCAAGGTCATTAATATAAATGATAAATAACAGTGGTCCTAATATGCTCCCCTGTGGGATACCCTTTCTTACATGTAAAATGCTAGATGTAACATTATCTATCTTAACTCTTTGTTCTCTATCGGTTAAATATGACTTAATTAAATCCAGCGCTATTCCTCTTAGCCCATACTTTTGTAATTTGTTTATTAAAATATGATGGTCTAGGCTATCAAAAGCTTTTGAAAGGTCTAACAATATAACAAGGGGAACTTCATTTAATTCAAGTTTCTCTGTTATATTGTATAGAAATTTGTGCAATGCTGATATAACGGATTTATTCTTTCTGAAGCCATATTGACATTTTGTAATTATGTTAAATTTGTTAAAAAAATCTAAGAGTCTATTATTAATTATAATTTCTAGAATTTTTGCAAAACAAGTAATGATACTAATAGGCCTGTAGTTATTTAAGTCATTTGGATCACCATTTTTATATATTGGTGTCACAATTGATTTTTTTAGTATACTAGGAAAAATACCAGATTCTAAACAAGCATTTAAAAGATATGTTAGGGGCTCTATGATCTCACTAATAGTGGATTTAATTATTTTAGCGGGGATTTCATCATATCCTGGAGATGCGTTTGATTTTAGTGATTGTACAGCATTGTAAACTTCTGTGATAAGTACTGGGTTTAAGAATAAAGAATTTTTATTTATTGATATATTATCATTATATGCTACTGGAAAGTTATTTTCTATTAGTTGATCAGTTATTTCAATGAAGTGTTTATTAAAATTATTCGCAAATGTTTTAATGTTCTGTGTATTTTCTATTTGGATTTTATTTTTTGTCGATGTACCCGTAATTTCCTTAATTACATTCCAGGACGTTTTTGAAATATTGTTAGAACAGTAAAATCTATTCCTGATGTCATTTTGTTTTGCATTTCTTAATAATAAATCATATTTTATTTTCTGATTTTTATATAAATTTAAAAATGATGAGTTGTATTGAGATATAACAAAATATGAATCTAATAAATTTTTGCAATTTTTAATTTCATCCGTGTTATATATTCTTTTTTGTATGTATCCGTTAGGGGATTTATATACTTTCGGAAAGGAATAGTTAAATATTTCTAAGTATACGTTTAGAAATATGTTCCATTTTTCATTAACAGACAAGGTGCAATATAAAGAATTCCAAATGCTGGGATCACTAAGGCGGCATTTAAAGTTATTAGTGTTATTCTGGTTAATTTGTCGATGTGCCCGTTTTATGATATTGTCTTTTGCGTAATATTGATATGTGAGTTTAATTACAAAATGATCAGAAATGTTATGATTAATAACGTCAGTGCTATAACCAGATGTAAGATTTGTAATGATGTTATCAATAATGGTTGCCGATTCACCGTTTATCCTGGTGTATTTGTCTATACATAACCTGGCATTATATGATTGCAGAATATTTTGTAGATCTCTACTAGTATTAGACTCGTGTGCAGTGTTAATATTAAAATCGCCTATAATAAAAAATGTATTTTTACTAGTAATTAGTTTATCCAGTAATTGAGACAACAACTGGTAAAATGTGTTACAATCGGTAAGCGGCGCACGATATAAAACAACGCATGTGAATGTAAAACTACAATATTGCAGGTCCACTGCTGCACACTCAAAAACCTTTTCAACAGCTAATTTATTTATGTCCGTCCTTATTCTAAATTGAATATTTTCCCTAATAAATTCTTCTTCTTCTTGATTCTCCGAAATTCAGTAGGTTATTTCCTATGGGGCTATTTAAAGTCACTATTTAAGTTAACTTGCAAAATCGAATAATTGATGGGTGTAACACAATAAGAAACGACCCTGGCGTTTTTGAAAGAGTTAGTCAGTCTATGAGGATTGGGTTGGGTCATTTTCAACAGATTGATCATAAATTTGCCAAAAATCCACGATTTATTGATTACATAATTTAAAACAATATTTTTCATATGAACACTACGTATTATACTAAATAGCATTATTTATTCTTTTATAAAGTTTTGTAATTTTTTTTTTGAAAACCTAAAAAAACTCATTTCCAACATATTTAATAATTTATGTTATCAATTGGAAAGAAAGATGTCAAAGAAAGAAATTGAGTTATCAACTTTCATAACTATTGTTCCACAAAGTATTTTTAACTTAATGAAAGTGAGATTTTTTAAGTTTCCAAAAGAAATTTAGTTATAATATTATGTAAACAATATGAAATAATATAATAAGTAAGCCTATAGAGTTAATAATCAAAAGCTATCATTTTTCACTCAGGATGTGACATATTTCCCATTTTGAAAAATCGAAAAATAAAAAACAAAATCACTTTCAGGAGGTATTACCTAAATACACACACTTATTTTAATTAAACCACAAACACAAGCTGATTCAACATACAATTATTGCTTACGTGCGTGAAGAAAGTAACTGAAAAATCGATAGAGAAACTACATGTAAAAATTTGCGATTGATATCTCTTGGTCACTGGAAATTAGGTAAAAAAAAAAAACGAACGACACGAAACTCTCGGCCAGACGTTTAACGGTGTGCATCCAATTAACAACCAAAATATGACTAATTGCCATAACCGGAAAGAGGAGCTTATGAAACGTTAACGCAATCAAAACACGCCGCTCTCCGCCCAACGACACGACTTGCACGGCAACTGAATGCTATAATAGGGGTTACCAATTGGGGTACCCCATTTATATCCTCGATCCAGTGTTGCCTTTCAGTCTTTTAGAACCCATTTATATTCACATAGACTGTACGACACGCAACGACAGAATTTATCACACTCTAGACGCGCGTAATTTAAACGTGGTAGTACCAACTATCTTTTTTAATGATCTTTACCTTAGTATATATTAATATCAGTACTTTTACAAAAAAATATACCAAATATTTATATAAAGAAATATGTTGTTGAAAAAATTCACTTGGTTTGTTTTGTTAATTAAATGAATTTTTTTAACAACCTATCATTAACATAATGTTTCACCAAGTGAAAAATGAGAAACAAATACAAGATATAAAGAAATATATTGAAATATAGACAATATTAAGTCTTGAATGACTTTCTCATTTTAAACTATTACTGATGAAGGTTTAAATTAAATTACATTTAGTTTGTTTCACAATTTACTCGCCTTAAAAAAGCGAAACTAGTCGAGTACATAATAAAAAATTAATTTAATTTAAATCTTTAAACTTTAGTTGGAGGGTGATGTTTCATTAACTTCCAGTGAATGAAAGTGATCTTTTTGGTACTACTCTATATCTCACGGGCATAATCATTAATCTCGACAGCAATACTTGCCTCAGCCAGGAAAATAATATGATAACACCATGACAGATAATAAATTATACCACCAAATAATTTGAATGTTAAAAAAGTTACAATCAAAATACAATAATTTACGTTAATTTATTTAAATTATTTCATATTTTTTCCATATACCAATTAATCACTGTATTTATAGATGTTATTTTAAATTCAATTGTATGAAATACCTTAAATTCATTAAAAATATAAAATAATTGTTTGATAATGTAGGTATAGGATTGAAACGTGAGTTTTCTTACCCAGAATAGTGGAATTATGGGTGGGTACCGTATTGATCGCACGTAATTATGCCGCTCGAGTCGGGGCTGCGGTAACAACTGGTCTCGTACGGGTGAAGCCTATTTATTCCCTATATAATAGTGAATAGGATGACGATGTTCCATCGGTCTATCGAGAAGTAGGATAGTTTGTATTGTTTCACGACAGTAAGTGTCATATAATGGTTGGATTTATATTCAAACTCACAAAATAAATAAAGGAAACAAAATCGTAAACGTATATTTTTATTAGATGTAAAATCAATAAATATAGCATGCATACTAGATTTCATTCCCTAATGAAATAGGTAAACGCCTTAATATAATTTATGAATTATTTATTATGAAAGCACTTTTAATTGTCTTATTGCATTGCTTGATAATGTTTCAGGTCCCCGTTTTATTTTGTAGAACTAGTTGCTACAGTTGTTTCACCGCACTGTGGCTTCTTCAGTCAGATGAGTCATTTACTCCTCTCCTTAAGCCTGAAGCCAATGTAAGGTGAAGTAATTGTCTCTACAAAAAGGTTTCTTAAATACCTATATTTTATTTAAAGTATTTGCGTGTTTTTCAGTACAAATCTTCCTCTATAATGTCCAGCACATTCTCTTCCACTTCCACTGTTCTAATTACCATTGGTCTTCCTGATCCTCAATTTTTCAATGCGCCTGTTTCATGAAGACGTAATAACAATAATAATAGTAACTGCAGTAATCTCAAAAAAGCGAGACTTTACGTTATTTATCACAATTTGTTGCTTACAGTAATAAATAAAACTAGTGATTAGATTAATAGGACTTGAGTCAAATCCGATATACTTTAGTTTAGCTAATACGAGGGTGAATCAAATATAAACAGGATTTTTTGTTGTTTTTTGTTAGCTGAAGTGTTATACGCGGTATTGCTAAATGCATTGGAGATAATTATCAAGAGGAGGTGAGGAAGCGCTTATTACTGCCAGTACCACCATGTTTAAGCACGAGGTACATTCATCTGTTGAGCAACGTCTGTGAAAAGCTTTTGGCGCGATATCAAACAGGGGCTGATGATTTTTTATGTCACATTGTCACTTGTGGTGATACGTAGGTGCATCATTACACCTCAGAATCTAAACAAGCAAGCAAGGAGTGGAGACAACATGAAGCTCCACCTAGAAAAGCCAAAACCCGTCTGTCTGAGGGAAAAGTTTTTGCAACTGGTTTTTGGGATCGAAAAGGCATGAAGCTTTTTAACCCTTTCGCTTCGAACAACGAATATATCATCCGTCATTCATATGAAAACTCGCGAAGCCGAACGCCGGATATATCAAACATTCATATGATCGCCCTCTGGACACGGACGCTGGATATATCCGGTAAAATCGCGACCTAATTTTTGGATAGCACCACCTCTTGTGGCTGATGAAGAAACAATTAAACGACACACCATTCAAATTATCTTTGTTCTGTTATAATATGTTAGAAGCTTCTACTTCGTTATACATTTTTGTTCTATCTGCATTTATCCATTACTATTGTATTACATGTCATAAAGGGACAGAAAATCGAAACTACTAACTTTAGGACAAACTAACTAACACATGGTGAATTCCGCCCGCAAGTCCTGTTAAATTTTTCTATTTCTTAACTTATATATCTCTATTTTGGTTACCTTATTTTAACAGGATATTGTAAAGTAAAAAATAAATAAATGTATAAATAACATTTGACAACTCAACTCAACCTTTGAGATTAAACTAAAAAAAAAATAAAAAGCCAAGAGCTAAACACTGAAGATTGAAGACTCAAAACTAAAGACTAAAGTCTAAAAATTAACTATTTTGTTTCTATTTTACTAACGAAAATATTGAAATATAAAATAATATGATAAATGCAATAAACAAATAAAATAGTAATAACTCAACACTGAAGTATCAAGATTGAAGATTAAAACTAAAGATTTAAGAGTAAGAATTCAAAATATAAGACTTAAGAAAGAAGAGTAAAGATTTAAAATAATAGAGCAAAATATAAACGAGTTTAAAGACTGATATTTGAAAACTTAAGTTTTGAGACTAAACTCAAGAAATAAACACTGAAGAAAACTAAATACTAAAGTCTAAAAAAATACTATCTTGCTTCTTCTTTTACTAACAAAAATATTGAAATAAAAATAATAGAGATTCATGAGACTAAACTCAATACAAAATTGAAGAAAAATACTAAAGATTGAAGAGTAAAAGCTCAAATCTGGAATTTTAATATTTAAGAAAGATGAGAAAAGATTCATAACAAAAGAGCAAAACGTTAACAATCCAAAATCAAGAATTAAGACCAAAAACTTGATTTTAAAGACTAAAGAAAATAAAATCGAAGAACAAAATTTAAAAAATCAAGATTTAAGACTAAAAACTTGAGTATAAAGATTAAAAGATTGATATTAAGACTAATGTTATGAGAACTCGAGAGGTAAACACTGAATTAAAGACTCAAAACTAAAAACTAAAGTCTTTTAAAACTACCTTGCTTCTTTTCTGCTAACAAAAATATTGAAATAAAAATAGTAAAGACTCAACACTCAAGTGTCAAAATTAAAGACAAAGACTAAAAATCGAAGAGTAAAAGTTCAAATCTAGAAATGTAAAATTTAAGAAAGAAGAGTAAATATTCAAAATCAAAGAGCAAAACGTTAACACTCAAAAATCAAGATTTAAGACTAAAAAGTTGAGTTTAGAGACTAAAGATTGATATGAAAACTAAAATTTTGAGACCGAACTCAAGAATTAAAATCTCAAGACTTACACGGAAATTTGAAGACTCAAAACTAAACTATAATGTCCGAATAGGACGAAACTAGTCATAATAAAAAGTGTAAAAATTCGTGATACTAGCAAAGTGTTATTATTTCTTAAACCTATTTCGTAATCAAGAGGTATCACAAAGTCACGGCTTCAACAATCAATCGTGAAATAAAAATAATAAAGATTCATGAAGGAAATGAAAGGGAATCTATCCCACACTCAAGTGTCAAAAATTGAAGGAAAAGACTAAAAATGAAAGAGTAAAAGTTCAAATCTGAAAATTTGAATTTTAAGAAAGAAGAGTAAAGATTCAAAATCAAAGAGCAAAACGGTAACACTCAAAAATCAAGATATAAGACTAAAAACTTGAGTTTAAAGACGACTGATTAATATTTCAAAATTAAAGTTTCGAGACTAAAATCAAGAAGAAAAACTCAAGAGTTAAGATGGAAGATTGAAAACTCAAAACTAAAGACTAAAGTCAAAAAATCACTATCTTGCTTGACAAAAATATTGAAATAAAAATTGTAAAGATTAATGAAGGAAACAAATAAAAGAGATCAAAATTGAAGAAAAAGACTAAAAATTAAAGAGTAAAAGTTTAAATCTAGAAATTTAAAATTTAAGAAAGAATAGTAAAGATTCAAAATCAAAGAGCAAAACGTTAACGTCAAAACTCAAGATTTAAGACTAAAATTTGATTTTAAAGACTAGAAGATTGATATTTTATAACTAAAGTTACGAGACTAAAATCAAGAATAAAAACTCAAGACTAAAACATGAAGATTGAAGACTTAAAACTGAAGACTAAAGTCTGAAAAATAACTATCATGTTTCATTGTTACTAACAAAAATATTGAAATAAAAATTGTACAGATTCACGAAGGAAACAAATAAAAGAGACTAAATTCAATACTCAAGTGTCAAAATTGAAGAAAAAGAATAAAAATTGAAGAGTAAAAGTTCAAATATGGAAATTTATAATTTAAGAAAGAAGAGGATAGATTCAAAATCAAAGATTGAAGACTAAAAACATTGTACTTTGAAAATAATCAGGAATGATCGAAACACGTGTCAGGCAAATAAAATTAAAAATATTATGGAACTTAACAAGTGTTTTTCCTCATCGAATCTAAAAACATAAGTCTAGAAACTAAAAGATTGATATTAAAACTAAAGTTTCGATACTAAACTCAAGATTTAAACACGGGAGATTGAAGATTCCACAACTAAAGACTAAAGTCTAAAAAATAACTATCTTGCTTCGATTTTTAGTAACAAAAAAATTGAAATAAAAATAGTAAAGATTCATGAAAGAAATGAAAGAGAATAAACTCAACACTCAAGTGTCAAAATTAAAGAAAAATACTAAAAATCGAAGAGTAAAAGTTCAAATCTGGAAATTTAAAACTTAAGAAAGAAGAGCAAAGATTCAAAATTAAAGAGCAAAACGTTAACACTCAAAAATCAAGATATAAGACTAAAAACTTGAGTTTAAAGACGACTGATTAATATTTCAAAACTAAAGTTTCGAGACTAAACTCAAGCATAAAAGCACAAGAATTAAAGACTCAAAACTAAAGACTCAAGTCAAAAAATAACTATCTTGCTTTTTTTTATTAACAAAAATATTGAAATAAAAATTGTAAATATTCATGAAGGAAACAAATAAAAGAGATCAAAATTGAAATAAAAAACTAAAAATTAAAGAATAAAAGTTCAAATCTAGAAATTTAAAATTTAAGAAAGAATAGTAAAGATTCAAAATCAAAGAGCAAAATGTTAACACTCAAAAATCAAGATTTATGACTAAAAACTTAAGTTTAAAGACTAAAGATTGATATTTGAAAACCAAAGTTTCGAGACTAAAATCAAGAATAAAAACTCAAGACTTAAACATGAAGATTGAAGACTTAAAATTGAAGACTGAAGTCTAAAAAATAACTATCTTGTTTCTTCTTTTACTAACAAAAATATTAAAATAAAAATAGAAAAGATTCATCAAGGAAACAAATAAAAGAGAATAAACTCAACACTCAATTATCAAAATTAAAAAAAGACACTAAAAATCGAAGAGTAAAAGTTCAAATCTGGAAATTTAAAACTTATGAAAGAAGAGTAAAGATTCAAAAATCAAAGAGCAAAACCTTAACGTCAAAAATAAAGATTTAAGACTAAAAACTTGAGTCCAAAGAATAGAAGATTGATATTTTAAAACTAAAGTTTCGAGACTAAAAAGTCAAATACGGAAAATTGAAGACTGAAAACTAAAGACTAATGTCTAAAAAAATAACTATCTTGCTTCTTTTTTACTAACAAAATTATTGAAATAAAAATAATAAAGATTCATGAAGAAAATAAAAAAGAATAAACTCAACACACAAGTGTCAAAATTGGAAAAGAAGAAAAAATTGAAACCTATAAGTCATATCTGAAAATTTTAAATTTAAGAAAGAAGAATAACGATTTAAAATCAAAGAGTAAACACTCAAAAATCAAGATTTAGGACTAATAACTTGAGTTTTAAGACTATCAATATTTAGTCTTTAAATTCAAGTTTTTAAATCTTTAAGACTAAAGTTTTGAGATTAAACTCAAGAGTTAAACACAGAAGATTAAATACTCAAAAATAAAGACTAAAGTCTAAAAACTAACATTTTTATTTCTTGTTTTTAAATATTGAAAAAAATAGCTACATTCATGAAGGAAAGAATAAAGAAGGAATAACTCAACACTCAAGTATGGAGATTGAAGATAAGACAAAAGATTCAAATCTGGAAATTGAAAATTTAAGGAAGAAGAGTAAAAACTCACGAAAATAGAATAAAGACTAAAAATTAAGACTTACAATTAAGAACGTAAGCCCGAAACCAGCAATTTTATTCTACTTAATTTTTTATATTACTTATAATAAATTTAAAGTAACAAGAGTAAAGATACAAGATTAAAAATTAAAGAGAAGAAATTTAATGCTCGGGATTCAAAACTTTAAAGAGTAAAAATTATTAACTGAAGATACAAATCTTTAAACTAAAAATTTAAGATTCAAGGTGTAAAAAACTTTATATCTGAAGATTCAAAACCTCATAGTTTTTGAGTAAAATATAGGGAAAGTACTATGATGATCACATTACCATTTTTTTAAACTAAAGTCCACTTTTATTTGATTTACCTTCGTAGAATGTCATTGATACATTGCTCTAGTCTACTAATACAATATTAAGCGTGACAGCTTATCAGTGGATGTGATACTATCATCTACGGTATTTAATAAAGCATTTGAACTGAGATTTAATTAATAAAACACTTAATTTTAATTTAATTTCAAAACCACTTTAACTTTGCCATTATCGAAACAAACGTTTTTGTTTCGATAATGGCAAGTGGAGTGGTCGAAACTAGTTAACATAATAAAAAAAATATAGTATTATACAAAGTTGAAGTGTTTTATTAATTATTCAAACATGTAACGAAGTAGAAGCTTCTTACATTAACAATATAACTGAGATTTAATTAAAAGCTTGATTGATTAATTGGTAAATAACTATTTGATCCTTCGTAAATGGTTAATTATTTTTTAATGATGCTTTCTTGGATTTTTAATATAATAAGCAATATACTTATAAGATACAGGTCACCTAGTTCTTCAGGGTTGTCTTTTTTTTGGTACTAAAATAACGGACGTTAACTTCCATACATAAGGAAAAGTAGATACTTTAAGTCAACAGTTTTTGTCAAAGTGTCTCATTTTTATATAATGTTATCTTTGATTGTCTTATCATCAGGCAGATGAGTACTGTATTCATCTGCCTAATGCCACAGTGTGTTAAACATGTTGTTCAACAATAAATATGAAAAAAATGAACTTTGTTCTTTTATTTCAATGTCCGCATCGTGATTTTTTGCAATTCTTACTTTTAGCGATTAAGTTTTATCTATCTTTTTTTGCTTTCTCTTTTTTCTTTGTCTTTTGTTTGCACTTTATCTGTCACCTATCATTTTCTGCTTCTTATTGGGTTTCTATCAAAAAATATATACCTTTTGTTTATTTTGTGTTTTTCTTGTTGTTGAATATATAATAAATATTTAATATTTATCATTTATATTATGTCTTTCTCTTTATTGTGTGGACTTATTTGCCTTTTTTGCACGTCTATTATATTCTTCTTTATTATTCTTTTATTTGTAATTTCTCTCGTTTTTATTGTTCGTACTTTATTTGCTATCTATCAATTTTTGTTTTCTCTCTTACTTTAAATAAATGTTTTGTTTTTCTCTACTTTTTCGTGATTCACTGTTTATTTTAATCTTTATGTTCCTACTTTTATTTCTTTGTTTTTATGTTTTCCTTAATCGTGGATATTTGTTCTTTGTTTTGCGTTTTCTTTTATCAATTGTTTTCTGTTGTCCTTTTGTGCACATAAAAAACATATATATTGTTTTTTAAAAAGCTTTCTGTGAGTTACTTTTTCTTTTTTAATTTATCAACCATATTTGTTTAGTATTAACCTTCGAAACGAAGCCGATAGAGCTCTAATTAACAATTCACTTTGTTTGGAAAAATCTTCTTGAGGACGCTGTATTATCGAATTCATTAGGAAGCTACCTTTGAGACCAAGTCGATGAGAGATGGAATGTAAGGGAATAAAATACAAAGTCTGGTAAAATCAGCGTACAGCATCAGCACAGGCGCCCGCAGAATAGCTATTTCACGTTGACCGCTATAGTATTATTGAAGACGTTGTTTATTCTCTGTTCTGATTATATTTTAGAAGGCTATCCTCGACACCAAGCCGATAGAAACTCTAATTAACAGAGATGAAGAGCTATTTTACTTTGAAAAATTTTCTTGAAGACGCTGTTTGTCTTAAAGACTGTTTCATTAACCTAACCTATAACCTATATATAGGCAAAACAAGAGTAAAGCAGCAACATATGGCCTTCAGAATAGCTACTTCTCGTTGGCTGCCATGTTTTTCTCGAAGATGCTGTTAATGCTCTTTTTTGATTGCCTTCTTGGACTTATCAGAAGGGTAGCTTTAAAACCAATGCGATAAAAGCTCCAATTAACAGATATGAAGTATTATTTAACTTTGTTTGGAGGAATCTTTTTGAAGACGCTGTTTATACTCGTAAACGCTTTATAAAAGTTTCATAATTATTACAATATAATGTTGCGATGCGCATCATGCGAGAAATGGGTTCGTTGCAACCATAATTTGGTTTGTGAGTGGATGAATTAAATGTAATATTACTGCGGGTCCTGATACCAACACACCAAACATTCAATGTAATAAGGTAGAGAATTATTGGGCTGTCTATCTGATCATTTACTACTTTAAATAAAAATTTCAATGATGCGTCTTTCCTGTAATAAAGGAATATTTAACTGGCAACCAAGTAGTTTATAATTTAAGTTAAGACAGGGAATATGAAACCAAAAGGCAGCCATTCTGAGAAATTTGCATTGAACTATAATTCACTCTCGTATAAGATAATACTGGTAAGGAGATCAAACACACGAAGCATACTTAAAGCCAGATCGCACTAATTTTTGGTATAGGCAACGAATCGCATTAAGTGACAGATCTCTACCCATTCTTGAAATAAAACCAAGTAGCTTTAAGTCACGGTTTACAATATTTCAAATATGAGAGACAAAAGTAACCTTGCTATCAAATATAACACCAAGGTCACTAACCTCCACCACACTCCACCAACAACGTAATTCTTCATAGTATATTGTGTCTTAATTGGATTGTTACCATGATAAAATGTGATTGACTTACACTTATTACTTTCCCTATATAGTATATATAGGGGAAGTATTGTTTTCGTGCATGAAAATGATCCCATTGAGATGAAACTTTAAACTTAAGGTTTAATCGTGAAAAACTGGAACTGAAAAGATTTTGGCGAACATTCAAAAACCGGAACTGGATGTTTACTCGAGGCCGTTTTTTGTTTTTTTAGAAATTTTCTTTAATATGAAAAATATTACAAAACTTTTCAAACAAAAGTTTAATGGAGAAACTGGATAAGTTTTATTAAAACATATTTTTCATAAAATTCTTAACTTTTGAGCAAAAAATTAAAAATTAAAAATTTTGATGTTTTTAGCCAATTATTAATAAACGATACGAGTTACGTGAAACTTATTTAATTGTAGAGAATTTAAAAGAGAAGAAATTATAAAGAATAGGCTTTTGGCGCAAACCTCATAATTTTCGAGTAAAATATAGAGAAAATACTATGATCATCTCACAATGTTTTATGATTCATTAAATTTTACAACTTTTAAATTAAAACACTCGCTAATGTTTTACTGATTGGAAGGTGGGACAGAGGACACCCACCCACCCTACATATACATATAAACTTTAATGCCTTATCGTCTCGCGGTTTCCAATAAAATGAATTACGAAACTTATTGAATAAAAAAGAAATTATGTTTTGTTTTACTCTAAATGGCGAGAATTTTTCATAGGGTAACCTTCAAGTTGATTGATTAAGAAGATAATTCAGATTTGAAGAATATTTTTAATAATTTTTAATTGATTTTCCATAGCTTAGGTCTAAATTTTGTTTTTAATTTTAGAAAATAATTTCTTTGCACGGGTTTTAGAATTTTGCAGTTTATAAAATTTTTTTTTTTCGAGGTCATATTTTACTCTAAATGGCGAGAATTGTTCTCGAGATTTATTTTTACAATTTTTCAGCAGAATTTTTATAGAATCTCATCATTTTCTCATCAGTTTTATAAAATGTTTCTTCTTAATTCTACAATCCTCTAGCATTTATCTTCTAGATGATTAGAATTTTCCATTCATTCCTCTTCGAAATTGAGAAAATATTTTTCCATTGTTTTCATTAAATTCTCTATCTTTTTTCTAAATAAAAAAAAAATTGAAGCTTCGCAAATCTTACTTTTCATTTTATTTTAGAATTTGCAAGTATTGTGTTCTACAAATGACGAGAATTTAGTTAAAAATTTGTATTCTACAAATGACGAGAATTATCCTAAAAATGTATTCAATTAAATTTTTTGTTTATTGTTCTCTAATTTCTGCCAGCATTTTTTATTTCAGATTTTACGAATTTAGGTTTCCAAATTTCCTAAAATCTTTCTTTTAGTTTTCTCTATTTTTTTCAACATTTTATTTTCCAAATCAGTTTTTATTTTCCTTAACTATTTACAATTTTTCAGAAGAATTTTAATTTCTCTAGACTTCCTTCTCCAGATTTCTAGATTCTAAATTCGAGAATTTTCTTCCATATTCCTACAATTTTCTAGCAGTTTTTTTTAACTAGAATTAGATTTATAGAATTTTCCTTTAATTTCTCTTCTTAACTCTGTGAAATATCTTTAGGGATTTTATAATTTTCCCGCAGTTTTTCTTTAAAATCTTAAACTTTTTCTTGAGGTTTTCAAATGTATAATTTTCTTCGCTAAATTTTTCTTAAGGTTTAATTTATAGTTTAGAATGTTTTAAATTGTAAATAGTAGAATATGTTATTGGTTGGAGGTTGAGATAGAGGCCGAATTTTCTTGGGAGTTTTCAAATTTTCTAAAATCATTCAAAATGGCAAGAATTTCCCTCAAGATTTTTACAATTTTCAATTTCTGCCAGAATTTTTTATTAATTCTTCTACTAAATTGCGAGAATATTTTTTAAAGGTTTTATAATTCTTTTAAGAATTTTCGGACCTTTTTAAATTTTACAATAATGTTTAATTTTTTTTTTTGAAATAGTGAGAATTTGTCACGAGACTTTTTTGTATAGAATTATCAAGTATTTTTTTCAGCATTTCCATTTGCTTTTTTCAAACAACTGCTAGGAAATTTCACAATTATCCAGCAGTTGTTTCTTCCAGATTAGATTTTTTCCTTCGGACTTTAAAAGTTTTTTAAAGATTTTTGAATTTTTACAGTTTTTCATCACCATTTTTTTCTAGAATATTTCAGAGATTTGCAGCATTTTCCCCTCTAAAAATTCAATAATTTTCTTCCATATTTTATACAATTTATCAGCAGTATTTCAAGATTACCATAATTTTCGAGAAATTTTCCAAAGATTTTTACAATGCTTTAGTAGAATTTTTCAGTAGGTATAAAAAGAGAATTAAGATTACGATTAAGTTGCAGGCTGTTGAAATCACGCCACTTGGCTATGTGATCAAGATCATCTAGATCTTTTTCTACATCACTATTGTTTAGGATGGGAGAAGCTATATTTAAATCATTAACATATAGTCAGTATGAACAAAATTTTAAGTTAGAGACAATATCGTTCACGAAGATTAGAAATAAAGTAGGATCCATATGGGAGCCTTGCGGGACCCCAGATTTCATTGAAATTTCTTTTGAAATACAATCATCAATTTTGACAAATTATTTACGGCCCATGAGAAAACTCCTAAGCCACTGAGTTATGTTAGAGTTGAAGCTTAATATATCAAGTTTATACGAAAGCAAGTCAACTTAATCAATTCTATATTTAACCATTTTAAATACTTGCTGTTAAATATAATCTTCAAAGGTGCAAACGAATCAATAGAAGATAAATAATTTCGAAGTTGTTTTAGGAATGAGGTCTTTAAACTCGCTAAATATATCTATCTCTAATCTAACTAAGAATGGTTCTTTAATTTTTGAATTTCATCGTGTAGTAATCTATTTTCAATTTCAAGAGTAATTAACTTTTTATTTAAGTTGCTAATCTCAATATTCATGGATTTTAAAATTTCCTTCTTAGATTGAAGCAGCTGATTATTAAGAATAAGACTGGTCGTTTCCTTTATTACCTTCTCTATGTTATTGGGTTGTAAGATTGAGGGGGTGGAAGTAATGTTTTCTTCAGGTTCGGCATTGGCCTGATCGCAAATGGAGCATATAAATTCTTCACCATTCTCAATTTTAGACTGTTCCAGTAAAAGACTTACTTTTCGGCAGAGATAAAGAGTGGGCATGGTATACAACATTGTACACATTTTAAAACAGTTGATCTATTACCTTAGAGAGTCCAAGCGTTGTACTGTCCTTTGCTCGTCACCTTGGGTGGCTAAAGAGTGATAGAACAAAGGAAGCCTGTTCCAGTCAGGGGGGCACAACGGGCCTAGTGAGGCGTAGGTGCTCTGGTCAATGATTTGATCACCCTTAGCGAATTCGATCCAGATCCAGATAACAATTGTTTGATTACAAATCTTATATGAGTTCGACTTAGCATAGAACAGTATTTAAAAGTGGTACATGAAGAGAGGAATACAAAATAACAAGGTCACTTTTCACACATGTAACTGCTAAAAATGATCGTTGACCGTTAAGATCTTCTTAAAGAAGCTATTGATTATGTTTCGACCCAATTGTTATTGGGTCGAAACAAAACAACAAAATTGCGGTAGGTAATTAATAGTATTTAAAGTAATGGTATTCCCGACCTCCAAAAATAAATATTTATTCGACTTATCACAGTAAATTATATATCCTTCTATCGTACTTTTGACCTACCCCACAAAACTATTGCCTAAATTAGCGTACTACTGACCTACCATAAGAAATCATATATCAATCCAGAGTCCTCTTAACCTACCTACCTAATTCGAAAGTAAGATCCGTTTTTATTTACATTTAAAATTATATAAACAATTAAATAAATCAAAACTGCAATTTCATTAATTCCTAAAATATATAAAAAAGATTTTTCTCAAAATAATAAATTATTATATTAAAATTTACAGTTTCATTCGCTTATAATGTAAGTCCATTAGTTGATTAGTTGAATAAAGCCGGCCAAGTCATCGTAAAATGTTAAAATTTCAAAAGGGAAACAAATAAAAGACAACGTTGCCACTATAATAATTTATTCATTAAAAACTGCTGTGAAAATTTCAGTCTGCACGGTTTCAAATGTTGCATCAGATTGTGCCGCAGCTTGGTCTTGTATCCGCACAGCGGGCAGACCTGTTTCGGTTCCTTTCCGCACTCGTACCGCAGGTGCCTGGTGAGACTCGTCAGTCTCATGTACATTTTCGAACATTTCGGACATTGCAATTTACCTAAAACAAATCAACGTTAATACAATACCAACAGAAAATGGAGAGTTATTAGTAAGAAATAAACGCATGTTAATAGTGTTTTAGTAGTTATATATTAAAACTAGTAATTACAATATGTTACAATTAATTAAAAAGTTGTATAAATCAATAAAAGTACTCTTCAAGTTCAGTGTGTTTATTTATTGTAGGTAGTACAGATATTCTTAAATTATAACAAGAAAATAAAATATTATATTATAATAAGTTTTGTTAAACGGGTGTTTCTAAATAAATATCGGGGTTTTAACGCTTTGTAGTACTTATTAAGTAAAATTTAGAATCGTAATTAATATATGAAATAAAAGAGAAACTCAAATAGTTCTGTTTGTTGGTACGCTTATGCGTTAGAGGGTACTAGTAACTTTAACTGGTAATTCTCACTATGACCTACATCAGATATTCATTTAGAAACACCTGGTAGTACCTTGTATTGGGATTTTATTTTACTATGATGGAAATTTTCTAATTTAATAGTTAACAGTTGTTCCTTAATTATAATTGTTTCATTCCGCTGAGTCTTCTTAAGGATATTGAAGGATCATACATTTTATAATGATTTAATTTTTTATATTATGCCTTATAGTAGGTTGTTAATTTGGTAATCATGTTTTTATCAGTAAGTAATCGATTTATTATATATACAAGTTCTTCCAAAATAAACGATCGTGGTTTTTATTGTTGCCCCAGTAGACTAAAATTAATGACACATTAAAATATATTGTCGCTCTATGCGTTTTTCAAAAACTGAAACAATTTTGAAATGTTAGTAACTTGAATATTTTCTTAAAACAAATAATATTTTCTTACCTTATCCCTGCTATGCAGAACTTTATTTGTAATACACTGGGATTTATTCATTTTTAAGCAATATAATTTGTACGCTCCAATGCTCTATCAACTGAGCCCTCCAGGCCTAGTTTGAATATGACCATCGAGTTTTTTCTAATACATACATTTCAAACTCACACTTTTCCACATTCTTATGTTAAAATAAACGTTTAATGTGTTCCTATATATATTTTATGTGTGATCAAATGAATCAAGTCTATAAAGAAATATTTGGTTTTTAACTAAGCTTGTTACTTCAGAAGGACATTGGAGTATTGCATATTTTATGAGTATGCAAGTTTTAATTGAATGCACCTATGTTTTATTCCAAATGTTGTTAGTAGAATAAACAAAAACATTTATATTTAGTAAAAAAATAATATGATTATTTTATTTGATATAATAATAACAATAACAAAATAATAATCCTGTGACAGTCAAAATAAAATCCTTTCATCAACAATACTGATGTAATGACTCTGGATGTCTGCGACGCATGTGCCTAGTGAGGTTGGGTTTCTGTTTGGAAACGTATTCACAAATCGGACATTTGAATGTGCCCACCTTACCACACTCGAATTTCGTGTGTCGGTACATCGAACTTTGAGATTTGTAAATCCTTCCGCATTTGTTGCACTGGTAAAACACTGAAATGAAAATAGTTCTTTAAAACGAAAACGAAAAAAAATGATAATGAACATAACCCATTTACTTTTTTTACGCGATGTAGGTAATCACCCCATGCAAAATAAATTTTTAATAAAATCAAATTAAAAAAAATAAAACTCTTGTAAAATACATAATTTCAATTGTATGTATTTGCATTGCGTTAAAATTATTACGTATTTATAAATTCAAAATAATGAATAATAAGTAAATACTGTGCTGATGAGATGTATAAGATCAAAACGCGTGTCTGTTGATGATATTAATCTTGTTTCTTTTTTTAATTATTATAATTTCAATTGTATTATTGCGGTTTGTATATTTCGTACCTAAAATTATTTCGTATTTATAAATCCAAAATAATGAATACAGTGAATACTGTACTGATGAGATGTATAAGATCGAAACACGTGTCTGTTGATGATTTTAATCTTGTTTATTTATTTATTTGTTTATTTTTGTCATTTTAATTGTAATTAAATCACCGTAAATTCTAAGTTTCATCCTTTTTTTACAAGAAATTCATCCAAAAACGTAATTCTTTAAGTTTGACAGCAAAAAAAATACATTCAAAATAGTGTTCCTGTGGTAATTGTGCCATCTCCAACACGCAATTGCTCTTATTAACTTCAATATCTATGTGGGAAGTATTTTAATAAATTATTTTTTATTTCGCTAGATGTACACTTCGAGTACTATGCACTAATTAGTTATAAGCTATTGATAAAGGGTGCATAGTACCCGAAATGTACATCTAGCGAAATAAAAACTAATTGTGAATAAAGTGTTAGTGTTTTAATCAAGTTTTAAAAATTCTACATTTGAAGTGTGATGAAGGGAAGCACTGACAAAAAAAACACTTTTTAAAAAATGTAATAAAACCCCTAATCTCATTCTCCTAAATTAACTATTATATATTTAATTAAAAATATAGGTAGTAGTACTTTATGGTAGTACTTTATGTTAATATAATGTTTATTAACAGATAGTAAACATGGATAAAAAATGGAAACGGTTGGTTGAATTCAGGATTCATATGCTGAAAGTTGGAGTAGTACCTTAACTTAACTCATCAAAAAATTTATTTTCAACTATTTTTAAGCAAACTAAATATAACAATGTATTCTAAAAATAAATACAATACATAACTTTCTTTATAAAATAAACGAAGACCCATTTTTTAAAATTATTTTTATTTTTATTTGCGAGTTCCATTGTGTTTAGTAACATGGCTCCACAACAAATCCTTCTCCGTCGTGTAAAAACTGCAATACTCCACCGGGCATTTTTTAATCAGCTGTTCTCCCCGCTGGCCTTGAATCTTCAGTGCTTGAGATTTCGAAATCGCCAGTTTACAGGTCGGACATTTGAACTTTTTGTTGCATATGTATCTGGCGTGGTGCAGTAGTTCTTCGCGATCTTTGAAATTCCCATTGCATTGCACGCACCTGAAAGGTCCTGAAATATGGGTTTTTAATTAAAGATATAAAAAGGATAAAATAATAAAACGTAACTAAAAATTAATTGATTAAGCAATTTGAATCAGTTTTGAATTAAAGTGTATTTTGATAAATTAGGAATTAATTATATTTTGAGGGAAATTAAAAGTAATCAAAATTCAAATCTATTGAAGCCAAGAAGGACTTATAGGGAGAGTTGTTTTTTCTTAAAACGTCGCGAAACTTTTTGATGTTGTATAAAGTTTTTCAGAATTTGCTGCTAGTTTAATTCCTTAAATCTGTTATCTTTAGTTCCTAAGTTCTGAACTATCAAATTAATAAAATGAGTAAAGATACAGATCAGATCATTAGTAAAAACGTGATGATACAACAAAAAACAGATCAAGCTCCTAATACTTTCTTTACCTTTAAGCTCAGTTAATCTGTTAATTAGTCTTATTTTACGTTAACAATTAAACTAAAAGGCATCAATTACTATGTTCCATGATATTATTTTCAGTTTTCTGGCTGGATTTTTGAACTTAAAGCTCTGTAAAATATACATGCCAGGAAACTGAGCACAATAGTTAAAGGCTTTAGTTTTAATTCTAGGGCAGATTAAACCGTTCTACGATAATCCCATCAAATAAAGGAAGGTTAAGTGGAAGAGCAAGTACAATAAGCCACCTAGGCTGCAGTGCATCCGGACCTGTAAAGAAGACCCTACAGATAAAAAAAGTGGAATAGCAGTAAGAGTTAACAACCTCAATGAAATCACTTTGGTAAATTTTCGTAAATGAAATACGATAACACTTTAAAATATTTATTTTGCCGTTCGCGACAAGTGTTGAAAGTGTTATCGTATTTCATTTACGAAAATTTACCAAAGTGATTAGAATATGAACTTTCAACAACTAACAGCCTCAACTATTCAGTTATCAACCTCACTGAACTTCGCCTAATCTTCAATTGATTTTTTGTTTTGTACATATATATTTCATGAAATAAAGACAATTTATTATTATTATTATTATTAAATACAATTAGCGACAATTCAGGCCCTACTTTGACTTTCATAATTCCATGTCGTAAAAGCGATAATCTTTACCCCAACCAAGCACTCTATTCCTCGAATGGAAGTTCCTTCATCAACCCTTTATCAAAACACCAAAAATAATCCCTAAAATGACAATCCAATAACAAAAAGCCGAGCGAAACGAATCCGATTATAAAAGTAGAACTGATCAAGCGCAGATCAGTTCTTTATGCTTTTTCTAGAAGAGCACACCTCTCAAACTTTCGTAACCAACTGATTCATACCCAATCCGTTAAAGCATCCGTAGAAACATAATAAATCTATAAGGGGAGGAAATTTAGTAATAATATTAAGGAATTTTTGAAAAGTCACGCCAGGAAAACTGATTTGCGACCTAATATCTATGCTGCTGTGATACGAAGATCCAACCAAATTACGTAAAAATACAATGCCATGCTCAATGACCTTCAAACGAAAAGATTCTGAACGGATTAATTATATCGCTTTTGGGAGAGTCTATACAACATACAAGCGCATTACTCGATAAAACAGACAACACATGTCATAAGTAACATAATCCATCTGCTTCAGAATAAAGACCAACATCAACCTTAAATCAAAAGCACTCGTCTTTGTGCAAAAACCTCAAACGACAAACACAACCGCAAAACATAACAAGAGCCCACTTAAACTGGTGTACAATGTTTAAGACCATCAACTAGACAAAGCAACAGCATCTGTTCTCTCCAAAGGCAACAATTTCGCTATAAAACAATCCAGACTGTCAAAGAGGAAATAGTTTGTAGAGTCGAGACAGCAATAAAGAAATGCGCAACCAATTAAATGCAACCTTACAAAAGATGAAATCAATGCACTAAATAACATCAAAAAACAGAAAGAAATAATTATTCTACCAGAAGATACGGAAAATGCCACGAATAAAGCAGACTACACCACCAAATGAACTCACTATTGCTAGACCCAAGCTAAAAAAAATATTAAAGTTCCCATAGACGCATCAATAAAAAACAACTTATCGTATGACAAAAATCATACAGATGTCCTAAACTGTGTGGTATAACGAAGATTCATAAAGATAAAGTACAGTAGAAGACCTAGAGAAAATTAGGGGGCATTGAGATGGTGCAGAGGGGACGTGGGCAGATTAAAAACTATAAAAGAAAAAGTACTAGAATCGAGGTTAAACTGCAGAGATGAATATTGTATAAATTATCTCCATAAGATACTTAAAATTTGTTGAAATTAATAATTATTAGTCAATATTTTGTGTGTGTTTATAATATTCCGAATGGTTTTTATTATTTCAAAATAAAATAGATTAATTATTTTTTTGAACGTCAGTGTCTCCAAGACATTCAGGAGTCAGCAAGTTACATACATGCATCGACAGGTCTGAGCCTTTTATTCTTCAAGATTATTTTGATAAAATATACCCCGATAAGAAAGACAAATATGTGATATTTTCAAGATTGCTTACTTCTAAGCAAGATGATAACGGAGCAATAGTTATGTGCAAAGACGAATTGATGAGATGGCTAAAAACCTTGAAGAATCACCGTGGACGTGAGTCCACTTTACCCACTAATGAAACATTGTTACTGTCATACGTGAGGTTCATTAAAGATGAGAACATATGTCAAAAACTATTGTTTGCTAATAAAAGAGACACTTGTAATCACTTTTTCCACAGTTTATTTTCATTATTTATTTTATAATATAAACTGTGGAGACAGTGATTACAAGTGTCTTTATAATTACTGTTCATCTTCACGTAACTCAACAATCAATATTATTATTTGCTACACATTTGGAAACTTATACAAAAGGAGACACTATATTATTAATAAATAAATATATTTATTTATTTATTTATTTATTTAAATTTATGTAATACTATTGGAAAAGTTTTGTGACGGAAAGGAAATTCCTTTGCATAAAATTTTGTGAAATAAAAGAACGTTACAAAAAAGGCTTCATAGCGTGTTTCTGACATTCTTCCTGTGCACGGCGTAATTTATCGCCAGCATTTGATTGCAAAAAATCTGTGAAATGAGTGAACGCCTCCATATGTCACTACAATATGTCATCAGATCAGTTAATAAAATCAGAATGAACTCTTTGAATTATTATTGATTATTTATTCAGCTTTGCATTGCCAATAATAAAGATTTCAACCGTTTGCTGCTCCACATAGAGATGCGCTGGCTGTCAAAAGCTGCCTTCCTGACGCAATTTTATCATCTGTTTTAATTTGTGTTAGAGTTTCTAGAAAATAAAGACCCAAAATTTTCAACTTCAAAGTGAACACTTAAATTTGATTTTGACAAGAAATAGCATTACTGCTTTCAAAATTCAAAAACTTCTCAAATTTATCAGGAGTATCATTCAATAACGACGATTTGCTTGTTTACTATCAACACTTGGACAACCTCCACGAGAGAGATTTCAAGGAAAGATTCCAGGGCATTTGAAACTTGGGCATTCCAGACTGGGTTTTGGATCCTTTTTCAAATGTTAATACAGCAGGATCATCCTAGTTAGTTGAAGAACTTTTAGAACTGACGACAAACGAGGAATTAAAAATTAAAATCAAGAATGGCTACCAAGAATTTTGGCTTCAGAAGCCGATTTCACAACTGTACCCAGGAATATTGTTAATTGTTCAACGATTTCTAATAACATTGCCATTCTAATAACAATGTTTCATTCTGAAAACAAATAGGCCATATATGGCAAGTAAACTGAAGGAAGACCATCAGAGTGACCTCTATTGGGAGCAGAACCATTAAAGCAGTTTTGTCAAAATTTTTGTATACATTTATAGAATTATTTGTAAGTTTTTCGAAATGGTTATATTCTCACAATGGATAAATAAATAAATATCAAATATAAACATTTCTTCATATTTAGCTGAACGTGGATTTAGTGCTGTAGCAACGTTGTTAACTAAAAAGAAACATCGGCTTCGTGTTACTTAAGGTTGTTTTTAAGTGAAGTCGAGCCTGATATTAAAAAACTCCTTAAAAAGCATAATTAATTATGTCATACATTCATATCTTTTAAATGTTAATAAATATATTCCGCAATTTAACTGCCTTTTAATTGCTCCAATTAAACTCTTATCTTACGACTATAATATAATATCAATGCGATGGTAAGTAAAATTAAGATGGGGGGCTTTAAGATAAAAATATTATCTCAAAGTGAGGGGTGAGTAAAAGAGGTTTAGAAACTATGATCTATAGGATCTCTAACAGTTATGATTGTCAAATATCTAGCCAAATAACTTTAAGCGCAGGCAGAAGAAACAGAATCATATGTCAAAAATTCACTCCCTTGAAATTCTAAAAATTCAAACACTCAATAAAATGATACTCTCGTAAGTTTTAATGTAAAATCTTTATTTACCTGGCACTTTTATCTATTCATACTGGCTACAGAATGCACATTTTGATATATAATGGGCAACACTACCGATAGATAGAAGGCGTACTCATGGGATCACCCCTTTCGCCAGTAATTACCAACATTTAAATTTAAACTTTGATTGATTGTTGAGGCACTTGGATGTTGAAAATTCATATTTTTGTATATTTTCTTTACCTGAAGAAGCCACAGTGTGGCGAAACATATATGTAAAGATATGAAACACATTGAAACAAAAGGGTAAGAAACTGCTGAATGGAAACCATCACTATGGCTCAGATATGTCGATGCCACTTTACTTATATGGTACCACAGTAGAAACATTTTAAGCGCATTTACTTGATCATCTAAATAGATAACATATTCAAATTTAATTCACAATGGAAACTAAATCCAATAACTCCTTGCCATTTTTTTAATATTGTGGCAGACCCGGATTTATCTGGCATAAAAATCAACAGATTATCCAGGTGGCAGCACATACAATATATCCGGTAGCAGTTTTGGAAGCGCTGGATAAAGGAGAATATCCTGAGCCGTCAGCATAGATATAAATGGACCCTTAATGGAGATGTTGTCCTCGTCCAGTAAGACAACCTTCCTCCTAATGAAGTGGATGGTAAGACATAGAACTTCACGCTGCAAGCGATGATTTTCCCCGGGTGGCTACCATCAAGACGACTACAGGATTTTTTCTGTTGCAGCACTTACAATATATCCGGCAGTAGTTTCGGAAGCGCTGGATAAAGGAGTATCCCCAAGCCGTCAGCAGAGACATAAATGGACCTCAAAGAAGGAGCCGGACAATGTTAGAGATATGGTCCTCGTCCAGGAAGACAACCTCCCTCCAATGAGGTGCATGGTAGAAAGAATCATAAAACTTCATCCTGGAAGCGATGATGTCACCATCAAGATGACTTTAGGAGAATACAAGCAAGCGATCACACACTTAGCAGTTTAGTCCAACAATAATTAAGCATGGCTGTAGTTCTGCAGGAGGTGGTAGAATGTTCGGATTAGGCGTGAAATTTATGTTAGAAATGACTGCCTACGTGCAGGAATGAAGCATTGCTGCATTTCGTTCCCGTGCCAGGGGGTCCACTTTGCAGGGTTAAATGGTGTCCTTCCAAGAAGGAAGCGCCTGCGCTGGCTTACCCTTGAATCATCAACATCTACGTGGCCCGTTGACCAAGACCACTAATAAGGGGCGCGAATTACCACCCCGCTATGAGGAATAACTTTTAATTGTATATTTATGTAAATATTTTTACGTGTTATTTGTCATAACGTTGTAGTGTAAACATTAAAACCATCATTCTGTAAAGAAACAATTTTTACTTTTCTTCGAGTCGTTACAAGTGCCATTACTAAAAAAAACAAAACGGACACACGGTACACAAGAAAGAGGCGCACATAAATATATATCTCCACACATCACACCACCATCCAAATCAAATAAACTATTTAGCCAAAACATTAATTACATGCAGACAAACAACATATTAATCAAGAGCTCGAAGAACTACGGAAAGCATTGATGCTAAACGGCTTTACACGTCAAAAATCGAACGGTTTATGAAGAACACAAGAGTGACAAAAACTAAAGACCAAGAAGACGAGTATTAAAAAGAATTTCTGCCCGACAGAAAAGGTACCACGGATTATATCATCCAAATACTCAAAACGACATGTAATAAAAACAATGTACATAACATAAAAGTGACTACATCTTAAACTCGCCAAAAGAAAGAGTACCATTCGAACACCAAGGAGTTTGCAAAATCCCGTGTGGAGGTTGCAAAAGGTATTTATTGCACAAACCAATAGCCAAACAGGGGTACGCATGGAAGAATATAAAAAAAACGGTTCGCAAAGGAGAAACAGTCTTAGTCCTAGCATAACAGATGAAACACTACAGACCCATTGCACTACTATCGACATTAAACAATATTTTAGAAAAAGTCATACCAATCAAATTAACAACCACCTATAAAAAACAAAATCACATACAAGGAATAATACGCGTTCTAAAAAAACTCAGGGACAACTTCCGCAGCAAATGACGTCATAAATTACACAAAAACAGAACTGACCAAAAAAATAAAAGTAACTGCATGGCATGAAAAGCATTTGATATTACTTCAAAAGAACAACTGCTCGAAAAACTCATGGCAGTCAGTATAAGAGGCAAAGAACTAAACCTCATCAAAACATATTTAACAAAACGAACAAAAAAAAAGATAAATTACACCGAAAGCAATCCACTCGTAGCCGAATACGGAACACCTCAAGGAGGTACATAATATACATAGATGACTTATTGGAGCTTACCCTAAAAGGAAAATCATATATATAAGGAGACGATATTTTCATAATACATACAGGAAATCGCTACAAAGACGTACAGACAGACATAAACACTAACATCAAACCACTCGAAAATTGGTACCGCAATAACCTACTGAGCATAAACGAAGAAAAAAACCAGAATATATGATTTTCAACAACAGACAAAGCTAAATTGACAAATCAACATCAGAGGAACAGCAATAAAACAAATAAATGAAGTATTTTGGAAAATTAAACAAAAACTACATAGGATTAAAAATACAAGACAACCTCAAATGGGACGACAAAATAGACCAACTAGCAAAAAAGAACTCTAAGATTATAGCGGCACTGACACTGACAAAAATCAGAATCTACGTGACAGAAACGACTAGAAAATAATAATAAATAAATAATATCTGGGGAGACACAACCAAGAAAAACGTAACAAAACTACAAATACAACAAAATTAAATTCGAAAAATACTATATAAACTAGATAGAAAAAGAAATACCCTGGAACTATATACACAAATATAAATACTAAACCATTAAAATAATGATAATCTTAAGTAACCTACTATCTATAAGATAGAACACAACTTGATTAAGACAAATATCACATCGACAAGTCTACGAATACAAAACGAGAAGAAAATCGAACATAAGAACAGAAAGATTTATAACAACAAAATTCTCACAAGCATTTACGACTGAAACAATAATACAATATAACAATATATGTAAATACTCTTAAATACACTTCTTTAAAAATAAAAACAAAAAACCTAATTATAAACAATAAATTAAAATATAGTTCACCAATGAAAAGCCCACGCCAATATAATAATAATAATAAGAAAAACACCAACACATCTTAATACCGTTAGCCTGAGATGTGAGGTTACGACAAAGGGAAGAAGACAAGTTTAGTGTTGAGTTCATAACCAAAGAAGAAAGACTTCACAACAGAGTTATAAAAGAATCAACAGAAATAGAAAATTTCAACAACAATTTAAATAAACGATCTTTAAAAACCGAACCACCAGATTATCCTAATCCTTGCCCAAACTGTTCCATGATAATCCCATCAACCAAAAACCAAAAAAATATAATAACAAATGATAATCGTAGGCCGTAATACCTCAATTCCTCGAACGGCGAATCCTTAATCACCAACAATAATCCCCAGTATGACGGTCCAATAACAAGAGGCAGAACTAAACGAAACCGATTATAAAAGTAGAACTAATCAAGCGCAAATCAGTTGTCTACGAATTTTCTAGAAGAGCACACCTTGAGATGACACGTCCGATTGCGTCGAAACGTCATCAGGGCCCATAAAATACTACACAAATTAAATCAATCGAAATTGTTTTAATGGTTCTGAACAATTTGCAACGTTTTGATAAAGTCGCATTGGTCTTCTTCAGGCGGTGGTCGTTGGGAAACATGCAGTTTCCTTACAATCATATAGTACAGTTGATGTACAGAGCAAAGAGTGGTAAAAATTGCACAGTATCAATTAAAAGGATAATTAAACACTTGGTTGGTTTCACTTTTTTTAAATTTCTCCGGCAAGTTTCAACTGTTGGTCATTCTCAAACAGATGTGTACTAAAATTTACAATTTATTAATGTACATATCTCCTTGAGAAACTAGTCGAAGAGATATAAAAATAGTGAAACAAATCCAAGTGTTTAATTAACCTTCTAATTGACATAAAAATATTTTACCACAGGTTAAGTGAGAATTTAATTCATAGTACACAGTATCAATAAATTCTAATCCTATTTGAATTGTGGCTAAACATTGATGAGTTTTAATTGAGCTGCAGATTATATAATTATGAGTAAATTTTGTAAATAATGTGAGTTTTCTATTTTTTACAGTAAAAACTAACTATTTATTCACTGCAAAAGCTGAAATGTTATTAATCTCATGTTATGTAAACTTAATTAATAGATTATAAAATAGTTGAGATCAACTATTGGAATTCTTATGGGATCAAACTGAGCTTGCATCTAAATATACTGTTTGGTGCGGTGTTATGGCCAATAGAGTAATCGGCTCATATATTTTCGAGAATGAGGATGGAATACCAAAAACGATTTCCGCAGCGTCTTAAAGAACAATAATTGATTTTTTTGCGGCCAATGGCGGAGCAGAATCCTAATTTGTGGATTCTACAAAATGGAGCAACTGCGTACACTACTAGGCAAACTATGGACCTGCTGGGTGAAATTTTTGGCGAACATCTGATTTAAAAATGTTTCAGATTTTCCTTGGTCACCTCGTTCCCCAAATTTAACAGCGCATGACTATTTTTATGGGGATAATTTAAAGACGAAGTGTATGTTAATAAACCAGAGAATATTAGACGACTGAAGCAGAATATTCGAGATGAAATACTGAACCTTCAGCCAGAATCATTACGTAGTGTAATGGAAAACGCGTTAAAAAGAGCCAGAAAAAGAGTTTCTGTATCGAGAAAAATGGTGGACATTTGCCTGATTTCATACATAATTTCCATAAAATATATTTAGTATATAATATAAATAGTATAAAAAAATTAATCAAAATAAATTATTATTACAAGAGTTATCCGTGTTTAATATTAGAAGGTCTTATTTGGCCCACCCTGTACATGCAGTTCATTTAACCAAATAGGTGTCTTGGTTCGATTATTTTACCGAATCGCATTACCTAAACTACATTCCAGCCGGTATTCTGGAAATTAATCGTCCGAAACATTTACGATTGAACAATAAGCCAGCTGATTCATTGCCTGAAATTTCAGAATTATTTACTGAGCATTTTTCAAATTGTTACTCAGTGGGAAATTTTAATAACGTGTCTTAATTTCAATTTCAGCGTCTGTTGAGTTATGTAAAGTAAAAGTTACTCTTACTTATGTTTTTAATGCGTTATCAAACTTGCAAGAGTCCGCTAGTGTTGGTCCAGATGGTATTTCCCCATTTGCTGGTAGAGTAGCTTCATAAGACCAGTTTTTAAAAGTGGTCAAAAGGAGGATATTGAAAAATTATAGAGGTGTGTCATTCAATCTACATTACCAAAACTTTTAGATTTATTGGTTTCAGAGCAACTTATGTGGAATTATCGCCAATGAAGAACATGGATTTCTAAAAAGTAGGTCAATCTTCTGTCATACTATTCATATTTACCTGAGGCCTTGGAAAATGGATACCAATTTTATGCTATATATACTGATTTTTTCAAGGCTTTTGACCGAGTTGATCACCGAATATTATTAGCCAAATAAAAATCCATTGGATTGAATGGTAGATTAATTGATTGGTTAGGTAGCTACTTAGCTGATAGATTCCAATAGGTTAAAATTGATAATGGTCTTTAGACATCGAAGTTACATCGGGTGTTCCTCAGGGCTCACACTGCGGTCCAATTTTTTTATGTTTATTAATGATAGTAGACAAAGTTTGGAAAATTGTAGAGTTATTTTATTCGATAATAACTTGATGATATTTGCACGAATAAAAACTATTAATGACCAAGGAAACATGCACAGCGATCTGAATAGGTTAACTGAATAGTGTGCAAATAATGATCTATTTTTTAATCGAAAGAAATGTTGTTTCATATCATTTCATCGCAGCCAGAAGATTAAATATAACGAATATAGTGTATGCAATTACTGACTTAACTGCGTGAATGATATTAAAGATTTAGGTGTAAGTTAAGATAACAAACCTTATACTTTAGACTTAGCCAAGTTTCCATTAGTTGATTATTTAATTTTAAATAAAATTTTAATGGTCACCATCCAGGTGATATGCAATTTTGTTGGCCGTTTCTCTAGAGACTTTTGTGTGTTTACCCTGCGTTTGTTGTAGGTCTTCTTGATTAGGCCTTAATTAGAATACGCATCTAAAATAAATCAAATCAAACTGATCTGTAGAAAGGATATAAAATAAGTAGATCACTGGCCAAACTGTCTCAAAATAACCGCACAGCTATTTTCAAAAGTTTACACCGATGCGTCTAGATATAAATTTGTATACATCATACAATTTAGCTCAGATAATCAGAAAGAAAAGTTAAAGGATATTAAACATTCTTTTAATTTTTTCTTCTGATTATCCCATTTATTATATACTTTATCGTATATTTGATTGAGTAATGGCCACTTGCACCAGCTCTGATTAAATTTTTCGATTAACTAATCCTGATTAACTTTAACCAGAGTATTTTTGTTGCACCGTCAGCTGATTAAGTAACCTCCGATCACAGAGTAATAACATAGAGAGTACACGTTTTTATAGGGTTTTAATTTTTATTTTTGGTATTTTTATGCCGTAGAATTGATAACAATGGCGCGTCTGGATACATAACCTATATATGACAAATGTACATAAATAACTTCATGATTATAAACGTCCTGAAGTTACTCGCTACGTACTTGGCACGTTAACCCGCCAAAATCGGTTGGTTAAATATTTGACGTTTTTGGGGGTCTTTAACCGTGGCCAAGTTGCGGTGCAAGCCGATTTTCTGTTAAATAAAGTGTTAGACCAATAAAAGACTTATGCCCACTTGCATCGCAGCTACTTAACCATCGATTAAACGGCTAATCAATGGTTAAGTAGCTGCGGTGCAAGTGGACATAAGTCTTTTATTGGTCTAACACTTTATTTGTTGGATTCAATGCTGTGTTTTCTAAAAAAGTAAGATATTGGTTAGCTCAATATTAGATTAGTTAAGATGTATATAGATATTATAAACATTAAATAAATAGTTAAATACTTTCATTCTCTGCGTTTGAATATTATATAAGGGTTATAATAATCATGAGTTTAGAGTTTAATTAAGATGTGTAACTAAGATTATACGTAAATTTCTGGGGCGATATTATTTTTTCTATAATTTCGCACACAGACAGCTGAAATACAACTGAACATGTTAGCACACATCAGGCGGTTACTCTATTCGCACGGTAAAAACAAGTTCTACTTTCTGAACATTCCTCGTATATTATAGAATAACATAACTAAAAATCTATATTGTTTTAGTTCTTATTTACCCTTTAATTATTCAAATCTGATTCAAAAGTATAAATTATTAAGATAAAGTATTAAATAAAGCAAAATAAATAATTGTAACTTAAATTTAAAAAAAGTAAATAAACTGAAAATAAATTCTTATAATGGGGAAAAAACACTTTTATTAAGAAGTAATAATAAATAATCTAACAATAGATCGTGTATTCCATAATAATATTGATAATAGTAATAATAAAAACATTTATTATATTGAAACGATAATAATAATTATTATTTTACAAAAACCAAACGTGTAACATTACGCTCGGTTTAACTCCAAAATTTTGATCGATGTTATAAAGAAGATATTAATTAGAAAACCAGCAATATGTACGACATTGGCTATGAAATATTTTATTAAAAAAATAATTATTAGAATAAAATTTTGAGAGTACGAAAAATGATGAAACTTATATTTTTTATTAAGGACCAGGAAAAAACCTGCAATTCGACTTTTCTTTTCGAAAACTCAATTGTGCATTAGCAAACTTTGTTTTTGTTTAATTAAGGTTTCACACTAAGGATTCTCTTTGTTTGTTTCACTTATATATTTTAAACTAGTTTCAACTTAACATCATTATCAAGAATGACGTAGAAAACGACAATTGATAGGCTTTGTAATGATATAAATGTCATAATTGTCTAATTGTCATTATATAACCTATAAATTGTCGTTCGATATAATTGTCACAGCTGTCATTATATAACCTATAAATTGTCAATTAGATATAAACGTCATAATTGTTATTATATAACCTATAAATTGTCGTTCGATACAATTGTCACAGCTGTCATTACATAACCTATAAATGTTCAATTAGAAGGTTAAATAAACACTATTTTTATATTTTTTCAACTAGTCAAGGAGATAACTTCTTGAGAATGACCAACGGTCGAAACTAGTTGGAGAAATATTAAAATAGTGAATCAAACCCAAGTGTTTATTTAACCATCTAACATAAAAATGTTTCACCACGGCTAATAAATGTTGAAAGTTCATCTTCACTTTAATATAAATAAAACTATATAAGCATTTTTAAATATATATTGTAAAACACTTTCAAATATATATTACAATATATATTTGAAAGTATATATTACAATAAATATTACAATATATATTTGAAAGTGCTTATATAGTTTTATTTATATTTAAGTAAAAGCTGTCATTACATAACCTACAAATTGTCGTTTTGTACGTAATTCTTGATAATGGAGTAAAGCTGAAACTAAAAGAAAAAAACAAGTAACATAAATGTTATAGCTGTCAATTAATCTCATATTATAGTAGAGTTTATTTAACATAAGGAGATGCAAGACAAAATATTATTATTAGGACAAATAGAATGATTAATTAATATTTATATAAACCTTCATTATTTCATAGCCAAAGTGTACTGTGTTTTCTGTTTTCTTCAAATACTGTAACTGTAACATTCCGATCTACATATATTTCCGTTTTTTATTTCTTTAAATTCTAAACATAAAATTCCATCTTAAGTACAATAAAACGTAAGAATACTGCATATAAAAAAGTTTCCAGAGGAAAAATTGAAACTCAGGATCAGAACTGGTGCCGTGCTATGTGCAGATTGAGGTCGTTTTTGTAGTAGAATTTCCTCGGGCAGATGCTGCAGTGAAAGGTCTTCTCTTTACCGCACTCGATTTTCAAGTGCCTCTTTAAGTTTTGCATCAGTGTGTACGATTTGTGGCACCTGGTGCACTTGAACGGTTTCACCAGCTGATAGTAGGTCTTCACAAATGTGTGATCTGAAAATAAAAATACGTCACTACGTGCGTTCAGTAGGAGCAGGAGGGGTGTTCAGTTGTTCTATCGAATCTGTTGTTAAAAATATATTTGAAGGATGGTGAAGGTGGATTTTTTTTCTAAGTGCATGCGTTTTTATTTTATTCTTTATTTCTCTGAGGTGAGATAAACCAAACACCGTGATCTTAGATCTAGAAGGAATGTAGGATGGATGGAAAAGGTAAATGTAGTTACTTGATTGATTTCTTTTAAAGATACCATTAAAGTGAAAGCTATTGCCGAAAGTGCTGTGGACTTCAATTGCACCACGTTACACTGATGAGATTCAAAATACCTAGAAACCAGCCAGTGTGTGTTGTTGACAGGGAAACCAGAATTTAACAATTTTTCTAAATTTTATCACATTTCAGAGTTTCGGTTTGTTTGGATTGTTCTGTAATCAGGTTTTCTAGGTCGTAGTGGACCTTTATGAAGTAAATATAATAAATAAAGTATTGGGAATGATATTATTATTATAAGTGTTGTTTTGTATTGGCTGGATGTGTTGTGTCAGCTTAATCTTAGAAGATGGTTTCATCGTAATAGTACTGCAATTGTATTCTAAGGGTGTTTATTCTACTGGTGCTGGTTTTAGACTATTTTCTATTTACAATAAAAGATGGTGGTGGTGCGGACGTATCCGAGAGCGCCCGATGGTTAACCAAGGTTAACCGGGGAGTGACAGCGCCAGATGGTTAACCATGGTTAACCGGGGTGTGACAGCGCTTCAACAAATGTTGTTACTTCTGGATACACATTATTAAATTTAAAGATTAAAGATATAGTAAATAAACTTTACTTACTTCAATACATAAACAAGGTAACTACTAGTGATTTAGGAATGACAAATAAAAAGATGTTATTTATTTATTACACTTTTATTATTAATTGTTATATTTTTTATCTAAAATATATGAAGTGGTATCCAAGAACTCGTTTTTTACTTTTATACAAACTGGGTAAAATATATTATAGATTTCACCATATATTCGATTTAAATAAACAACATTTTTTAAAATATTAAGATTGCAAAATTTTCATGCTCTAAACTGATGATAATAATCAGTAATTTAGTTAATTTAAGAACAGCCTTATGATTTTAAACGCATTACTGCTCATATCTTTATTGGTTTACATATTTATTTGTAAATTCGAATCAATACAAATACAATAAATAAAAACATTTTCATTGTTTGTATCACACTTATTAAATTAAAACAAAAAAATCATTAATCAATCCAAGCAATTCTTTTTTGGTCGCACTTTATAATAACTATAAACTCAATATCAATTATTTGTTTCTTATTAATCCACTATCCTTACCTAATAACCTATATTAATCATCAATGCAAACCTTTCACGATTATACGTAACCAATTAAAGGAAAATCATTTGCACAGTTTATTAACATCGACTACAATCGAAATACGTGACAATCAATTAAAATAACAGTCACTCCTTAAAAATATGATGCTTTGATCTGATGTGCTCCCGCAGGACGTACTTCCTGGTACACTGGTAGGTGCAGAAGGTGCATATCAACTTTTTGCCGCAGTCCTGCGATATGTGGGACTTCAGAGTGTTCGAGTTTTTGTACATTTTCCCGCAAGTCGGACACGTGCACTTCTCCCTCATGAAGTTGTCGAAAACTACAACAAAAAAATAAAGGTTATACGCGAAAAAGAGATACACTAATGGATGGATTTTTTTTAAACCTCTACCGATACGATATTTTTTTAAAGTAAAATTCTGATAGATGTAGAGAAATTCATATTTACATCACAGGATAAATTTAATGTCACTAGAGAAGAAATTTATTGTTTTGTTTTGGTGATTTAATGAATACACTTTCTTCAAAAAAGAAAGATTTTTGTTTGGCGACTACTAGAGTCATTGTCCGAATCTTTATTACGTTGGCTGGTATTAAAAAATTAAATGTTAATTTAAGTACAAGTGATGTTCGAATGAAAAGTACGAAACGACACTGTGGGTATTAATGAAGTCTTTATTGAAAGTATTGGCGTAAGTACAAGAAATCCATTGATTAACGAGCAGAAGGATTACGTATTCCTAGAACTCCTGTTGCCGTCATGAGATCCAGTCCTTCTTTCAAGTTTGAGTGCTGCTATTTCAGTTTTTTGTTTCAGGGGACTAAATATGGAATCGCAGGGCGACATGTTTGTGCTCTAGGGTGGGTGGTCAAACTGCTTCCACTTGATCTTGACCAGTTCCGGGTGTGTGACCTTGAAGAGAGGTGGACGTGCGTTATCATGAAGCAGAACCACACCCTCCGTGAGCCAGTGAGTCTTTTGTTCTTGATGCACCTGCATAGTCTTCGGTGTGTTTCACAGTATACATATAGTTAATAATCCATTAGTGAATGCAACAAGTAGAAAGGTCAGTAGCTCTCTGACTTTTCTAACAACTTGTTCTTGCCTGCTGACGCCACGGCTTTAAACTTTTTAGGGGAGGTGACAATACACGCTTCCATCCACTGCATGATGTCCCGCTTTGTTCCTTTCTCAGTTGTGATAATAAGAATCAGGAAGGACGGGTCTTCATGATTCCGAAACAGATTTTTAAGTACGAGCTCCATAGGCAGTTTCTTTTACTGGTTGGTGAGCTTCTTTAGATCCCCTGCGCATTGTCCACACTCTTCTAAAAAGACCTCTGAGTGACGTACTTCAACTTTGATGAAGAACTCGAGGACGCTTTGACTGGGTCTCGTGAATGCCACATGAGTTCTGGGAACATGAAATCAATGTAATCATTGTGATGATGCCTATAGTGCATACTTTGAATAAAGACTTTATTTATACTCATAGTGTTGTTTCGTACCTTTTCATTTGAACAAACTTAGTATATTCGATATTTGGTACACTACTCTCTTGATGATGGAACAAAATTGTTAAATTAGAAGAAGTAACGTACTTGTTCCATTTTATTTATTCACGAAACTGGCATATGTTTCGGTCCTTAATAAATACGTCAATTGTAATACATTTAGTAGTAGTTTTAGTACTGATTGGCAATTGGATTACGTGATCTATGCTTTATATTATTTCTGTCTTACGAGGACGAACCCAGAAAAATCTGGAATCATAATACTGAGCATCATATGCTCGTCGTTTTAGGTTATGTCGCCAGAGGGCTTTTATAAGGTCTCTCTCTAGTGAAGTTTCTCTAGTAGTTTTATGAATGTGCGTACAAAGCAGACGTGATAAGAAAAAAATACTACTTCTTATGAACAACGTACGACTTTTAAATTGTATTTTATTATTTTTGTGATGATAAAAATAGTAAAAAACTTGCTCTTAGGTTTGATTAATTTAATGTGACCGCAAACGTTTTGTTTTTGTTATTGTGATCCAGATGGTGCGTTCAAGATCATTCCCAAGAGGATCAACCTCCGCATTGAACACGTCAAGCACTCCAAGTGCCGTGAAGGCTTTTAGCAAACAGAGAGAAGTTGTGTAAAGAAGCTAAGGAAAATAATCAATAAGTTAGCTTGAAGAGGAAGCCAGCTCAGTAAAGGCCTGCTCACATTGTCAGTGGAAAGGAATCTCCAATGTTACTGGCTTAAATTCCTTATGAGTTTATTGCTTAATTTGTACTCTTACTATTAATAAAAAGTTCTTCAACTGCCAGAAGCCAGGACTTATTCGAGTGTTTACTTCAACGGAATTTAACAGTTAATTTGGTAATGCTTCAGCAAAGTTGGTGCTGAATCTTCTCGCAGTATGAAGAGTTTTCTCGATTTAAGAAGAAGAAATAACTATTTCAGCCCTTCAACTGCTAAAAGCCAGGACATAGTCGAGCTGTTGTGAAGTTTATTTCAACGCATTTTAATAGTTGATTTGGGATGTGGCAGAAAAGTTTGTGCCTATTATTCTCACCGAAAATTAAATGGGTTAAAGCATGTTATAAAGGGCATCATCACAGACAACTGAATTATGAACCATTTCGTTTAAAAAAATTGGCAATTGAAATCCAATATGAAGATTAAATAGAACGTAGACAAATAATTAATCACTTAAAACCAGAGAGTAAATCAACCATTTTATTTAGAGGCTGTAAAATAGCTGCAAAGAAGTTTGACGCGAAAACGCCTGGCTTTGTAAAATTCTTGCCAGTGGTCTCTGCATCACGACAACGTTTATGCGCACACAAAGATGGCTACATTGACCCAAATGGCCTATTTTCTATATTTAGATTTCTTCCTGTTCCCGAAGATTAAAAAAAAAACATTTGAGGGGGAAGTTTTTATCACCGATGTCGAAAAGGTATTAGCAGGTATCAAAGAGAAAGGATTTAAAAGATGCTTCAATCCTAGAATGGACGTTTGGACAAGTGCATCAATATATTTAGAGGTTGTGCAACGGCTACGAAGAAGTTTGTTGCGAAAACGTCTGGCTTTGTGAAATTCTGGCAAGCGGTTTCTGCATCACAATGACGTTTATGCATCAAAAAGCCTCTTTATCTAATTTAGCACCTTCAGAATTTTTCATGTTTCCGACGATAAAAACACTTGATGGGAATTTCCAACACGAAGGTGTTGGAAGGGGTTAAAGAGAGAGAATTTAAAAGATGCTTCAATCTTGGAATGGACGTTTGGACAAGAACATCAAAGATAATAGAGAATATTTTAAGGTATGTATGTTATAATTTTCGCTTATTTTTGTGTCCTCCTAACCTAAATGTGTGTTACTCTCCAAAATACGGCCCGCTTGCCAAATCCGGCCCGCGACAGTGAATTTAGTAAGCGGTTGCTCGCTTAGAGCGCATACTGGGCGACTAGTCTAAAATTATAGATAATGGCAGAAAATTTCAAACGGTTTTGGCCCTTGGAACTTACTGGAGTAAATAGTATGGCCCTAAGGTTGGAAAGTTTGGAAACCCTTGCGCTAAATGATTGCCAAAATACCATTATTTATATTTCAATAAGGAAGAATACTGATCATCCATCCTATTGTAAATCCGTAACAATGATTATTTACTTTCAACTAAAAATCTCTACAGTATATTTATATTGAACACCTTGCAAACGATGTATCAAAGAATAGAAAAAACACTGAACAAAAATGATTGAGGACAGATGATAAAAGACAAAAGATAAAGTATGTTGGGAAGAAAATATAAAATTAAAGACAGTAGATGCAGGGGATGGAAGATAGAAGTCAAAAGGCAGAAGATTAATGATAAAATGTTGGAGACGAATGGCAAAATGCAAGAAATGAAGACTGAAAAACAGAAGATAGAGAACATAGCATTTATAAGAAAAGACAAAAAACAGAAGGCAAAGGATGCAAAAGGAAAATAAAAGACAGAGCCAAAAACAGAAGACACAAGGCAAAATGCAGGAGATGAAAACAAAAGGCCATTAGAGGTCATAGCGCAAAAGGCGGAGAGGTAAACGATAAAAGATGAAAGACAAAATATAGAAGACTAGAAATCGAAAAACAGTTTATATATTTTTTTAAATCAGGATGTAGGAAAGAAGTTAGTAAACGAAAGGCAGAAAGTACAAAAGATATAAAATATCAGTCTGTCTACCGCCTGTCTGCTGTTTGTATTTTATTCTATCCAAAGCTTATTTATCATTAATTTCATTTAATTTAATTTCTATTAGGTTTGCAGCGTTTCAATTTTATTTAGCTTGTTACTCACGTATTAGCTATATCAACAGGTGATATATGACAAAAGAAAAAAATGGAAATTGGATTGGGATGAGAAGACAAAAAAACAGAAGTCAGAAGATTGAAGACAAAAGGTAGAAAATTAAAAGTACCTCCTTGAGGTACCTCGCTGACAATTTCCATTTCTCCCGACTACATACATTCACCGTTTTGTTTTTTATTATCAACTATTTGTTTTCTGCCAGTTAGGTACGATGCTAACCATGTCGGTGCCACTCCCCTAAATTCATAGTGGTATAATTTTACTAATAATTTATCGTGGCGTACGCAGTCAAAAGCCTTAGACAAATCAAGGATCCTATACTATCCGCACGATAGTTGTTAATCTTTCATGGAAGAATATATAAAATGTCTAAAATTCCATAAAGCTGTTTTACAGTTTTTACCTGTTGTTAAAACCATGCTAACAATATATTATGTTTGCTTAAAATGAATTATATTGTTTGATTACTGCATATTCATATATTTTAGAAAATGAAGATATGAGACTTATGGGTCTATATTTTGATTCCAATTCCGAGTCTTCACTTTTGAACAATGGCATTACTTTTGATAATTTTAATTGCATCGGAAAAAATCCTTGATACAAAGATTCATTTATTAGGAAACATAGATGATCAACAATCAACAATCCATACACTTCTTTAGAATGTATGAAGTTATTTCGTCGAACCCATTGCTTCTTTTTGTTAACAAAAAATAATTGTGATTTCGTTACGTTTAAGTCTAACTACGCTTGCCGGAAACCAGTTATTGAAATGTTTTAAAACAACTTCTAGAGATAAATTAAATTGTAAATTTACGTCATTGCAGTTATCAATACATGGCTATTGCTCCCTATTATATAAACAGTTCTTATCTTAAATATGTCAAAGATACGTGTTTTTATTTTGGTATTCATTTTTCTACCTCTGCAGAAAAGTTTATCGCGACAAAAATATGAAGTTAAATTATAGTTTAATAATTTGATAGATTGTATATGTTCGGAATAAACACAACATATTAATATTATTTATTTTTAAAAATGCTTAAAGTATATATGAATATGAATCAAATAAATGTTTTCTAAAGTTCATTAACCCTTTATAGATGGACTAAAAATAATAATGTAGGGAGCTGCATGATTGTTATCATTTGTTATCTATCAGTTTTTTTTGTGTTTTTTTACTAATCTGTGAGTTTTGTAGAACACGTACCTCGTTGGATTCTTATAGAGAAAATTAGGCTATTTCATCTTGTGCGTGACTCAGCCCCGATGATTTATTGATAAGAACGACATAATTTTGATAAATCGTCATATTCAATTATGTATGTCGTGACTCGAAGAATGCCATTTTAAAGGTTTGTATAACTTCACTTTAACTTTTCCACCCTCAGATTTTCATCCTGTGCTACGAAGATGGCACAGATTCGTTACCAAAAACCTGTAACTGTCGAAAAATTGCTGTTGCTAGTTGGAAAACGATAACTTCAATCTCAGTACTTTGAGCGATGAGGACGATGATACCGAGGGTTGAGATTTTGGGGATGAAAACGACGAATAAGTGTTAATGGCACCTACAACCCTAAAGTGAATGATCAAATAAAACAAGAAACTGTCGTTGGATTCAGGTGAAGATTGAATAAACCAGCGAAATTGGGAATAAAACTCTGTTATGACTTCATCTGTCAATGTTCGGCCATCAATTTGACACTTGGTCATTTGGAGGTTTTTGGGGATGCTGGAGCTATAGTTTTGATGCTTGGCAACTACTTCAGAAACTACAATTTATTGCAAAACTTGCGGAAGAGATAGATATATCTAGGATTTGATAGATTTAAGCCACCACCGCTCTCCTCAGATAACGTGAGGGAAAAAAAAACATATAATGATGAAGAAATATATATAAGGAAAAATATGACGGAAAGTGAAGAATGTGCGAGTGCAAATGCAAGTGAAAATAAATTGTACACATACAAACATTGTAAGGGACAGAATTGAATCTGGTGCATATGCTGTACAATTTCATCCCGGATGTCTCGCAAAAGAAAAACAGAATGCATATCTAAATCATACATGCAACTCAATGAGCGAAGAAAAAAATTGAATTTAAGGTACGTCAAAAACAAATAAATATGTAAATAAATACAATCACACTACTGAAGGAGCAAAATAGTATTCTAAAAGAAAATAATAAAATAATAACGCACTGATAAAACAAAACAGTATTTATTACATAGACTAGAGTTACTTGAAACAAAACAAAACCTTTTAACCAGCAAGAAATTTGCAAACCAACAAAATTTCGTGATTTTGTAGTCCCAAGCTCCATCTGTTTTCTCTGCAAATCAGTGTGCCCCAGAGCTTGGAGCTACAAAATCACAAAACATTTGATACTCCAATTAAAAGCGGATACAACGAAATAGTTAAAAAAACATCAAGTGTAAATGCAAAAGAAGCCGCAAAAAGAAATCCATAAACCACCCAAAATATTAACGGTAATAAGAAAATCCACGGAAACTGGGAACATTTAACTAAAGAAATTTTACTAGGCTCGGGTAAAGTAAATGGACCCTTTAAAGCTATACCAAGGTCGTTTTGGTGTTTTCTTGGACGGCCAAACCCAGAAATATCGCAGGGAGAAATAGAATCTTATATCCGGAATAATATTTGTAAGAGTGGTCTTTTAGTAGTAACACCGACGAATATCAACCTTCACACCCCATAAGCTCTGCGTTTCATCAAAAAGAGCTCAATATCGACTGCATGTGACTTTACGTCCTAGCTCACTTAAGATATAGAACCACATTGACTGTAGCTATGAAAGTATTAGCATTTATTTCTTCGCAGTTTTGACTTTCCTGGTCAGAAACTAGTTGTTCTTAGAAGCTAAGTGCAAAAGATGCCGTAGGCATACACAGAACTATCGTGAGGCCTAGTGACAAGCACTAAGAAATTCCTATTCCTATGCCAGCTTTCAGGGCGTGAGAGCCGAAGGGTACCTCAACAGGATCCTCAGTCTTTCTTCTGTCAGCACAAATAATGAAATGGTAACTTTTATGAAATATTTACTGCAATTTTCTTCACTAATGAAATTATTTGATTATACATTCTTATTGTCTGTTTTATACTTAAAATTAATGGTTTTTACTTGGCTTATAGTAAATAATACAAAACAAATTATATCAAAAACTGAAAAACTGATTTAGATGTAGTCCCGTCAAGGGTTATTCGTAAATACAAAATCTCATTGTGAGTCGTTGACAAACTGGATTCCCTCATAACCCTGAATCGCATCTTCATCAGATATAAAAATGGACTTTCCGGATGTACGCACACGCCACATATAGTAGGGGTGTTCAAATGAAAAGGTACGAAACGACACTTTGAGTAAAAATAAAGTATATTTTTAAAGTATACACCATAAGCCTGAGCACAACGATTAATGAGCCGACGGATTACGTGTTTCCATGTTTCTTGCATCCTTCACAGCGTCCTCAAGTTCGTCATCTGTCCTTTCAGATGTGTTTTCAGGGGAACAAACACATGGAAATCGCAGGATGATGGAACAGTGTGGACAATTGTCGCGTTATCGAAAGGTATGTACGCAGTTGGTTCGAGCTAAAAGGTACTACGCATGGGGCTCAAACTTCAAAAAAAATTGTTTCGGTATCATGAAAACACCGCTTTCCTATAAAGGATCGTCACAGGTGATGAAAGCTGGTGGAACCACGAGCCGCAGGTTAAGTGTAAAAGAATCCTCTAAAAAGTTCAAAGCTGTGGCAAGGTGTTGCTCATCGTCTCTTTTCGCAACCTGCGTAGTTTTTGGAGGTCCTACAATACACATCGAAGTTAATAGTTCTTCTGTGCTTGAGGAATTTAACAAGTAGAATTCCTCTAGCATAGAAGAACTATTAACTCGAATGTGTGCTGTAGGATCCTCTAAAGACTAGACAGGTCCACCAAGACTGAGGGTGTGGTTTCACTTCATGATAATGCGCGTAAACACGTATCCAAGGTCAAATAGCGGAACTATCCACAACTATCGCCCTGGGATTTCTATGGGTTTGGTCTCAAGGATATTGGGATGCTGTGAATGAGTGCGTCACGTCCATAGGAGTTATGGGAACAAGGAATCCTTCGACTTGTTAATCAATAGAATTTTTGTGCTCAGTTTAATGATGTATTGAATGAAGACTTCACCTACATTTACCACAATGTCGTTTCGTTCCTCTTCGTTTGAACATTCCTTGTATTTCATGCGCCAATGCTTGGATCCAATACAAACGAGTTAAGATTTTGGGTCTTCCAAGAAAGGATATTTCTGGCCTTTTAAGATTCAGATCCTGCATTGCCCCAAATCTAATTAAGTCGAATAAACCATTATCGAGAAAAATTACAGTAGAGCTTCATCTCCATTGCTATCGATCGACATCAACCTGCAAAATTTTCATTTTTCTCTGGCAAGACTTTAGAGTCCCAGAACATCCAGTGTGTTTGGTTTCTTAAAAAACTTCTGTAAGGGCAGAGCTTTAATTATAATGATGAAATCCGCTTTGAAGGAGTTGAGCTCGTCCAGTAGGACATTAGAGTCCCAGAACACCTAGGAATATCATTTTTTTAAATATTTTTTTTGTATCTGCGTGTGCTGTATCTCCAAAACCAATAAAGCTTTTGAAGTTAAACTTTATACTAAAAAATATTATTCTTTACTGGAAGATCTGAAAAGCTATTGGCAAAATTTTTCCCACCTTAAGTGGATGTTTAAACAGGTGCACTTTTGTTTCTCTATTTTTTCTGGTTTTACTGCATAAAAACGCTGAATTTTACAAAAAATTTTAAACACACTTAAACATAGTTAAAAATTGAACAACTTTTATTAAGACTAAATTTTCACTCATAAAAATAAATGAAAATATTTTCAGGTTTTTGTAATTTATTAAAAAACTATAACAATTACATGAAAACAAGATATAATTGTAGAGAATAATAAAATGAGTAATTTATAGACTTTTACACGAGGTACAGTATTTTCGAGAAAACTACAGGAAAGGTAATGTAAGGACATAAATGGATAATCATATTAATAGAATCTGTGTCTTGAAAATAATAAGAGGTTTGAAATAAAGTTTAAATTTAACCAATACTATAGATAATCATTTTCCAATTCTAATTTCAAATAAAGCAAATAACATTTTTGGATCACTTCTTTAAATATCTAATGTTAAAAAAGTTATTGGGTTTTTTTTATAGGAAAAATGAAGAGTTTTTGGTTTAATGTCGTTAACCATTTATGTCTAGCACTTTTGTTATTATTCAGATAAGAACATTTTTATAAAATTGCTTAAAAAGATATAAAATCAAGAAACTTGAATTTGGAGAAAAAATTCGACATTCGAGTTACATGAAATGCACATATTAGACCAATTTAAAGGATAACAAAATGGGTAAAAATAACAACAACAAATAAAAACAGGGAAGGTACTATAGCCAGTTTTTGTTTATTAATTCTTCTAATAAAACGCATGCACTGAGATCATGTGTCGCTTCAAGCTACAGCCATGGTTGAAGGCCCTCGAACAAACGGAACAGTGAAACTGTTTGGGCGTGTTGCACTCGAACTGTAGATGTCGCTTCAGGCTGAATTTGTACAGATAACTCTTCGGGCAGTTTGGGCAGTAGACTCTGCCGTCACGTTTTTTCTCATATACTAAAACACACAAGTACGGCAAATGAGTGAGGTGAAATTGTTGAGACAAACACGAATCTACACATTTACCAAACTATAATTTATCCACTCACTTACGATTTTCTTAAACAAAAGTTTAACATTGAAGGATAACAATTTCTTTTCTTTAACATAAAACGTTGTATTCACTGCAACAATTTATTTATTTCCTTATCTTTGGCCTTCTTTCTTAAACAATACACATTTAAACAAATTATTATCTGTAGAATTGATACATTTCTTTCAGGAGTTACAAATAATCATCCAAACTCCCTAGAAAGAAAACGAACAAATTATCGTTGCCATGTTTGGATGTATAAGCACTGATAAATCATAGCGATAATTATATTAACTATTGTAAAATTATTTTGAAACAAAAACTTATAGTGTTGTTATATTCTATTAGATAGTTGGAGTATGTTTAGTTTATTTGTTTTAAATATTCAAATATCTTTAGATTAGAATGATTAAATCTGAATAAATAATTGTTTGGTATAAAAAGTTGATACCAAAAATTTCACGAAGTTTTTTTAGGTATAATATACAATACCAAAACTGCTTTGAAGGAACTAATGCTTCTCCTCCTTAGTATCGAAAATAATCTATTGAATGGAATCCAATGTTGTTCTTTAAAATTTACATTTTTTATGATTATAATCTTCTAGAAAATAATTACATGTAATGACAAGTCAATATTGTTTTCGTAAAATTTAATTAAAATATAATACGTTATTTATTATTACAATTTGATTAAAAATTTATTTTTGCATGCACTGTAAACATGTGTCTTTTCAAACTGCATCCATGGTTGAAGGCTCTGAAACAAACATCGCATCGAAATCGTTTCGGCGTGTTGCACTCGAACTGTAGGTGCCGATTTAGCGTGAATTTGTACTGATAGCTCTTCGGGCAGTTGGGACAATAAGCTCTTTCTCCTGTACTTTTCTTAAAACCTAAAACAAAAAGGTTAATAAAATAAGTAAAGCGAACTTAAGCACAAATTTTAACTTGGGGAAGAGTTGAAGATCTGAACAGCTTTTTGCAAAATTTTGTAATAAACTCTAAGTAACAGGTTTTATGTTATTTCGTTTTCATAAAAAAGGAAACAGTAATGCGTATAGTAAAAAAATTAAACGACTTTCATTTAAGATTTCACAGGCTCCTTGATGTTTGATAAAAATTAAAATTATAAATGTTGACCATTTTTACATCACCTGTAGGAAGCAACTGTGAAAATTAAAAAAATAAATTAAAAACACTGTGTTAATATTTTATTAAATGATATGGAGTTTCAAAAAGTAACATAAACCTCATCAATCCAGTTTAAAAAAAAATAACTAAAGCATATTTATTTAGAGGTTCTTAGATATTAAAAAAACTCTTATATATTTTTTGAGACAAATTTTCAGCTTACAGGCTTCTAAATTTCTTAGATAGCTTTTTAACAATTTTTAGAAAAATAATTTTTGTGCCGGTTATTTAATATATTTATATAAAGAAGTAAACTTTTTGAAATCCGACTCATTGGAATTCGCCAAAGCCTTTCATGGCTTAACCAGCAGCACAAGGAGACACTATGTTCAAAACAACACTTACATACATTCAGTAAGGAGTAAAAACAAAATTAACAACTATTTTTCAAAAGAAATCACAAACAAGATAGATAAATATAATAAAATTTGTGCAATATGAAACAGTTTCTCAGTGATAATATTTTCAAAAAACCGACGTGCATGTTATATTAATTGAAGGGTGGGATAGTGGCCACCCACCCAGGCTACATATATTTTAAACTTAAATTAAAACACTGTGAAAAACAATTATTTATTTATTTATTTATTTATTTATAAGTACTTTATCAAACTTGCTTTACAAATACAATTCCAAAAGATTCAACAAAATTATACGAACAATTTTGACAGCAAGCTGAAAGGCGGAGTTCACTCTTGAAGAATGTTCTTCCACTCAAACCTGTAGGTCCTTTCCTTCACTGATTCAGCTTCGGATACATATTTTTAGGTAAAATAAACCTTCTAATAAATGGGTACATTTAGTAAATATTGTCACTTTGACATTTGTCAAATTTATTTATTAATAATAAGGATGATGTTTTTTAGAAACGAAATCAGTGTTAGTGATGAAAATTTAATGTATATGTAGGGTGGGTGGGTGGCCATTATAACACCCTCCAATTCATATAACATACACGTCAGTTTTATTGAAAATATTATAAATGAAAAACTGTTTCATATTACACAAATTTTATTATATTTTTCTACCTTTTTTGTGAAATTATTTTTAATAAAACCGAAGTGTATTTTAGTTGAAATGGAGGGTGGGATAGTGGACACCCACCCACTCTACATATATATTTCAAAACTTAAACTAAAACACTGTGTTAAATTCCTGACAAACAATCAATAATAAGGATGATATTTTTTAGAAACTAAATCAGTGTCAGTGATGAAAGTTTCAATGTATATGTAGAGTGGGTGGGTGGCCACTATCACACCCTCTAATAACAACATCATTACCAAAAGTTTGCAGTTATAAATAGCCAAAAATAAGCAAGATATTATAATTAAATTTTTCCTTTAAATTCTATTTCTAACCAGAAATAATTTTACTGTAGCGCACTTCTGACTTACTTCAAAAATTTATACATTTACATGTCATAGTGGTTGTTAACAATTTCTAGATAAAGGGATTGGAGGGTGGGATAGTGACCACCCACCCTACATATATTTTAAAACTTAAAATAAAACACTGGGTTAAATTCCTGAAAAACATTCAATAATAAGGATGATGTTTTTAGAAACGAAATCAGTGTGAGTGATGAAAGTTTCAATGTATATGTAGGGTGGGTGGGTGGCCACTATCATACCCTCCAATAACAACGTCATTACCAAGAGTTTGCAGTTATAAATAGCTAAAAATGCACAAGATATTATAATTATTTTTTTTAATTCTATTTTTAAACAGAAATAATTTCATTGTAGCGCATTTCTTACTTACTTCAATAATGTATACGTTTACATATCATAGTGGTTATTGACAATTTAAACATAATCCGGACATAATCTTGAATTATTATTTTTTAATATAAAGTGTAAGATATTTATAATTATTTTAAAAATAGTGTTAATGATAAAGGGATTGGAGGGTGGGATAGTGACCACCCACCCACCCTACATATATTTTAAAACTTAAACTAAAACACTGTGTTAAATTCCTGAAAAACAATCAATAATAAGGATGATGTTTTTTTAGGAACGAAATCAGTGTTAGTGATGAATGTTTCAATGTATATGTAGGGTGGGTGGGTGGCCACTATCACACCCTCCAACAACAACGTCATTACCAAATGTTTACAGTTATAAATAGCTAAAAATGCACAAGATATTATAATTATTTTTTTAAATTCTATTTTTAAACAGAAATAATTTCATTGTAGCGCATTTCTGACTTATTTCATTAATTTATACGTTTACATATCATAGTGGTTATTAACAATTTAAACATAATCCTGACATATATAAATTATTATTTTTTAATATAAAGTAAAATCTATAATAAAAATGATGTTTTTTAGAAACGAAATCAGTGTCAGTGATGAAAGTTTCAATGTATATGTAGGGTGGGTGGGTGGCCACTATCACACCCTAAAATAACAACGTCATTACCCAGAGTTTGCAGTTATAAATAGCTAAAAATACACAAGATATTATAATTATTTTAAATTCTATTTTTAAACAGAAATAATTTCATTGTAGCGCATTTCTGACTTATTTCAATAATTTATACGTTTACATATCATAGTGGTTATTAACAATTTAAACATAATCCTGACATAATCTCAAATTATTATTTTTTAATATAAAGTGTAAGATATTTATAATTATTTTAAAAATAGTGTTGATGGTAAAGGGATTGGAGGGTAGGATAGTGGCCACCCACCCACCCTACATATATTTTAAAACTTAAACTGAAACACTGTGTTACATCCCTAAAAAAATAATCTATAATGATGATGTTTTTAGAAACGAAATCAGTGTCAGTGATGAAAGTTTCAGTGTATATGTAGGGTGGGTGGGTGGCCACTATCACACCCTCCAATAACAACGTCATTACCAAGAGTTTGCAGTTATAAATAGCCAAAAATGCGCAAGATATTATAATTAATTTTTTTCTTTAAATTCTATTTTATAAACAGAAATAATTTCATTGTAGCGCACTTCTAACTTACTTCAATAATTTATACGTTTACATATCATAGTGGTTGTTAACAATTTATATATAATACTGGTACATTCTTAAATTATTAATTATTATTATTATGGTACAATATTAAATTATTTTATTATTTTTTATTTTACTTTAATATAAAGTGTAAAGTGCAGGATATTTTGTAATTATTTTTGGTGTCGTGCGATAATAATTTTAAAAATAGTGTTTATGATAAATGGATTACAGGGTGGGATATAGGCCACCCACACACCCTACATATTTATTAAAACTTCAATTACAAATAGAGTTTTAAATTTGCAAAAATTGAAAATCAAAAATTCTGATTAATTAAAAAAAAAATAATTTAAAAAAACAGTGTTTAACTTTAGTTTAAATATATATGTAGGGTGGGTGAGTAACCACTATTCCGCCCTCTAATCACAACATCATCAATAAGAGTATTATGATTTAAATAGACAAAAAACGCAGAATTTTATTATTTAATTTTTTCTTTGAATTCAGTTATTAGATTGTAGCGAACTTCTGACCTATTTAAATAATTTATACGTTAATATAACAAAATTCATGCATAATATTAGTAAAAACACATTTTTAAAATATTTATTGCATGATATTACAAATCTTTATAAAATATTCTGGACACTTCAGATTTTAAAGTATTATAATTATTAAATAATAATTTAAAATGTAAAGTGTGCAGAATATTTTATGAAGATTTGTAAATTCATTCAATAAATATTTAAAAAAATAATGGTGGTAAAGAGTTTAAAGGATGGAAGAGTGGATTCCCACCCACCGTACATATTATTAAAAATATAATTAGAAACAGTGTTTTTAGTTTGTAAAAATTGGAAATCAAATTGTGTCTGACTATTGTTTAAAAATAATTTAAAAACAGTGTTACAATTTAAGTTTAAATACATATGTATGGTGGGTGGGTGGCCACTATCACACCCTCCATATCACAACGTTATTAACAAGAGTTTGCAGTTAAAAATAGTTAACAAATGCGCGTGATAATATAATTAGTTTTTTCCTTCTAATTTTATTCTTTAAACAGAAATCGTTTGATTGTAGCGCACTTCTGACTTACTTCAATAATTTATACGTTAACATATCATAGTGGTTGTTATTAATTTATACATAATCTTATATACTTTAGTATAAAGTGTAAAATGTGCACGATATTTTTCAATGATTTGTAGTTTTGTGCGAAAAATATTTTAAAAATAGTAATAGTACGTTTAATTACATCAACCTAAATTAATTTCTTGTTCCAAATTACCATAGTATAGTCACTCACAAACTATTTAACGTACATTCAATCATTTTTAGTTCATTTTACAGAAAGAAATACGTTTAAACTAGTGTTTCTTTGAATGTCTGTCGAAGTATTAGCTAGAGAAGTAGTTATTTCAAAAGTGATTTCTTCTTGTAGTCTTAATGAGACTCATTTATTGTAGATTTTACGAAACTATTTTCTTACTTATCATCATTTACAATTAGTTACTCATAATATTAGATTATAAGAAAATCAATATGCTCTTGATATAGGCCTAGAAGAAATTTTAGAAAAGTCACCAAAGATGTAAGCAAACCTTTTTTTTTATCCCTTCCACTTAGATGTTGAAAGTTGGAACTCTAATATTTTAAAGCATTTATATTCAAATGATATTGAAATTCTTCTGATCTGTATTATAAACATAGAGCTCTATTTATTTAGAACTCTGGTTTCCTTTTTGAGTGGATTAAAATTAGTTACAAGAAAAAAAACTAAAAACCTTGAGAGAGAGAGAGAGAAGCATAGGCAGAGTTTTCATTTAAATGAAATCCTTGTTATTCCATAATGTTGAGGAAAGAGTTTGACTTCTTCCTATCTGGAATCTTTTGTATTCACTCGATTTTAGTTCCTTCGTCCCCCTTTTTAGAAGAGAATTTTATTTTATGTCCGAATGTCAAATATATATTCTTCGGATTAGATGCCCAAAATATATATGCTTAAGAGAGAGATAAATACCCACCGTCTCATGTACAGCAAAGGACCATAATAAATATTCATAACGATATGGAAATTCAGTAGCTTATTAGTTGGTGATTTCTGCTGTTTAACTTCAAAATTATTTGTAGCCAAGTTATCATCATCCTTTTTATTTTTTTATAGTTATTTAGATAATCACTTTTATCTCAATGAAACTATGTTTTTATCCTCGTACTGAAAATTCAGGATTAGATGCAATAAAGTGTGTTAGCATTAAGCTAGATGATTTTGAAGAAATTGCCACAGTTGAAGCTTCTGCGTATTTTAATTCCGGGGCTAAAATTCGATACAGTGTGAGTAATAAAAACTATCTCTCTGATAACTTTAATGAACTCGATAATAATCGATGGTATTTGTCTGTATCTACACAATATATTAGTCCACATGGCGACGAACTGGCCTACGCTTTACAAATGCCTAATTAAGAATATGCAAGGTTTTTGGTCTGATCCACTCATAACGAGCTTTCAAAAATTGCCATCAAGGCGTTAAACACTGAAACTATGGCTCTTTCATTTCATGTATTAATTATGATATTTAAGTTTTACGTAATAAGTACTATAAAGCATTAAAACCTCGATATTCATTTAGAAACATCCGGAACTATAAATTATTTAAACATTGAAAATCTGCTCCCAACTTGCCTCTTGAAATTTCAAAGAAGTTTATCTTGGGAAGTGACTGCTGAAATTTAATCTTATTATAATTATCAATTATGATGCATTAAAGTTCTTGAAATTAAAATTTTGGTGATTTGTACGGTATATGAAGCCGATGGATCAATATTTTTTAAAATTTTAAAAGCCAAGTATTAAATCAATAAATTATCGTGTTAAGCAGGTATTAAGCTAGAAGAATTAACAAATGATTGGTTACTACATGGATATCCGTAATGCATTGCGCCTAAGACAGAGGACGGATTAACGAACTAATAAACTTAGGAGGATTCGTAAAAATTTGATTTCAAGTTACTAAGCTAGGAAGGACCAACAGAATTATTCTCCACTACACTGATACTGATGATGCATTTCATCTAAAACAAAAACAGAATCTTGTATCTCCTTCTACAGGTCGCGAAAAAGTGTTTGTGCTTACGTGCTCTAAAGAAATCCTGTGGCTGGTATCCAGATATTACTGAAGTTGATAAATATGAACCTTCATAAAACATCGTAAAATATAGGATAACTTTAAGCTAATTTTACAGAGAGTAGTTCAGGAGTCTCAAAGTAATACGAATCAGATGTGCTTAAGATAGAAACGAGCAAAGATCTAACTATAAGTCAAGATAAGTAACTTAAATAAGTGAAAAAAATAGTTATCATATAAATCAGGAATTAAGCTAGGGAGAGTAAGATAATTGTTCACTGCTTTCTTTATCCCTATAAGCTACGGAATTTGTATAAGGAAACAGAGTAGAGAGGTTTAATCTGATGTAGCAATGATTAAATAAAGCGAGAACTTAACTGTACGCCTAGCTAAGTAACTTGGGATTACTCGTAACAAATTTTATCAATTACCGAACAAAATTGTCCAGTAAATTGATACCAAAAATGCATTGCCTATAAAATAATATCCTCTATCCTCTTACATGCTACGACATTTGTATAATGAAATAGGAAATATGTTGCGTGTCTTCAAAAAATCTACCAATAATGTATTCAATAAACTAAATAGTAATCTTCGAGTAGATGTAATATAATGTAATTGGATAAACTATATGATGTTAAATTTTTCTCTACACCACTTATTTTGGGCTCTTATGAAATAGAGTTTTCCTGACCAGAGTCTCTATGCCTAAAACTTATTTGGACTGCTTGAAAATGGAGCCAGCAAAAAACTCTAATAATTCATGATTAATTTGCTTTAACCTTAAATTATTGGAACTGTCGAATAGTTTGTTATATCGGGAATATTTTTAATGTCGATATCTCTAATTGGCTATACCTGATGTTTTTTTAAATAGTTATAGACTGCGATATATTTTCTCTATACATAAAATCCACAATCTAAAAGTTATTGTGGCGACTATTTGGTAAGTAATTTCGCTGAACTATTTAAAGTGGTCATGGGTTATTTTTATTGGCCCAATGAAGTCAATGGAGAAAGATCTGAAAGTAATACAGCACTAAATGATGAATCAGTTATAAAATAAGCGAATATGCAACCAGATTTACATATTCGCTTATTTTATAGCTGAAGAATTTGGCGAAATTCGTGAAAAAATTAATTAATTATCATCTAACTCTACTACCAAACTAACAAGGACTAACACAATTATCTACATCATTCATGCTTTTACACTATAGGGCAATTGTTTAAGGAACGTGGTGTAATAGAATAATTTAGTTTTGTCAAAAAAAAGATTGTTCTAAAGAAAATATTATAAATGTGAACCTTAACGTAGCCTTGCAAAATGTTGGATAACTGTAAGCAAATTATAAAAGGAGTATGTAGATGTCAAGTTTGCATGGTAGATCAAGCCAAAGGACCAATGATAAACAGAAGCAAAGATTTAAGACCCCAGGGTCTACTTCTGAATTCGACGAAGAGCGTCTCAAAGCACGTTTGAAAGAGGAACGTCACCAAACGTGAATTGACCAAAAAAAATGAACTAGGCCATAAAACGATTCTCAATCATCTTCATTCAGTGGAATTTGCCTGGGTGCCTCACGAGCTTAACGAAAACAACAAAGAAAATTGCCTAAATAAGTTGTTGTGGAGGCTTTCACTTACGACGATTTCATTGCCACTTAACCACTTTCAAAAATACGATTAGAGCTGTCGATGTGATATCCATTTTCGGCTCCAAATTTAACACGTTTGACATCCACCTGCAACCGTTAGACAAACTTTACGGATTCTTTTCCTGTGAAACGTGGTAATTCCGAATACCATTTGAATGATGATTTACTCACGAATGATTCAATCGTTGATTTATTAGGTTCGGATTGTTTTTCCTCTTCCGTTTTAGCATAAATATGAAGCAAAGAAAGAAGTGGGTAGCTCCAGGAGATACGCTAAACTCAAGAGTCAAGCCTGATTTCCATCTAATGAAGACTATGATCTGCGTTTGGTGGAACTTAGAGGGCATGTTGCATTAGGAAATGCTCTAAAGAAATTGGTTGTAATTGGTAGAAATGCAACCCTTAAATCATGCTTACACTGGCTTCTTTATTCTCTTATCCAAAAGCATGATCGAGTTTTCCAACAACAGCAGCTGTGTTTTTAAATAAAGGAAAATAAAGGTAATAAAAACATATTCAACATATATACACTTTAATACATCAATTCAAATATTTCTATTATTATCAATACACATAATCACAACAAAAAAATAACACATTTTAAGTTTCCTTATGGATAAGTAATAGGTGCGACTTCAAGTAAATAACCATCTTGTTGCACTTTGGACATTTCACCTTTTTCTTCACACAACCCTCTCGTATGTGGTTGGCCATAGTGCGTCTGTTTTTGTAGCTTTTAGAGCACTTGTAGCAGTAAAATCGGCTCAAATCGGGTTCTTTTTTTTGTTCTTGGCTTGGTGCAACATTGGCATCCTCGCCTACAATAATGACATTATTAGAAAGATAATATTAATTGGTTATCTTTAATTTGATCGAAATCTAGATTTGGACACAATGTTATTACAAGAAGAAAAATTAAATATTGTTACGACCCATACTTTGAGTACAGTTATTATACTTACATAGGAAGTAGTTAAACTGTGTAAATTCTTAAAACCGAAGAGTTGTATTTATCACCTACATAATGAAATTTCACCAAGTAACAGCCTCATCAATTTAATATTATACGTACCACTGATATAGTAAGTTGATTGGATGGGTTACATTAATATAGACTTGTTGAAACACTAAAAACCTTTCTTTACACATTTTTTTTAGAAGAAAACAGACATACATTTGAAGAACAAGATGTTTTAATACTAGTAACATTGAAGAAACGTGAGAAGAAAGGTTTTTAGTTATACAGTTAATAATTAATAAATCAATTCAAGAATAAATTTCTATAGTTATATAGTGATGTGCAAATATATGCAACCAAGCAAATACATCTGGTATTATTAGATATATCGAAATGAAATCTAGAAGGTAAGTTTTACAGGCTTGTAAATTCTCTTGTAATATTACTTCAGATAGAAAGAAGTCTTTGAATCTCTTTAGTTAATCTTTCAGTTAATTCTTGGAAATTGTTTATTCTATTAATATAAGCGCATAGAACAAATATTTGCATCGTATATAAAATATTATTTGAATTACTTAAGATTACTAATCTAAAATATGTACAAATATTTATTGAAGTAAACCTATGACTAATAAAATAATTAATTTGGTTTTCTTACTTATATCTTCAGTACGTTTAAGGTTAATTTCTTTTTATAGAGTTGATTATGTTTGAGATTAGAAGCACTTACTTTAATTTAAAAAAAATACTGTTAACTTTAAGTGTTACATACTTAACATACGAAATAGTTGACCTCTTCAATGGGATTTTTGGATATTCCTCACGAACGAATACGATGATAACTCTGTTAAAGGATAGAAACTAGGATTTAATTTAAATTTATTATAGAAGAAGCGCCTTTATTGTTTTACGGTTACACTTAATAAAAACAGAAAAACACACAAGCATTAAGTTTCCTTATGGATAAGTAACAGATGCGACCTCAAATAAATAACTTTCTTGTTGCACTTCGGACACCTGACCTTTTTCTTCACGCAGCCCTCGCGTTTGTGCCTCAAAAAGTCGCGTTTGTATTTATAGCTCGAAGGGCAGTTATCGCAATAATGCCGCTGCAAGCCGGTTTTCTTCTTTTCCGGCTCGTCATCGTCGTCTGGTGGTTCATTGGGTTTCGGCAATTGCGGCGTTATATCCTCACCTGAATCTAAAAATGTGAGAGTTAGAAACGCTATTAGAGTTTCTAAAATTCTAGCTGTGGATATATTTGCCAACAAAATATGTGAAGGAAACACCTTTTATATTCCATGATTTTATCTTTTGTGTCCTGATAATATTTACGAATCACATAGAAAGTGTTTTTATTTGCTATTTTTTACCTGATTCCATTAAACATTAGCCTTGTGTAATCTTGATCTATCAGAAAAATATATTTCATAATGGCACCATCTTATCTTCTCTCACTTCTTATTATTTCTTATATTTTTCTTAGTATTGTAAATAAGAGTTTAAGTATTTAATAAACGTTTCTTTTTACAAATTAGAGATAGTTGTGCGGGGGATTCTGTGTGTGAACCAGAGGGCTGTGTGTTCGCGTAAGTTATAGAGTTATTATAGAAGATTTGGGGAGTGGAATGTCATATGTGAAGAGAGTGTATAGGGAGGATGGTAGAACAGAACCTTGCAGGACGACGCAGAAGAGGGTGAGAAGTAGCGGAACAGTAAGAGACTGAGTGGGAACGGTTGTGTAGGAAGGATTTGATTATGCGAATGAGATGGAGAGGTGGCAGACGATGTCAAAGGCTTTTTGTATATCGAAAATATAGCGGTTGTGTAATGGCCACTACTTGCAGACTTAGTGTAGAAGGAAATAAGGGCGTAGATTGTGTCATGAACGGAGTAACCATGACGGAAGCCATTTAGGTTGTCAGGGATGTGGGGCTCAAAGGAATATAGAAGTTGATAGTGGTTGATACGTTCAAGGAGTTTGCTCATAGTATTGATTAGGGAAAGAAGGCGGTATAAGAATGAACTTTTTAGGGAGCATAATTATTTTGGAAGATTTTCAAGAGGTAGGGAAGTATCCGGCGGCAATGCAGGCGCTGGGGATTAGCCTAAGGTAGGAGTTGAGGTTGGATGGAAGGTGTTTACATAAGTATGCAGTAGGGAATGACATCAAGGCCGGGAGATGAGTTTATGGAGACTTAAAGTAAAAAGTTGGGTGATCCGTTCAGGTGTTGAATAGAGGGTTAAATTCATTTAGGGGGAGAGTATGAGGGTGGTTGAAATAGGAATTGGCCTCAAGATCGGTGGAGGGCTTGCTCGAGAGGTGAATTTTAGTGAAATGAGACGCGAAGTTCGGTCGACGTGGGGGTGCCAGAGTTGGATATTAGGGGAGGTGACGGATAGAGATGGCCCACGAGAAGGATGAATTCTTATGTAATATTACGGATTTTAAATATGATTATTTTGCACATTTTTCACCTACCCCAGCTTAATCGTGAATTATCTCAATAATTAATATATTGGCCTTGCGTAGTCTTTACCTATTACAGAAGATATATAAGATTAAAACGCCCTATCTAACAAATAATAGTGTACTCTAAATATACAGCACAATTTTGGTCTACACCAATAATTTATGTATTAACATTGCGTCTAAAGGATGTTCAGGAAGTAGGGACGAATATTACTGTTCTATAGAACATACAAAATTAATTGAAGATGTAATTTTCTTTTATAAACACATTAAGTAACAAGGCCCAAGGCCGCGCGACAATGAGCAATGCGTTTATTCAAGTTCTCGCTGACGCGTTCACAAACATCTGGTGGGAAGTCGTTAATAACCCTTTGAATTTTGGTTTGTTCACATACCCTTTTGATTTCACAAAACCCCACAAAAAAGAGGCACAAGGTGTAAGATCGCATATTTTGGAAGATCATTCCTAGCTGCTACGCAAAGATATATTTTTTTGGGAAATTTTTCATTCAGTCGGCAATTGTTTTATTGTATGTGTGGAATGTCGCAACATTCGTCAAAATGTTTAAAAAAAGCGTCATTTTCTTCCACAACTGCAAAAAAGACAACCAGAACGCATGTTTATGTAACAGTCGCCGTTCACAGTGACATCTTCCCTCATGATTTTCAAAAGAGTACGAATTGATGACTACTCTGTTTATTGACGTTATTGACTTTGAATAGCAGTGTTACGTTCGAGATCACACGCAAATCATGAATGATTGCCGTATGACTTTCACTGTTTTTGTAATAACTTTTTATCATTTGGATACGTTGCTTAGTTGTCATCCACTCCGTGAAGAAAATAAACACCAAACTATAATACTCACAACACGAAAGCTATCAGGCTGCAAATGGAAAGGATAGCAAATAATAAACATGAAACAAGCACGACTGCTAAACATCATATGACAAAATAGCACCAACCAAATTAAAATTCGTCTTTAGTTGCTGGACACCGTATACAACTTGCTCCAATATTAATAATTAATACATTAACTTAGCGTACTCTTCTCCCACTATAAAAATATATATCAAAAAAGTCTCAAATAAAAGTATACATTTCAGTTTGAAGTTTTGTGTGGAGATGTTAGACAACTTCTTGGTGCCTGAATTATAAAATTTTCCGGGCTATAACCCAAGAACAGGTTCTAGCAGTCCAACACGTATTTGCCATGATTTCGTGAAATTTTTCTTGACAAATTGATCTCCTGGAGAGGTGACATAAATTGGCCTCCACGCAGTTCTGATTTTACCCCTATGGACTTTTCACAGTGGGGCGGACTATCTTAAATCTAAAGTTTACGCATAAAGACAAACTGCTCTGATGCATTTGAAAGAAAATATTTAACACAAATAGCAGCCATAACAGAGCTTAATTTTAAATTAATAAAGTGCAAGAAATTATATTTGCAGAAAATTGGTTTTAGGCAAAAGTTTCGAATCTCAATATAAAAGACGAAGGGTAATCTAAATTCTATACATGTTATTCTACTCTAATAAATACAACGTGGAGCTCGCTAGCTCGTGACCTATCTCAATAATTAATACATTTACTGAGCATAATTTGTCCCACTAAATTAAATATATTAATCCTAGTACTACTAACAAGACTATTTTTAAATTTATAATGCAGCAAAAAAATAATTCAAAAAATTTGACATCCATAAAAGTTTTTTAGGTAATTATTGAAATATTAGAATTTCAAATTGAAAGAACTAAATTTAATGTAGTTACTTGAGTACGTGAAGGTTAATATCGCTTAATTAAAAACACAGTTATATTCCTTTTTCACTGCTAAATGTACAGTTAGCTATTGGAAATGGGTACATAGTGCCCGAAATGTACATTTAGCAGTGAAAAAAAGAAAGAAAAACTGTGTTATTTATTAACAACTAGGTGGCAATTTAAGAAGATATGGGTAAATGGAACTTAGGCCTTTTATATCTGTTTTCGCATTCATTCATTCTTAAATTACCATCTAGTTGTTAATAAATAACACAGTTTTTCTTTTCGCTTCTTTCCTTTAATAACTTACAAATTATCAGTTGGCTATAGCATTAAATGTTCTCCGTGACGTCTAAATGTCCATGTTTTAAGATCGGACTTTACTAGCCTCGTTTCTGTTTTAGTATATACAGGGTCCTGCAACAGTGCGTCGGGCTTTCCTAGCGCCTTTCTCGTAAGAGATAGCAAAAAATGTTTCGTATAAAAATTTATTGAATTAAAAATCTCTATGCCGTAAAATTATTTTCAAATATACAGGGTGTCCCAATTTTGCGATATAACAAAAGCAAACATTTTTTTTTAATGGAACACCCTGTATATTTTTTTATTTTATAATTTGGTTAATATTTTATAATGTTGTTGATGTTGAAGGCTTCTACTTCGTTGTACATGTTGAATAGAAATGAAACACACTAATAACTTTGTTTGTATAACACGAAATTTATTTCTCTGAGTGCAAAAAAGTGTACATCGGCCAAACCGGTCGTAAGTTCAATACGAGGTTAAAAGAACACCAGCGATCTTTCCGGCTTAGTCAAGAGGATAAATCTACGTTCGCCGCACATCTTATAAAAGAAAAACATCCTTTTGGCGAGGATGTACTCTCAGTACTACACATTTCCAAGAAAGGCCCTAAGATGGATTTGTTGGAGTCCCTGGAAATCCAGAAAATACGCGCTAATCCGGAAAGTCCAATTCTTAACGACCAACTAGATCTTGTATACACCCCTATTTTTAATGCGCTCATGTAATTATCGAAACTATTTATACCTGTACAATCGGTTTTTTAAATTACTTCTTGTTTGAAAATGGTACGTGCAGTTACCGAAACTTAAGTCACAGAAATAAATTTCGTGTTATACAAACAAAGTTATTAGTGTGTTTCATTAATATTTTATACCTTGAACCTTTTTTTGGTTTTTAATTTCGATATGGCATTTCCGAGTTATTGGCGTTTTTCTAAAAAAAATGTAAAAAACGGAGGTTCACAAAAAAAATTATTCTGATGTTCTACTTAAAATTCAAGAAATTTTCTTTTTCCTATGGTTGGTCATAAGTACTGTTTATGTACCAGTGTTAAAAAATTTCACTTTTGAGGAACCCTGCCTTTGTATCAGACACGCCATTTTCTAAAATTTCAAATTGTCGTAACTCTTGTTTTTTAAATGGAATCATATATTTTTTTAAATTGTTTATTATTCTGCATCTAATTTCCTACACAAAATATTAAGCATACCCTATACCTAAAATTGATATTTTTCAAGATATAAAAGGATTTATATTTCAAACGGTTCTTGAATACGAATTTGTTTTTGAATGACTGAAAAAAAAAACATGTGTCAATTAAACAATAAGTTAATTAATTGATGTGATATATGCTACTGGAGAGGGTGGAATTGATTGTTTGCTAGCCTAAAGAATTTATGCTCAGCGCTACCCAGATAGGCGAAAACAATTATTTTTCTTATTATTCGATTAGATTAGAAAGAAATGCCAAACTTTGCAAATAATAATATATCTAAACCCCATAGTTATTGAGATATTTAATAGTTTTCATAAAAATAACCATTTAATTATACATACTTCTATGTACGGAGTTGATCATGCTGAGGCAAAATAACTAACAAAATGAAGTAAGTGTCAATGTGAGATAAACAGAAACAGATTATACGATTCATTATTTTATTCGAAAGCCGGGAAAGATAACAAAATTTACTACAGTAAATGTTCAAAATGTCTTCAATTTTCATTTAGGCACAAATTAATTCGCCGCTGAAAAGACCTTTCTACAATTCGTTGATGCATATTGGTGCTGTTGGTGGTTCCTTAAAAAACAATCTAGCAGGTCATTTGGTGGGTCCATTCCTACCAATCCATTGGTTGGAAAAAATCAAATGACCTCACGTCTTGCGAAAATTGGACAGGTGCTCCGTCTTGTTAAAACCATACCCTGTTTCTTGTTAGTTAGGGTATATTAGCTAACGTTCCGGGTAATTCAATTCAGGAAGTACAAATACATAGGCCTATTGAGATGGCCCTCGAAGAAATGCGGACCTGCTACATGGTTTCCTTAAATTCCGCCCAGACATTCAAAGACCGTCGATACTGATGATCAACTTGTCTCATAACATACGGATTATCAGTTGAATAATAGTGAAAATTGCCTGTTGACAGATGCGTTGTTATGGGATGTTCTGAATTTCCTGTCTTCCCCGGATAGAAAATTCGGAACGAAATTGAAAATCAGTATTACTCAGTTCTTGATGTAGCTGAATATGGTATGCATGATATCGATTTTTCTTCAGAATGCTTTGTACTGACTTCTCGCTTATGCCAGTTCCTTCACCAATGTCTTTTTGGTTTACGTTGGGATGCTCAGTTGCTGTTAATAGCACTGAAAGTTGGTTTTCCTCGTTGATAATAGGCTTTCTTCTTTCTTGTTTTTTGTAATTCACACTTCCCATTTCAATAAATCTATTGAGTAAGTTCCTAAAACATTTCTCCTCCGTTCGCCCTTTTCGAAATCCATGATGATAATTTGCTGTCTATTTATACCGCGAAACGGAGAGAATCACTTTGCAGCAAATATCAGAGAGATTTACATGTCAAACTAATTGTTTAATTGACAGATGCATATTTTCAGTCATGGCTATCTATTCAAAAACAAATTCGTATTCAAGGACCGTTTGAAATATACATTCTTTTATATCTTTAAAAATATCACTTTTAGGTATAGGGTATGCTTAATATTTTTTGTAGGAAATTAGATGCAGAATAATATAAAATTTTAAAAAATATATGATTCCATTTAAAAAAAAAAAGAGTTACGACATTTTGAAATTTTAGAAAATGGCGTGTCTGATTCAAAGGCAGGGTTCCTCCAAAGTGAACATTTTTAATACTGGTATATAAACAGTACTTATGACCAACCATAGGAAAAAGAAAATTTCTTAAATTTTAAATATAACATCAGAATAATTTTTTTTGTGAACCTCCGTTTTTTACATTTTTTTCAGAAAAACGTCAATATCTCGGAAATGCCATATCGAAATTAAAAACCAAAAACAAATTCAAGTTATAAAATATTATCCAAATTAGAAAATGAAAGAATATACAGGGTGTTCCATTTAAAAAAATGTTTGCTTTTGTTATACCGCAAAATTGGGACACCCTGTATATTTGAAAATAATTTTAAGGCATAGAGATTTTTAAATCAATAAATTTTTATACGAAACATTTTTTTCTATCTCTTACGAGAAAGGCGCTAGGAAAGCCTGACGCACTGTTGCAGGACCCTGTATATATATATATATATATATATAAATATATATATATATAAATATATATAATATATATATATATATATATATATAT